>WOXC01009559.1:0-424652 GCA_011680675.1 Gymnobelideus leadbeateri | reverse complement strand
CACTCTATCCATTGTACCATCTCGCTGCCTATTTTTTTTTGTGGGGGGTTCATTTTCCTGAGCTTTCCTGATTCATTAGGATGAAGACCTAACCAAGATTTTTCCTTGCACAGTAGCATCTCAACGTCGTTAGTGGGGGCTTGTCTTTCAAAGAAGATGTTTTGCTTTGTTTTTTAACTACAATTATTCAATGACCTAAAACCTCCCTATTTAATTTTAACCTTTTGCCACTTTGAAAATATTCAATAGGGAGGCATCTGGTTCCATCAAGAATGGATTCTAAACATGTAGCCACATCATTATATACTATATAAAATGATATTGTTAGGTGGATTCTTTCTTGCTTCTATTTTACTTAACCAATTGCTTGATAATTACAGAAAACTGATTTTTCTAATTAATCCCAATTCTTCTCTAGAAATTATTGGGTTTCTTGAATTGGTATTAATAAATCATAACTATTGAAATCTCTGGTTACAAAATGCTGTATATAAATCCATTTACCCAAGAATGCTAAAATATGTTTCTAGGAGGCTCTGGTCACATTTTATACTAAGTATATGGTTTCCCTATCACATAACATAATGTTCAGAACAGTAGATGTTCAATAAATTTTGATTGATTGAACTCTGGGTATTATTATCACAGACAAGTCATCACCTCTCATAAATTTTTGGAAGAGAGAGAAATCATTGACTTGAAGAATAATTGTTGAATAAAATGCTGTCTGCATGCTGAGGTAGATGAATCATTATAAAAAAGGTTCATTAAATCAATTACATATCTTTAATACTTGGCATTTATTTTATATGCCCTTTAACATAGTACAGAAATTCCAATTCTCTTTGTTCTACATCCCTGACTTACTACTAGTTTCGCTACTTGTGAATTTGAACAATTCACTTCTCTAATTAAAGTTTCTCACTTGGAAGATAAAGGTAAATATACTTACTTCAAAGAGATACTGTTTTATAAGTTTTGTAATTGCCCAAAAACAGGAATTACTGTGAGGAAGAACACAAAATTACTTAAAAATTAATGGTGCTCATTATAATATCACTTAAATAATAATAGACAAAAGAAAATAAATCTATCATTATGGCATTATTCAACTTAATGATCTTTCACATACTATATAAAAAAAGCTTATTGAATGGCAAATCATCATTTGAATACCATAAGAATTTTGATTTTTCACGATTTGAAAAATAAGATAAAACATAGAAAAAATTGGAAGCAGTGCAAAAAATGTGACAAGAATTGCTCATCTTTTGATTATTTCTTTGTGACTCCAGCACACTAACTTTTTCATCCATGATTTTTTCCTACTCAATGAATATATGCTTATAAAAAGGAGGATGGCAAGATGGCGGAGTAGAAACAGCTCGTCCAAGCCTCTCTGCCCCCAGATTCTCCACAAACTATGTAAAAAAGGACTCTGAAAATCTTCTGGAGCCCCAGCACCCACAGAACGACACAGAGAAGCTAACCTCCCGCTGAGGACAACCCAGCACCCTGCAGGAAGGACCAGCGCAGTGGTCTGGGAGCCGGCAGCGCGCAGAGCTCAGGAGCCGAGCCGAGCCCAGGTCCACGTGAGCCGAGGTTTTAGCCCCAGGGCAGCAGGGCCAGCAGCCGGCTGGAGGAACCCCAGAACACCAGGAACTGTGGAGAAGCCAGAATTATCAACATAGACTTGCCTAGGACAAAGTAAGAGGTTAGTGTCCTATGGACTTTGGGACCTGCATTTGGGGAATGCGTCAGCTCCCTCCCCTGGGGGCTAGAAGCTGCTGAGGAGACAAGCCACTGTGTAGTTTTCAGAGGCATTTCCGGCTCCCAGCCTACAAATCGTGGGGAGATCCAGCGACCAGTCTTGGGGGGTAATCGCTCTTGCTTTAACCTCCCTGGATCTGGATTGTGATCTAGGGTGGAAGTTGTGGGTGGGTTTATAGCTTGCCAGAAACGGAAGTTGCCCCCACACGTTCGGGACGAAAATTCCTCTAGCTGGCCTTAAAGCCATAGTGTGGCAACAAGCCCAAAAGTCAAGCAATTAAGTGGCAACATGCCAAGGCAAAGGAAACAGAAAAATGCAACCCTAGACTCCTATTTTGGGGGCATAGAGCGGGAAAAGGACTGTGAGGTCAGAAGTCCTGCTCCAAAAGCCCCAGGGGAAAACATGAGTGGGTTGCAGGCCATAGAGGACCTTAAGAAGGACTTTAAAAATCAAATAAGAGAAGTGGAGGAAAAATTAGAAAGAGAAATGAGAAGGATGCAGGAAAAGTATGAAATGAGGGTCAACAGCCTGACTGAGGAAAACAACACCTTAAAAAAATAGACTAACTCAAATGGCAAAGGCCCAAGGGCAATGAGGAAGAATGCCTTAAAAAGTCAGAATTTGCCAGATGGAAAAAAAATCTCAAAAGTTCACTGAGGAGATTCATTCCCTCAGAGTTAGACTAGAGCAAATGGAAGCTAATGACTTTATGAGAAATCAAGATGCTGTTAAGCAGATCCAAACAAACGAAAGATTAGAAGGCAATGTAAAATATCTCATGGGAAAAACCACTGACCTGGAAAATAGATCCAGGAGAGACAATTTAAAAATTATTGGACTACCTGAAAGCCATGATCAAAGAAGAACCTAGAAACCACCCTTCAAGAAATTCTCAAGGAAAACTGCCCTGATGTTTTAGATCCAGAGGGCAAAATAGAGGTTGAAAGAATCCACAGATCACCTCCTGAAAAAGATCCCAAAAAGAAAACTCCCAGGAATATTATAGCCAGGTTCCAGAATCCCAGATCAAGGAGAAAATACTACAAGCAGCCAGGAAGAAACAATTTCAATATTGTGAAACACAATCAGAATAGCCCAGCACCTGGCAGCTTCTACACTGAGGGATCGAAGGGCATGGAATATGATATTCAGAGGGCAAAAGAACTGGGAATGAACCCAAGGGTCACCTACCCAGCAAAACTGAGTATTTTGTTTCAGGGAAAATATGGTCATTCAGTGGAATAGAGGACTTTCAAGCATTCTTGAGGAAAAAACCAGAGTTGAAAAGAAAATTTGACATCCAGACGCAAGAAGTAAGAGATGCCTGAGAAGGTAATCAGGGAAAAGAAATCAAAAGGAACTTATCAAAGTTGAACTATTTACATTCCTATATGGAAAAGCAATATCTGTGACTGATGATATCTTTCCCACTATGAAAATAATGGAAGAAGGGGGTGGGGTCATACGAATACATATGTGAATGTGTGTGTATATGGTTACAGTTATATATGGATAGAGGGCATGGGTTGAATTTGTTGGGAAGGGAGAATACTCAAGGGATGAAATTATTAGGTGAGAGAGGAAAGTGGCAAAAGGAGATGGGGAGAGACATGGTAGGGTAAACTATCTCATGTGGGAAGTGGGTGCAAAGGAGGGGGAGAATAGGAAGGCTAAAAAGGCAAAACCACATTCACATTGAATTTGGTTCAGGGAGAAAATGACATACATACTAAATGGGATATCTCAACCTGCAGCAGGATAGGGGGAAGGGGGATGAGAGGAGGGATGATGGATGGGAGGGCATCCTTGGGGTGAGGGGAGGTTGGAAGTACCCACTATAGAAGAGGGACAGGATCATGTAGGGAATGGACCAGGTGGGGGGTGGGATGAGTGGGAGGGAATTATAAGCAGCCTTGTACAATATATCTACTATGATAATGTTTTGCATAGCTAGACATGTACAACATATACTGAATTACTTATATACCAAGAAGGAATGGGTGACAAGGGAGGAAGGAAATGGATCTGAAATTCAAGATCGTAACATTAAATGTTTCAAATATATATATAAATACTATTATTAATACTCTTTTGCCTATAATTGGGAGATAAGATATGCAGGCATTGGGACACAAAGATTCATCTTCCTCCAATGGAAAAGTCGAAGGGGGTATGGGAGAAGGTATGGGAGAGAGCAGATTGGAGGAAGCAATATCTTGTGGGACTGCTATTCTGGGAGGGTGGGTAGGGGAATAATGGGGGGAAAATGATTGTAACTCAAAATCTGGCAGAAATGAATGATGTAAAACAGAAGTTAATAAAGTATTTGTTTAAAAAAAAATGAAACATCAATAGGACACTAAATAAAATGATTTAAGAAACAAAACTATATCTCTTTTATAAATAAAACTATACCTCTCTTAAAAAAAAAAAGGAGGATGGAGAAAACTGAAGGAGATGTGGTTCTTTAGCCTAGTGGAGAGACTTCTTGGGGAAAAGGGTAATGATCATTATCTTTAGTTGAATGGCTGTCATGGAGACAAAGAAATAGGACTTGTTTTGCTTCTCCCAAGAACAGAGGACAAGGACAGGTAGATTGGACTTTTTTATTTAAATTTGTTTATTTACTTTTAGTTTACAACATTCAATTCCACAATCCCTTGAGTTTCAAAATTTCCCCTTCCCCCCCTCCCCACTGTGGTGGCATGCAATCAAATATAGGATCTCCAAATACTTTAACATTAAACATTAGTCAAGTTGTAAAGAAGGATTATAATCAGTGGAGTTAACAGTGAGAAAGAAGAAACAAAACAAAACAAAAAGAGAGCAAACAGTTTGCTTCTATCTCCATTCAGATTGCAGTTCTTTTTCTGGATGTGGATATCTCTTCCCATCATGAGTCTTTTGGAGTTGTTTTATAACCTTGCAATGGTGAGAGGAGCCCAGTTTGTCAAAGCTAGTCATCACACATATAATGTGTTTGTAACTGTGTGCAAATTTCTCCTGGTTTTGTTCTTCTCAACATCAGTTCATATAAGTCTCTTTAAGTTACTATCAAGTCTCTTTACACCTCATTTCTTATAGCACAATAGTATTCCATTACATTCATATACCACAACTTGTTTAGCCATTATCAGATTGATTGGCATCCCCTTGATTTCCAATTCTTTGCCATCACAAAAAGAGCTGCTATAAATATTTTTGTACATACGGGTCCTTTTCCCACTTCTATGATCTCTTTGGGATACAACCCTAGAAGTGGTGTCACTTGGTCAAAGGGTATGCACTTATTTATAATCCTTTCAGCATAGTTCCAGATTGCTCTCCAGAATGGTTAAATCAGTTCACAACTCCACCAACAATGCATTAGTGCTCCAATTTTTCCACATCCTCTCCAGCATTTATCATTTCTCTGTTTTGTCATCTTGTCATCCAATGTGACAGATGAGATTTGTTACCTCAGAATTGTTTAGAATTGCATTTCTCTAATCAATAGTAATTTAGAGCATTTTTCTTTATTTTTTATTAAACAAATGTTTAATTAACTTTTGTTTTACATCATTCATTTCCATCAGATTTTGAGTTACAATTCCCCCCCATTTTTCCCCTACCCACCATCCCAGAATAGCAGTCCCACAAGATATCGCTTCCTCCAATCTGTTCTCTCCCATATCTTTTCCCATACCCCCTTTGAATTTTCCATTAGAGCAAGGTGAATCTCTGTGCCCCAATGCCTGCACATCTTATCTAACAATTACAAGCAAAAGAGTATTAATAATAGTATTTATATATATATTTGAAACATTTAATTTTAAGACCTCGAATTTCAGATCCATTCCCTTCCTCCCTTGTCACCCATTCCCTCTGGGAAGATGAGTAATTCGGTATATGTTGTACATGTCTAGCTATGCAAAACATTACCATAGTAGATATATTGTACAAGGTTTCTTATAATTCCCTCCCACGCATCCCACCCCCCACCTGATCCATTCCCTACTTGATCCTGTCCCTCTACTATAGTGGGTACTTCCAACCTCCCCTCCCCCCAAGAATGTCCCCCTGTCCATCATCCTTCCTCCCATCTGCCTTCCCCCTATTCTGCTGCATGTTGAGATATCCCATTTAGTATGTATGTCATTCTCTCCCTGAACCAAATTCAATGAGAATGTGGTTTTGCCTTTTTGCCTTCCTATTCTTCCCCTCCCCTGTAGCCACTTTCTCTTGCTTCTTCTACATGAGATAGTTTACCCTACCCTGTCTCTCCCCATCTCCTCTTGCCACTTTCCTCTCTCACCTCATAATTTCACCCCTTGAGTATCATCCCGTCCCAACAAATTCAACCTATGCCCTCTATCCATGTAAAACTGCAAACATATATATACACATTTACATATGTATTCAAATGACCATACACCCTTCTTCCATTATTTTCATACTGAGAGGAGTTTCATCAGTCACAGTTATTGTTTTTTCCATGTAGGAATGTAAATAGGTCAACTTTGATAAGTTCCTTTTGATTTCTTTTCCCTGATTACCTTCTCAGGCATCTCTTGCTTCTTGTGTGTGGATGTCAAATTTTCTATTCAACTCTCATTTTTTCCTCAAGAATGCTTGAAAGTCCTCTATTCCACTGAATGACCATATTTTCCCCTGAAACAAAATACTCAGTTTTGCTGGGTAGGTCACCCTTGGGTTCATTCCCAGCTCTTTTGCCCTCTGGAATATAATATTACATTCCCTTTGATCCCTCAGTGTAGAAGCTGCCAGGTCCTGTGCTATTCTGATTGTGTTTCCACAATATTGAAATTGTTTCTTCCTGGCTGCTTCTAGTATTTTCTCCTTGATCTGGGGATTCTGGAACCTGGCTTTAATATTCCTGGGTGTTTTCTTTTGGGGATCTTTTTCAGGAGATGATTGGTGGATTCTTTCAACCTCTGTTTTGCCCTCTGGATCTAAAACATCAGGGCAATTTTCCTTGAGAATTTCTTGGAGGGTGATTTCTAGGTTCTTTGATCATGGCTTTAGGGTAGTCCAATAATTTTTAAATTTTTTCTCCTAGATCTATTTTCCAGGTCAGTGGTTTTTCCCATGAGATATTTCACATTGCCTTCTAATCTTTCATTTGTTTGTATCTGCTTAACAGCATCTTGATTTCTCATAAAGTCATTAGCTTCCATTTGCTCCAGTCTAACTCTGAAGGAATGAATCTCCTCAGTGATCTTTTGAGATTCTTTTTCCATCTGGCAAATTCGACTTTTTAAGGCATTCTTCTCCTCATTGCCCTTTTGGGCCTCCTTTGCCATTTGAGTTATTCTATTTTTTAAGGTGTTGTTTTCCTCAGTCAGGATGTTGACCCTCATTTCATACTTTTCCTGCCTCTTTCTCATTTCTCTTTCCAATTTTTCCTCCACTTCTCTTGTTTGATTTTTAAAGTCCTTCTTAAGGTCCTCTATGGCCTCCACCCCACTCATATTTTCCTTTGGGGCTTTTGGAGCAGTACTTCTGACCTCATAGTCCTCCTCCCATTCTATGCTTCCATCTGCTTTGCCCCTCAAATACGAGTCCAATGTTGCATTTTTCTGTTTAATTTGTTTCCTTTGCCTTGGCATGTTGCCACTCAATTACTTCACTTTTGGCCTTGTCACCCTTGTATGACTCTGCCAAGAGACAAGGGCGCTTTTGTCCCGAACTTGTGGGGGGGCAACTTCCATTTCTGGCAAGCTGGATATCCACCCCATGACCTCACCCCCAGACCACAATCCAGATCCAGGGAGGTTAAAGCAAGAGTGATTACCCCCCAAGACTGATTGCAGGATCTCCCTACAGTTCGCAGGCCAGGAGCTGGAGCTGCCACTAAAAACTACAAAATGGCAGGTCTCCTCAGTGACTTCTAGCTCCCAGGGGAAAAAGCCGACGTGTTCCCCAAATACTGGTTCCAAAGTCCATAGGGCACTAACCTCTCACTTTGTCTTAGGCATATCTGTGTTGATACTTCTGGAATTGCCACAGCAGCTGGTGTTCTGGGGTCCCTCCAGCTGGCTGCTGGCCAGGCCACCCTGGGGCTAAAACCGTGGCTCACAGGGACCTGGGCTCAGCTTTATGCGCACTGTGCTGCTGGCTCCCAGAGTGCTGTGCTGGTCCTTCCTGCAGGGCTGCTGGGCTGTCCTCCGCAGGAGGTTAGCTTCTCTGTGTTGTTCTGTGGGTACTGGGGCTCCAGAAGTTGTTCAGGGTCCCCTTTTACATAGTTTGGAGGTAATCTGTGGGAAGAGTTCCTTGGACGTGCTGTTTCTACTCCGCCATCTTGGCTCCGCCCTCCCAGCATTTTTTCATATATTACAGATATCTGTAATTTTATCCTCTGAAAACTGCCTGTTCATATCATTTGATCATTCATCAATTGGGGAATGACTTGTATCCTTATAAATTTGACACGGTTCTCTCTATAGTTTAGAAATGATACATTTATCATAGACACTGGTTGTAAACATTCTCAATTTTCCACTTCCCTCTTAATCTTGGTTACATCAGTTTTATTTGTACAAAAATTTTTCAGTTTAATGTAATAAAAATTATCCATTTTACATACCATAATGCTCTCTAATTCTTGTTTGGTCATAAAATCTTCCCATCTCCATAAATCTGACAAACTATTCCTTGCTCTCCCAGATTGCTTACATATAAGCCTTTATACGTAGATCATGAACCCATTTCGACTTTATTTTGGTATATGGTGTAAGATACTGGTCTATGCCCAGTTTATGCCATACTATTTTCCAGTTTTCCCTGAGCTTTTTTTTTCAAACATTGAGTTCTTATCCCAAAAGCTGGGTCCTTTGGGTTTATCAAACAGTAAATTACTATAGTCATTGACTGCTGTGTCTCGTGTACCTGATCTATTCCATTGATCCACCACTCTATTCCTCAGACAGTAACAAGTAGTTCCGATGATTGCTGATATATAATACAGATTAAAGTCTGATATTCCTAGGCCACCTTCCCCAGCATTTCTTTTCATTAATTGTCTTGATATTCTGGCCCTTTTGTTCTTTATTGGACTATTTTAAGGGAAAAAATTAAACACAGTTGAAAAGTACAATGGTCTACGTGGAGAGGGAAAAATGTCCAATTTCTGAAGAGCTTTAGAAAACACCAGATGGTCACTTATCAGGAAACAAAAATCAGCAATATGTATAAGAACATATTGGAAGCAGATAACATTGGAGATGCTATCAACTATGAGTTCTGTGGTTCTATGTAATTTTATTCCATATCTGGTACACAAGCAATTGATGGCATGTTACAAACCAGTAATGTTAACAATGTTTTTTCATTGCTCTTTGAGTTATTTATATTTTGATTGCTCTGAGATTTTAATGTTTTATTTTGATGCCTAAAAGCAGTATAATATTAAGTTTAAAGAGAGGAGCTTTTGTGACAACCGCCACTTTGGCATCATTGAAAACAAAGTACAATTTTCCAGAGATTTGACCAGTTCTCTTCTTTCTATTCTATTCAAAACAAACTCATTCCTTCATCTGGATTGAATTTCTGTGTGTATGTGTGTGTGTGTGTGTGTGTGTGTGTGTGTGTGTGTGTGTGATGGCCTACTCTTCACATGTATGTTATGATCTGGGCAATACACATTTCTCATTTCCTTTATTTTTCCAGCATGGATAGTTGATCAATCTCATTCACACTTCTGTGGTTTCACTGTGATGACACTATGGCTTTCCAGGATTTATTCTAATTGCATCTTGTCATCTGTGAAAAGGAGCTTTTAGTGAACCTTAACATCAATAGATTCCTTCCTCTGTTTGAACTTCTGTAAAGCCCATCTTCTATGACACTGAGAAATACTTTTAGCAAGCATATGTCTCATTATTTGCCAAGCTCTTATTTGAGGTTAGCATTCAGCTGTATGGTGGACAAATCTCTAGCTGCATTGGTCATAGTCTCATATAACGTTAATGTATGAGAGAGAAAAAAGTCTCTAAGGTGAGCCTTCAATACTATATCTTGGTACACTGAATCAAATGCTTTTGGAAAAAAAATAATTTTGAGAATTTGGAGCAAGAGGGCTGAATGAGAAGTTGAGTCTAAGCCTAGCCCTGGCTTCATCAAAACGCTACCTCAAAACAGCAACATATGCCAAAGTAAGTAAACATTTTCCAACAAGAGAACTCCTATAGGGATGGAAGTTGAGAATATACCCAAAGACTGCTAATGTTTCACAATTTCAAAGTCCCTCCTGCTCTGTGTGCATAGTCTGAACTCCACATGTCTATTTGGTAGTACCTTACAGTTTCACCTTGAATTTTTGCTTGGCAGTGACTGTAATGTTAATGAAATTTAAGATTTTCCTGGGCCATTAATAGGCCTCATGTGGAGGCCTACCAACTCTGGGTTGGTATTTTGATGTGAGGGCTTGCTTATGAGGAGGATCTTGTGATTCACTGGTCGAGATTCTTAGTGGTCACATGTTCAGAGTTCCCTGACTGCTCAGATCGAAAGGCTCTCTCAATCCAGGTATGTATGTAAAGTATATAGTTGATTCAGGCAGTCAGGCCCTTGTCTGTTGGTCTTTATTTCTCTGCTTGTATTTTCTATGAAGTTCAGGGTGCTGACTTTTCACCTGAACTAGTGAATGTAATTTGAAAAGATTGTTGACCCCTTAAACAGCTATCTTTTTTAGTAAAGCTGATCTAAGAAGCTGTGCTAGCAGTTATTCTGAGTATGCCAGTGACTCAGTCAGAAACCTTTGACAGGAGTAAGGTCATTAAACTCATTCACTTTTCTAGGAAAAAAGTAGGCAGCTATGGCTAAATGGGGGACTCAGATGCCACCTGATTATATGCTATCTGGTACATAAGAGAAAGACTTATGGCAAAAAAATAAATCAAATAAGAGACTGGACCTAGCTATGGCAGCACCTCTTATCACATGTTTCCCCTTGTGAGTGAACCATCTGGAAACAATGATTATTTAGTGGGGTGAGTACATTCGATTT
The DNA here is from genome assembly GCA_011680675.1 of Gymnobelideus leadbeateri. Lineage (NCBI taxonomy): Eukaryota > Metazoa > Chordata > Mammalia > Diprotodontia > Petauridae > Gymnobelideus > Gymnobelideus leadbeateri. Next base: position 413,874 of record WOXC01009559.1, on the reverse strand, counting down.
GTCTAACAATTGTGGACTGGATAGAAGGTAATAGACAGATGTGCTATAATAATAATAGGCAGGGGTGCTATAATATAATAAAGAAGGTAATAGGCAGGGGTGCTATAATAATACTATGAAAGATAGTATTTCTATTATTCATAATGTATTACCTCACACCTTTCAGGTTCACAAAGATGATAATGGAAATGGTTGATTCTGAAGGATCTATGTGAAGATATTTGGTTGATGCAGTATAAGGTTAATAGGATTTGAAGATCTTCCATGCCATTGATTTGCAAGTAAACAGGTACTTAGCCCTAAGTTTCAAGTTAATTATATGAAGCCTCTGTTAAAGAAACAGGAGGTATGAATCCCTATTGCTGACATAACAGGAAGGGATGGAACAGGGAGGAGCTAATACCATATATAAGGAGAAGCACAGGTTGGACAGTCAGAACTACTTGTGGAACTTCTTGGAGCAAGCTGTATGGAGGCTAGAGAAAGAGATTTTGATTTTGAGAATGTGAGGAGGTGATTTTGATTTTGAGAATAGAGCTTCTGCTGAGACTTTTCTTCTGGGAACTTCTGCTGAGAGCTTCTGAGAACCAGGCTGAGGAGCTACTATGAGTAATAAAGGAGGATCCCTGTTTGATGGAACCTGTTCTGTTGTGAAAGCTTGGGAATGTGGGCATTCACTGCATTAACCATGTGTACTAACTATGTGGTTACTGTAATGACTTTGGCTTTCTGGTTCTGGGACTTGGTTTTCTGGTATTTGAATACAGGCTTTGGTTCTATACTCCATGTGGAGAGCCTGTTACATTTTGTGATTCACAACTATACCAGCATATTCATAACCACCGTGGGTGTTGTGAATATTGAATTTTTGTTACATGCGGCTATGAATTGTTACCTATTTATAGGCATATTGTGAAAGAAAATCATTGGTTAAAGGAAAGAATTGTCTGTTAAGGTATCCTTTAAATACTAAGCTGAGGATTTCTGGAAAAAAACAATTTGAAATCATGTAAGAAAAATTATAAAATTATTGATACCCTTTGACCCAGCAATTATTTACAGAAATCAGTTATAAACCAAAATTGTAATTGCAAAGTTTTTTGTACTAGGTAAAACTTGGAAATTGAATGGTTGCCTATCAAATGAATATCTCTGGATATACTAGAATATTATTGTCTCATAAGAGATGATGAATATGAGAAAATCAAGGAAACATGGAAAAATGTGTACACTGATGAAATATGAAGGAAATAAAAAATAAAATAATATTTAGAAATCATATTAAAGATGATGACCACTTTTATATTTAGAAGAGCAATTATAATCCCATTTTCCTCCTTTCAATGAAGGATAGGATAGTGTATTATGATTCTGGATTATTATATATTTTTTCATATATGTGACTATATCAGTAAATTTTGCTTAGCTATTAAACATTTTTCTTTTGTTGTTAAAAGGGAGTGGAAAGACAAAATGAACATTAAGGATTTGGAACTGACTATAGTGCTAAAAGCATTAGTAAAACATTAAGAAATAATTTCTGAGCAATGGGTGTGAATTTCAGGCTAGTGTGTGTTGGGGAGAGTAAGAGTAAGTAGAACTAATTGTTATGGTGTTTTTTCAGGACTTATTTTCACATCATAGTGGGGAATTAGAAAATAAGTTAACAAGGTCTGTGTTGTGATGGATGCTAAAATGTGTCAACTTCTCTATCTTTTATATGGTTCAAAGTGTGTATGTGCATGTAATACATGATATAAGAATTGATGACAAAGGTCTGTGTGGCTCTGGAGTTCAGAACACAAAGTCCATCAAAGGATATTATTGATAATAACATGTATTTAAGACTTGGCTTACATTTGTGTAGCTAATCCTCTGCCACTGAGTTTATTTCTCTGTTGCTAGGAAGGGATGTCCAGTGGTGAGTCTCATAATAGGAAATCAAGAAGCCATAAACATAGCAGGTTCCTCTCTTGCCTACTTTTCTTAGTCAATTGTGTGATAAGAAAAATGTGACCTGATAAAGAAAATAATCTTTCATTTCTCATGGTTTCAATGCCTAAAATACAAAATCATTAATTATTAAAGACAGAAGTATGCCACTTGGACATTCCATATGAAACCTTCACTTTGAAAATAGAGATTTGGAGGAATTGTTAAATATGGCATAATATTTTGCTTTCTAAAAGTAGTTTTTTCACTTTATAAATAATTCTAAACCTATTTATCATTCCTTTCTAAACAGCAAGCTCCATCCATGCATTTGTGATATTGCTGAATTTAGAAAAATCAATTTAAAAATAATTTTAAGGGAAACATTGACTAGAGAGCAAGTTCCACCTATGATGGTATGCTCCTGATATATGGATCTCTTAAATGTAATATCATCCACTTATTCTGTACTTTGTGATTATTACTAGCTGGAGATACATTTCACTTTTTATTCTTAATCCTTTGTTCACATACTGGTAAGAATTATTATATGTTCTATTGCAAAAAAAGTCTGTTGTTCTTTGGATAACATATCCATACTCCAAAGGAGATATTAACAGGAATGGTGGTGGAAAAAAGTGACACTTATACAAACTTTTTTTTTCCCTTAGTGTTTGTATTGATCATAGAGTAACTCACCATCCTTCCTGGTTGGTAGGCCATAGGTAAGTGGCCTAGTCGGAGGCATCTTATATTTAGAGTCAGAAGATATTATTTTGAATCCTAGCTCTTTTTTTTCTAGCTTTGTGACCATGACCATAAGCAGGTTATGATAACTCTGAGTTTCACTCTTCTCTTTCTAAATGGGAGTAGTCATAGTCATAGTATCTCCTTAACAGGATTGTTTCGAGAATTAAATGAGATAAATTAAATGTAAAAGTGGTATATAAATCTTAATTATAAAATGATGTTTTGTGACAGTTATCTAATGGGAGAAGTGAGGGGTTCCAGTAAAATAAAATGCTCTCTATATTTATCAGAGTAAAATATTCTCTATATTTATCAGGATTTGGAAAAGTCTCTATTTGACTATGAATCTCAGTGAATAAAAGGAGAGAAGAGATAATCAGGCTTCAATTAATTAGGTTAACAAATACTAAAGCATGTTGTATACAGCAATAAAAATATTGTTCCAAAAACAACTTTGAGAAACTAAGTCATTTTGAGTATCATAAACATTCAAATTAACTATGAAGGACCTATGAAGAAAGATATTAAGAGATACATAGAAGCATGTATAGAACGTTTTTATACATACACATATATAGGTGTGTTTGTGTGTGTATGTGTATATGTGTGTATGCATGTTTGTATCTAATGGTTGCCATTTCTACGGGAGAAAGAGGAAGAGGGAACATAAGGGGAAAATAGTAACATGTTAAATTTATTATATAATTAAAAGAAATAGCAAGTTCTACAGATTTGCAGTTCCATGTGCAATCATCTTTTTAAAATTCCACTATGTTATGGAAGTACTTGTTTTATTTCTTAAGATCAGAATAAAATAAATTTAAAAAAACTTAACATATACATAAAACACTAAATATACTAAAATATAAAATACTAAAATACTAAAGAGGGAGATTGGCTACTATATTTGACATGGAGTAAGAAGACAATTCCTGTTTCAATTCATGCTTGTGATGCTTTGTGATTACAAAGCATATATCACCATGGACAAATCACTTAAACCCTCTGAAACCTAGCCAATGTTACATATGATTTGTGAATAATGTTAGTTAAAGGAATATTTGATTTTGAATCTGAGAACTCAAATTTGAGTTATAGCTGTGATCTTTTTTTATTTATGAGCTTTGGACAAGTTGTTGAGCTTCTGTGGGTTTCCTAATCTATAAAATGAAGAGGTTGAACTGGATTATCTCTGAGTATGGGAATGATGCCTGTAGTACTTATATCACAGGGTGGGTGTGAGGCTTAAATGAGATAAGTATATCAGAATCTTTATATAAGCTTTGAAGTCTACAAATATGAGTGGTTGTTGTATGTTGTGTAGGGTTTAGAGAAGTTTTGGAAATGACTATTAGACCTATTTAAGTTTGTCATTTAACAAGCATTTAGTAAGTGCTTACTGTATGCCAAATAGTGTGCTAAGCACTCGGGATAAAAAAAAAGGCAAAGGACAGTTCCTGTTCTAAAGGAGCTCACAGTATAATGGGACAGATAACATGCAAACAACTATGAACAAATGAGATGCAACAAATCCAACGGATTGGAAATGATCAAAGAGAGAAGACACTAAGATTAAGTATTAAAAGATCATAGACTGAGGCTGGAAGGGACCATAGGGAACAAATCCAACCTCATTTTACAGGTGAAACAATTAAGCTCTGAAGTTAAGTGACTTTCCTAAGATCATGCAGCTATTAAGTATGTGATGCAGGATTCATAGTTAGGTCTTCCTCACCACAAGGTGAGCATGCTGGCACGATGCCCCTTAGCTGCCTGCATATTTACATGATGACACTGCGTCATAGAGTGAGATGATAAGGCAATTCTTGGACTTCTTGAATGACTTGAAGAGATTATACAGCAAAGTATGGAAAACAAAGAAACAAACAAAAATTACCCCTACAATTAGGAAAAGGGGCCTAGCTTATGGCCTGGCCTGATTTCTGAGTTGGAAAACCAAGAGTCATTTCCATAGGTGCCCTGGGGTTTGAAAGTTATTTCAGAGAACATCCATATAAATTCTGTTGAAAATTCTCAGGTTATTTCCACATTGGTTTGAAACCTTCAGATGAGACTGAAAAGGCCCATCCACACCTCTAAATCTCTGTTGTTTTCTACCTGTATTCTTTGGATCTGGGGCAGCCCATTAATCAAAACACAGTTGGTATGTGATTTACTGTGAGACAGGCAAGCAGTGTATTATATTGGTAAGGACTTTGAAAAGAGATTGAAATAATGCGGTCTATCACTATTAGCTTAACTGTGTGACTGTGGGCAAGTCATTTCTTTTCTAAGCGTCTCAGTTTTGCTCCTATATCCAGGTGGTGATGAAGTAATTCCATAGACAATTCCCGAAATTTCTGCCAGATATATAATCCTTTGATTCTATTTGCCCAGATGCCAGGTGCTTGTTGTGGAGACTCAATTGAGACCTACAATTTTGTCTCTCCCAAAATGTCGCATTTTACCTCTTTCATGTAGAAACCCACACTTGAAGACTTTCTGCAATCCTTCTGACTACGCTTTTGGTAATATAAATAAGAGACACTGAAAATGTAATTAGAACATCTCTTGCTGTGGCCTCTGTTTTAGATCTCATTTCAAAAGCTTCCTTTTTCTATGGATGTTACTTTAAAACATAAAATTGAACATTTATGCAACTAAAATGCTTTATGCAATACTTGCAAAATGGTTTAGAGCACTATTTTATTACTCTCCAGACCATCACTGAGGGGATATGATAGTGTTATCATTTCTATTTTTCATATGGAGTGACTAAGGCACCAAGAGAGTAAACGTCCAGACTTATTATACTTGTAGTCAGTGGCAGAAGTGGGAACACAACCCAGGACTGCTCCCAGAGTGCTGTTTCTTTCTGCAAGATAAAAGGAGCTTTCTGGGAGTTAAATGTTCTGATTGTTCTCTTTCTGGCTTACAATCATTTTTATTTGGATGATATTCTGGTTCTGATCTTTTGTTCTATTAGGAGAAGTTGTAAAGGAAGGAAAGTGAGGGGAAAAAAGGTTTAATGTTCATTTTTTACAAACTATTTTTTCTTCTTCAATTCAAACAGTACATTTCCCACGAGTGTTTTTTTTTTTTTAAAGTAGCTACTGAACATAGAACACTGTGCTAGGCACTGGCAGATTTACAATGTTAGATAAGACATATCACTACAGTCTAGTTGGGCACACAGTAAATATTTAATTATTGCCTATGGATTTGAATGACACACATAGTGATGACCAATACAAAATAATGCATAATAAGTGAGGGGATAAATCAAATGCTTTATGAATCTGAAGAGGGCACAGGGGATGCAGCTATGTGGCACAGTGCATAGAGCTTCAGATATGGTGTCAGGAAGACATGATTTTAAATTTGGACTCACTTACCAGCCATGTGATTATGATCATGTCACTTAACCTTGGATTGCCTCAGTTGCCTCATTTGTAAAATGGGGCAATAGTATTTACTTTCCAGAATGTTTGTGAGGATGAAATGAGCTAACTGTAAAACACCATGGTGCCTGGAACATAGTAAGTGCTAAATAAATGTTAGTTATCATCATCATCATCATCATCATCATCATCGGGCATTGCTGAATTGTTGGATAAGGGAACATTTTTGGAGGTTAACATCTAAGTTAAGCTTTAAAAGATGAGCAGGAATTCAAGGAAGAAAAGAGATTATTCTCTGGATAGAAAAATAGGACAAATAAAGGCAAAGGTGTTAGAAATGAGATATGTGCAGGAGATGGCAGAATTGGCAGAACATATGGTAAAATGAAATAAGAAAAGGCAGTGGAAAGGAAAATGTATTTGCAGTTAGACAACCAATATTCAAATCCTGGCATTGCAATTCACAAGCCATACAACTTTGGGGACATCCCTTCATGATTTCAGCCTCAATGTCTTCATTTGTGAAAGAAAGAATCATAAGATCATACACCCAGAGGAAGAAGGGACCTCTAACAACTTTTATTCCAAATAAGAATTAGGGGTATTGAATGTCTTGCCCAAGGATGTGTTGCACCTGGGATTTGAGCCTGAGTCTCTGTCTCTAAGGTCAATAATCTTTCAGTTGAGCACATTGCCTCATATTTGTGTGGCCATTGTATAAAAAATCTTTTATGGACTCTAAAGTGTTTTTATTATTACTTCTCTTTTATAAACATGATTTTGTAAAGAGTGTAATAAGAGTCTAGAAGGGAACTTAAAGGTCCTTGAGTCTAACCCCCTTATTTTGCAGAAGAGGAAACTAAGGAATAGAGAGGTTAAGTAATGTGCCTTAGGGTCATGCAACTAGTGTCTGAGGGGGAATTTGAATTCAGGTCTGCCTAATTCTAAATATACTGTTCTATCAACTACTCCATGCTCTCTTCCCTTAGAGAGTTTCTTCTGTCTATTCTACTGGAATGGAAAGGGAGAGAGACTTACCACTGTTTTTATTTTTAAGAAGATTGACTTTGTCTTAATTTGTGCCACATACTTACCTGTGACATGTAAGGAAAGCCATTTATGTTTTCTTGGCTAAAACTTGCTGTGCATAAAATAAAAGAATTATACTAGATGATCCTTATGGATCCAGTTCCTATGATCTTATGACAAAGGAGGAGGCAAAGAAAGACAAATGGCAGGTTATTCCTGTCAGACCAGTGGAATGATTCTTTGGAGACAAGGACTAATTCTTTTATATCTCCTCCTACCACTCCTCTCATCATTCCCTAGCTTCACTGCACTGAAAGGCCAAAGGAAGCTAATGAAATTTAATATGCTGAATCACGGTCATGTCCCTACTCTTTTGGCAGGAAGCTAAATGAGCAGCAAGCTCCGTGCCAACTCGACAGGTATAGCTAGCTTATGTGGCAGTGATGGTGCAGAAAGGGCAGTTCTTTTGGTGGAGTTCCTTTCTTGGCCTTAATAAAGCTGTCAGGTCTGCCATCCTCAGCAGCCACTGTCTCCTTCTTTCTCCATCTCAAGCAGGATGAGGGGATTATGCAGATGAGCTGCTACATTATGTCTGGCTCCCAAATGCCATCCTGTATGCTTGGCATGCTCTGAATTCATTTCTATACCCCTGAATGCCCACAGTTATGAACTGTCTCCAAGGGATAAACACCTTAACAAAGCTGTTTAGCAGCTCCCCTAAATGGTTCTGGCAGGCACAAACTTTTGAGTAGATGGAAGAAAGACATCTCCCTCATTCCTCCCTCAGTATGCTCCGCTGTCCTCTCCTCTTCCCCTCCCCACCCCAATCTTTTCCTCCAGTTCTCAGACCTTTGAAGTTTTTGTTCACGCTGCATGAAAAAAATAAGATACTTGATTAGGGCTCATGGTTTCTCAGAGTGGGACTTCCCCTTTCATCTGAGCAACTGATTTTAACTACACTTGTAAATCCTCTCTCATTTGCCAACTACATAATGAACCATTACATTTCTTAGTCCCTCATTTGTCACTGCCTAACTGCTTAAAAATAAATGCATTCTGTGCCTGCTTTGGCTATGGGTTGATCATTCTTCCTGCATGTATATTTCTTAAGATATCCATTTGTTTTTTTTTTTCTTGTTAAAAGTCCCCTTACTTAGTTCTACCTTCCCCCTGCCCCCTTGGAATATATTAAAAGTGGAATAGAATTGGCCTTATTGTAATCTAAATCTGATAATTTACTGATGTGATTTAGAAGATATCTCCTAATAGCTTTATATAATCACAGAAATGTCTCAAGGGTATTGTGGATTGGAGGGGGTAGGGGAAGTGGGAACTAAAGAGATTGAGAAGAAAACTGGATGTATACAAGTTCATGTTTGGTTTGCCTACTCAGAAATTTTCTAGTTTCTAAATATGAAGACCTTATCTTTTAAACTTTCAGGTTTGGATTGGCTAACTAGGATTGGGAATTGAAATGGAAAGTTTCCTTACTTTTATATCTATGGTTCAAAATTGGTAACCCTTTGTTCTTTTTTCACTGAAAACAGTGAAATATATGGCTTATAGAGTACTTTATTTGTTACCAGATGAAATAGGTTTTGTTCTGTCACTGTCTTAGTGATATAGCATATCTCTATATATCCCTGGGTCTCATAGGTAAAATGTCCTGCTTACCTAAGTTCCCTTTAAGTTCTAAAGGCTTAGATCTACAACAGACCTTCTTGGTCATCTAGACCTAATCCCTTATTTTATAGGTGAGGAAAATGAGAACTAGAAAGGCTGTTGCTTCAGTAATAACTGGCAGAGATATGACATTAAAAATAGATCTTCTTGATTCAAAACCCAGTGCCTGGAATATGACATTAACAGATATTTTGCCATTTATCCATTCCTCCATACATCCATTCGTCTATGCATTCACTCATTCTTTATTTTCACTATCACATGCTGTCTTTCAATTTCCGGTAAAGTTAATAACACAAAAAGCATGCTATCATATTACTTTAATTAGGAATTTTAGAGTCTCATATAGATAAGACCTAGATGTATCTGTCCTTTTTAAAAAATATTAGCACATTTTTAATTTATAGGCTAAAGTACCTTAGAAATTCTCAAAGTTTAGTCTAGTTCACAACTCTAAGTTGCAATTCTATTCCACATCCATTTCCCTCAAAGCTCAAATTTGCATTAAAATTTGTAAAGGGAGTAGCACAAAACAAACAAATACACCTCAAACTATACAGAAATGTATGAGAGATATGACATATAACATAATAGTATAAATGTATATGTATAATATACATAGGAATAGAAAATATACACATTTAGATAAATTTATATGAATATGGACACACACAAAGTATATATATATAAATATGTAGACACATGTAAGTATATATTCTGTCAGAAGTATCATATATCTATCATGTCTATTCATTCCCATGTAAATATGTATATATGTCTATATGTATACATATGCACACATATACATGTAATATACATAAGCATGTATGTGAATATTTGTGTGTTTTTCCAATAGACAAATTTCATCAACCTTAAGGAGACCCTAAAGTTTTCCCCAATGTAAAATCAAACCTTTGGCTACTGCATAAGTCTAAATTATTTTTTACTCCTTGTTCTGTATTAACAACAATAACTACTATAAACACTTGACAGTGACATACTATGGAAAATACAGTGAGATGGTAAGGGCTTTATTTGTAGAGGTTTCACAGAGATGAATCATTCAGTGACATTCAGTCAATGTCCCTTTTCTAACTGGAAGCTGAATGTCTAACATGCCATTATATTCAGTCCCTAATACGTGATTATTTCCAGTTCTAATAATGATAACTTACTGAACAAACACATTTAACACCAAATTTTCTACCAGTCTGTTCAGTTAAAAAATGCCTAAATTTAACATTCAAAAAAAACCTGAGCAAATAAAAAAGATATCTAAATGGTTATTAGCATGATTTGTTAATGATGTGGTATCAAGAATTTGAGAATATCAGAGAAGCATGATCTCATCTAGTTTTCCCCCACCCATTCTTCTATACTTTAACTCTGGCATTTTTGGGGTAAAAATCTAATACTAATGTACACAAAATATTAATGCAATCAATGTAATATGTTCAAATCTTTACCTTTAATTTTAAAAGGAATCAAAATGAAGAAAATATTATGGAAATTGTGTTTTCTGTGGCAACATTTATTTCATGCTCCTTTTTAGTACTTTTTCTCTTTTGTTCACTTAAAGCACATCAGTCTAAAAATATATCTTCCTTTAACTATTTTTTTTCTTGTAAAGAATTTTAAAGTTGTCTAACATCTTCTAGGGCAGCTAGATAGTACAGTAGATGTAGTAGTGGACTTAGAATCAGGAAGTCTAATCTTCATGTGTTCAAATTGAACCTCAGACACTTACTGTGTGACCCTGGATAAGTCTTTTAACCCTGTTTGCCTCAAGTCCTTATCTGTAAATTTAGCAGGAGAAGGAAATGGCAAACCACTCCAGTATCTTTGACAAGAAAACCCCAAAATGGGATTATGAATCTTTGGACATGACTGAACAACTGATATATCTCATACATTTGTTAATACACATATGTTGATATATTATTTAAAGCATTTCATGTTTAATAGTAAAATAGAAAAATATTTCAAACAGAAACTTTTTCAAAATTAATGTAGGATTTTCTTCTCCTTGTTAGGATTTGATAACAATGAAAGTATTATCACTCTGGGTCTTTAAGATATTTTGGCTGGTAATCCCTTGGTATCCCTGATAAATTGTTATGGTATATATTTAATCATTTAAAAATTCTCTGTACCAAAGCTCTTTGTTTGCTTCCTCTTATCCATTTCAGGCTAAAGGGTTGGGTGAGGCAGAGGATGAATATGTCTGAAGAGGAGGTATACAAAAAATATCTCAAAAAACTGTAAATTTAAAATCAATTGTACTGATTTCTTTTGAATTAACGCTTGATTTTTGTTCTGAATAAGGAGACCTAGCATTGATTGCAGTGAAACATGACTGCACAGAATACTTCAAGCTACCTGTGGTTTTCATTCTGGGGCGGGTGTCCATCTTAATTTTTTTCCCCTCTCATATGTTCCTATAGAATCTGCTTTCAAGGAGAACAATACAGTATAATGGCACATCACAATGAAGAAAGTTTTGAATAATCTCAAAACACTGTTCTCTCCTAGGTAGACATAGCATTTTAAAGATGAATAGGTAGATATGACAGGACAAAAGATGAAAACAATGATCAGACTATAGCATGTAATCAAGACTGACTGTTCATCTATCTTGGGAAGAGAAGCAAAGAGTTGACTCAATGATTTGCATTCAAGTTTTCATAAAATGAATATCTCAATGTCTGAAGCTTAGATGCATCTAGTTCATTTTACAGATGAGGAAACTGAAATTAAAAGGCATTAAATGATTTCCAGCTCTACCACTAGCTGAATGACCTCAGCCTCCTTAGTACCAGGGAATACATACATATATATATATATATATATATATATATATATATATATATACACATACATACATACATACATATATATGTATGTGTATATATATATATATATACATATATATATATATATATATAGGTATATGGTATGGTAGACCCCCTATATAGTACTTCCCCATTCCATATCTATCTTCTATGCTATGATACAGAAATTCATGTTATACACAAAAGACATCTCCCTGGTCATCACAATTTGAAGAATATACAATATTCAATAGGGATGGTCTATAATGTAATACATTCCCTCATGCTGTCTTCTAGCAGGAATATTCCTTAATACATAGGCTTTTAGTAATGTAAAAACATTTGTTAATAATTTTCCAATTACTTAACTTAATAAGCATCAACTTGTATGTAATATATTTTCTTTTCCTTATTATACATTGTCCCAATGGTTTTACTTAATATACATTCATATCCACCGGTTATATAGATCACCATATGTTACACACAGATGATAATTATTTGAGTATGTACATATGTATATATATATATATATATATACACACATACACACACACACACATATATACATATACATACACACATACTGCAAGGCTACACACACACACACACACACACACACACACATATTACATTGCAGTATATGTATTTTTGTGGGGACCAGATCTATCATTTTCTCTATAGTGAGATTGCTTCTGGCAAGATATCCTCACCATCAAGACATGTGCAACTTTTCATCTTAAAGAGTTAGTTGCCAGGCTCATTGCAAGGTTACATGAGTTCACACTACCAGTATTTTTAAGAGGTTGAAATTGAACCCAAGACTTTCTGGCTTTGAATCTAGTTCTTTATCCAAATGTCATTCCATTTATGCAAATATTTAATTTAACCTTAAAATGTGATAAAGCAATTATTTGTTATATCTTCTCAATGCCATGCATAAAATGCACCTACATGATGGTCTCTTTTAATATAAACACACCCAAATATCTAGAAGAAATATGTCACATATAATGGCACTTAGTAATTTTTCAACCAATTTAAATGCATTCTCTTGCCTCATTTTTAGAAAAATCCAGTGAAGTGGTGAGTTTGAAAATTCTCATGTTATTTTGTTACAGAGGAAACTGAGGCACAAAGAAAGAAAGAGACTTACCCAAAGTTGTGTAGTTAGTATCAGCTGATAATTCCATGTCTTTAAAAATTAATTAATTTTTAGTTTTCAACATTCACTTCCATAAGATTTTGATTTCTAAATTTTTCCCTTCCCTCCTCTCCCTCTCCCCAAGATAGTGTGCAATCTTATATAAGTGCTACATGTAAGTTAAAAATAATCATATCACATTAGTCATGTTGTAAAGAAGAATTAGGACCAATGGGAGAAACCATGAAAAAGAAGAAACAAAAAAAAAGAGAAAGAGAGCAAATAATATGCTTTGATTTTCATTCAGATTCCATAATTCTTTTCTGAATGTGGATAACATTTTCCATCATGAGTCTTTTGAAATTGTCTTATATTCTTCCATTGCTGAGAAGGGCCAAGGGTATTAAAGTAGGTCATTGCACAATGAGACTGTTACTATACACAATGTTCCTCTGGTTCTTTTCACTTCAGTCAGTAGCAATTCACATATCTTTCCATTTTTTCTGGTCTGCTTGCTCATAATTTTTTTTTTTTTAAAGCAATTGGGGTTAAGTAACTTGCTCAAGGTTACACGGCTAGTCATTATTTATGCGTGGGTGCTCATTTTCTGAGGCCGGCTCTGATCTCGGGTCATCCAAACTCTGAGGCCGGCACTCTTACTCACTGCTCCACCTAGTCGCCCCTTTAGGGCAATTGGGGTTAAGTAACTTGCCCAAGGTTACACGGCTAGGTTTTTGTTTGTATGGATTAAGTGTCGGAGGCCGGCTCTGAACTCAGGTCCTTCTGACTCCAGGGCCGGCGCTCTATTCACTGCGCCACCTAGCCGCCCCTCATAATTTATTATAACACAAATCTTCCATTATACTCACATACCACAACTTTTTCAGCCAATCCCCAATTGATGGGCATCCCCTTGATTTCCAATTTTTGCCACCACAAAATAGTTGCTATAAATATTTTTATGCATCTAGGTCCTTTTCCCATTTTTATGATTTCTTTGGGATACAGACTTAAAAGTTGTATTGTTGAGTCAAAGTGTATGCACAGTATTATAACCCTTTAGGCATAGGTCTAAATTGCTCTCCAGAGTTGTTGGATTAGTTAATAACTCCACCAACAATGCTTTATTGTTCCAATTTCCCCATATCTTCTCCAACATTTATCATTTTCCTGTTTAGTCATGTTAGCCAATCTGATAGGTGTAATGTGGTACCTCAGATTTCTTTTGATTTGCATTTTTTTAATCAATAGAGTGATTTAGAGCATTTTATGTGACTATAAATAGCTTTAATTTCTTCATCTGAAAAGTGCCTTCATATCCTCTGATCATTTATCAATTGGAGAAGGATTTGTATTCTTATAAATTTGACTCAGTTCTCTATATATTTTAGAAATGAGGCCTTTATCAGAGAAATGTATTTACTTGTCCTCCCTTCCCCAGCTTTCTACTTCAATTCCAATCTTGGTTGCATTGGCTTTGTTTGTGCAAAAACTTTACTATTTAATGTAATCAAAATTATCCCTTTTGCATTTTATAATGTTCTCTCACCCTTATTTGATCATAAATCCTTCCATGCTTCACAAACGTGGCAGGTAAACCATTCCTTGCTCTCCCAGTTTGCTTATAGTAACAGCTTTTGTATCTAAATTGTGGGCATATTTTGACTTTATCTTGGTATATGGTATAAGACGTTGGTCTATGCCTAGTTTCTGCCATACTATTTTTCCCAGCAGTTTTTGATAAATAGGGAATTTCTATCCCAGAAGCTGGAGTCTTTGGATTTATCAAATAGTAGATTACTATAGTCATTGACTATTGCGTCTTGTGTACCTAATGTACTTTACTGACCCACCACTCTATTTCTTACTCAATACCAAGTAATTTTGATAATTGCGTCTTTGTAATACAATTTAAAATCTGGCATGGCTAGGGCAACTTCCCTTGCATTTCTTTTTATTAATTCCCTTGTTACTCTGCACTTTTTGTTCTTCCAGATGAATTTTGATATTATTTTTTGTAACTCTTTAAAATAATTTAGGTAGTTTGGTAGGTATAGCACTGGATGAGTAAATTAATTTGTGTAGAATTGTCATTTTTTATTATATTAACTCAGCCTACCCACGAGCAAGTACTGTTTTTCCAATTATGTAGATCTGGCTTTTATTTGCATGAAAAGTGTTTTGTAATTGTGTTCATATAGTTCCCTGTGTTTGTTTTGGCAGGTAGACTCTCAAGTATTTTATTGTGTTTACAGTAACTTTAAATGTAATTGGCCTTTGTTAGTAATATATAGAAATACTGATGATCTATGTGGGTTAATTTTATATCCTGCAACTTTGCTAAATTTATTGATTATTTCAAGTAGTAGTTTTTTTCCTTGAATCTCTAAGTATACTATCACATAACCTGCAAAGAAAGATAGCTTTGTTTCTTCACTGTCTATTCTAATCCCTTCAATATATTTTTCTTCTCTTCTTGCAAAAGCTAACATTTGTAGTACAATAACTCAATAATAGTGCTGATAATGGAAATCCTTGTTTTGCCCCTGATTTTATCATAAATGCTTCTAGCTTATCCCCATTAAATGTAATACTTGTTGCTGGTTTTAGAAAGATGCTATTTATCATATTAAGGAAGACTCCACTTATTCCTCTATTCTTTAGTGTTTTTAGTGAGTGTTGGATTTTGTCAAAAGTTTTTTTTTTTTCTGGATCTATTGAGACCATCATACACTTTCTGTTAGGTTTGTTGTTGATATGGTTAATTATGCTGCTAGTTACCCTAATATTGAACCAGCTGTGCATTCATGGTATAAAGCTTACCTGGTCATAGTGTAAACTCCATTTCTTTTGAATTCAGATGCATCCTCTTATGACTGAACAGCTACTGTGTAACTACAGAAAAATCCCGATTAGAAAGTATTTACACATCTGGTCAAATTATGATCCCAAAGGAATACTGGAATATGAACTGTTTTTTTTTCTCATTCCAGTGTAGATTTTCTTTATTACTTGGGTACATTAACAACAATATTAATATAGGATTATAAAGTGTCCATAAACTAATTCCTTAAGTCATCATATAATATGCTTACCTGCCAAACATTAAAATCCACAGGAGTGTAGAGCAATGAACAAAATCCACTGGCTTTTTCTCTGGGTAAATTTTGTTTTCAAGTTTAGTCATTTTATCTTTTAATCCAAACATGTTTACCTGATTCAAAGGCAATGTAAAGTTTAAATATATAACTGGCTTGAATTTCTGTTGTGAAATGAATAACATGATAGTAAAGCATACTTTCATTCAGTCAATATTGGTTGACCATTTGGGTGACCCTATGCCTCTTACAAAGTCTTATTCCAATGTCTCTTCATTATCTAGGTGTTATCCCATGGTCTTGAAGGATATGACAACTAAGATCAAATAATTTTTTGACTGAAGAAACTTGAATTTTATGAAAGGAGAGAGGCTATATGTACAGATCAAGTAATATAACTTTGATATAACATTGATATGTCCCATGATATAAAATCATAAGACAGGAGTTGTGTATGAAATGGGGAACAACTAGCTAAGGGGTCTACCATACTATACCTTATAAACATACATTTATCAGTTGATGAAGGAAAATAGGTTCTTTGCCAGAATGCTAGACACTTGCTCTTACCTTTTCCCTTGAAAACTCTGAAACAAAACAATATGACCTGACCTTTCATCCAGCTTCACATCTTTCTTCTTCTGAGGTCACAATGGCCAAGTTTTATCAAGTATCTTGCAGAACTAGTCTGTTAGGATTCAATTTTCCCAGGATTTTCTGGCTCTTGACCAATAGAGCATCAGAAAGATGAACTTCACAAAGTAAAGACACAATTTTACTCCCGAAGAAAGAAATATTTGCCTATTGAGGACAAACAATAGCAGAAGGAAATTCTAGCTCATCACAAATATATATCTTATGAAAATGACTCCCACATAATGAAAATATAATTTTTTTTACAATAGTCTTCAATATAAAGGACACAATTCTTTCAGAAAAATAAAAGGATATCAATGAATATCCCCTATCTAGAGCCAGAAGAGCCTGCCATGCAGACACAAAGAGAGCAATAAACATTGTTTTACTAGGAAAAAGAGAAGAAATAAGAGCATAAGAAATGATTCCTTGGTTTGTAGTAAAGAAAGATTGTCAAATCAGAGAATAATCAGGGAAAAATCATGCATTACTAGATATCAAGTAGAGTAGAGATTGATAGCAGAACTATCTCCTAATCTTCCATATTACCAGGAAAAGAATAGATATATAGAGAGAGGGGAGGAGGAGGGAAAGAATGAGAGAGAGAGAGAGAGAGAGAGAGAGAGAGAGAGAGAGAGAGAGAGAGAGAGATGCCCCTAGAAGCCTTAGAAATTCTTCTGGTCAAGTTTCATTTTTCCCTTTGAATTCTCACTGATACGGTATAACCCTCCCTGACTGTTATGAACAAACTATGTTAGCATTAATATTTTTGTTTTAAAATTTTTTCTTCTCTCCTTTTTTAGTGGAAATGAAATTAGTTAATGGTTTATTGTTCTGTTGATGTGCTTTTGTTGATGCATTCTATCATTTTATTTAATTTTTATCTTTATTATTTTTTAAGATTTCTGTGGTGTTTGTTTTAGGGTTGTTAATTTGTTGAATTTCTAGCTTTTGAAATTGTATGTTCAATTCATTAATTCTCTCATTTTCTGTTTTGTTTGTGCATGTTTTCAGAAGTATAAATTTCCCTCTGAGGACTGTTCTAGCAGCATCCCATATATTTTAGTATGTTGCCTCACTATTAATATTCTTCTTTCAATGGTTATTTATTTTTCTATGATTTGTTTGTGGACCAATTTATTATTTTGAATGTCATTACTTAGTCTCTATTTAGCTATTCATTTTTGCTCATATTTCTTTTATTGATGATAATTTCTTGTTATCTATAAATCTTTTAAAGGATGCAAAATTCCATTGTGCTCATTTGTTGACTATAAAAAAGATCAAAATTGTACTTTAAAGGCTCTTGTCTAGCTAGGTATTTCCCATTCATATGTCAAAATTATATAAGATTTCATGATATATTCATGTTATATATATACATATATATGTATATATATATAACATTTGACAGGTATTTACTAATATCAAGTCACCTTTAAGATCAATTGAGGCATAAAACAAGGAATGTATGCTTTCCAAAAAGAAAAAAAAAATAAGGCTTGTTATTGTAATGAATAAGATGCATCAAACTAAAGAGAATCAAAAAATAGATTTTCAATTCTTCCAGAATTTCTTATTTGGGAATGATATTGTGAGTTGTCATAAGCCCTAGAACACTGCAGAACCCCTAAGTGAAATTTCTTATAAGTCAAGTTTGGCCCAACTATTAATTGAAGGGAAAAGCAAGTGAATGACAATATCTGTTGTATGGGTTATGATAAGCAACTGAATAGTAGACAATGTAAAAAGCCTCCGTGTGTGTTCACATGTGTATGGTGTTGGAAGTGAAAAATTATCTGAGCTTTTGATATGAGACCAAGAATGGGCTATATTGCATTTCTAGAATATTCAGTTTCTTTTCATAACTCCTAAAGCAAAACCCATTATTTTTGAGAATAATATTCTTTTAGTTATATGACTGTGGATCATAAAATATGTCAATAGAAAACTGAATTTGAGGATCACCACAAGGGCAACAGAGAGGTTCTTGGGAAATGTGAACAGGATGTAACACATTACAAGTAAGAAATCATATAGAAGAACCAATGTAATTTACATAATAAATGGGAAGAATATATTAAGCACTTGATATATGTCAAGCAGCATGCTAAGCCCTCTAAATAAAAATAAAAGAAAGCAAGATCATACCTCCTTTCATAAAATTTACAATTTGAGGGCAAGCAACATATATAGATAAGTGTAACGGGGGAGGTGAGTATGAAAAGGAAATAGCCAGTAAGCAGTCTGGGGACATGAATCCCACTAACATATGGAAAGGCTCGTGATCTAAATTAGGAAAGGCAAATGTAGAGTCCAAGTGTATTAGATATAGAATGGGAGTAAACAAAGATTTAAAAGAAAGTTTAAATAGGTTGCAATTTTCATTGGTGGAAGGAATTTTCACATTAAAAATGTCATAGATACTTTGGAGTATTTAAATACCATCTCTTAAGGATATGGTTAAGATTTCTTATGCCCTAATATATGATGTCTTCATAAATGTTGAAAAATAGACATATTCTTTAATATTACCATTTGGAAACCATTTCTGGCTTAACTTTTTTTTTTTAGCAATTCATTTACATCTATAATTGCATTCTTGTTATCTATTGGTTAGATTGGTAAAGTTCTGAAAAATTTGTTAGCACAATCTCTCTTTTACTCTCAAAGTTGTTCTGCATTTTGGTTAGTTTCTCCTTTAATTAGATATTATGCTACTTTGTACTATATAATGAACAGATAAAATGTTTCTTTATCTAAGGAACTTTTAAGCATAATGCTGTTTACTTCTTTGTCCCTCTTGTAAATTTCAGGTTTTATTCTTCCATTATCTGAAATAATGATAGTCTACCCTTTTTATTTCTTTTTGCATCTAAAGCATAAAACATTTTATTCTAGATTTCTCTTCATATTTATGTGTTATAGACAGCAAAATTTAGTGTTCTGGTTTTTTTTTTTTGATCCATATTTCCAATCTTTTCTACAATATTGGTGAGTTTCTAATCTAAGTCTTACTTTCCCATTTTCTTTTTTCTTTTTTGTCTTCTTTTGGGCTTTGCCCATAAGTATCCTCTCTTCTTCTCTTAGTGACCCTTATGTAAGTGAGAAGTTTTAAATTAAATAAGACTTCACAATTTCAAATATTAAATATCTCATTGTCTGTACCTTTGTTAAAATTTAAAAATAAAAATAATGTTCATTTGCCTGTAAAAAAATAAATTAAATAAGACTTCACTTGTCCTTGAAGCAAGTAAACATTGTTTCATCTACTTGGTCTTTCCATGCTAAACAGATTGATTATAATTCATTTGTGTGAATTTTTTATTAATTTCCCAGATCACTTCTTGCTTTTTTAATAGGAACAATTAATAGATTTAGAGAATATAATGACCTAGGACAGATGTAGGGAACCAGCAGCCTGAAGGCCAAGGGGGATCTTCCCAAGAAAAAAATTGCCCTGATATTTTAGAACCAGAAGGCAAAATAGAGGTTGAAAGAATCCACCAATAACTTCTTGAAAAAGATCCCAAAATTCCAAGAAATATTGTAGCCAGATTCTAGAATTCCCAGATCATAAAGAAAATATTACAAGCAGCCAAGAAGAAACAATTTAAATACTGTGGAAACACACTCAGGATAACGCAGGATCTGGCAGCTCCTACATTGAGGGATCAAAGGGCTTGTAATATGATATTCTGGAGGTCAAAGGAGCTGGAATTAAAACCAAGAGTCTCCTTCCCAGCAAAACTGAGTATCATGTTCTAGGGGAAAATATAGCCATTCAATGAAATAGAGAACTTTCAAGCATTCTTGATGAAAAAAAAAAACAGAGTTGAATAGAAAATTTGACATTGAGATACAAGAAGCAAGTGAAGCATGAGAATATAAACAGGGAAAAGAAATCATAGGGAATGTATCAAAGTTGAACTATTTACATTCCTATATGGAAAAATGATAATTGTAGCTTATGAAACTTTTCTCAGTATGAGAATAGTTGAAGAGAATATAAATGTATATTTGTGTGTGTATGTATACATACATACATACATATGTCTATTTAGGAGGGTATATGGGTGTATGAATACATATGTGAGTATGTGTATATATGTGTACAGGTATACATAGACAGAGGGCACTGGACCAGTTAAATAGGAAGGGATGATACTTAAAAGGTGAAATTGAGAGGTGAGAGAGGGATATAATGAGAGGACATAGGGAGAGATAGAATGGGGTAAATTATCCCATATAAAAGAAGCAAGGTAAAACTGTTACAATGGAGGGGAAGAACAGGAAGGCAAAAGGAAATGAGCCAACCTTACTCTCATTGAATTTGGCTTAGGGAGGGAATGACTTATACACTAAATAGTCTATCTCACCCTATTGGAGAGTAGGGGGGGAAGTGATGACACGGGGAATGATTGAAGGGAGGGCAGGTTGGGGGGTAGGGAAATTGGAAGCACACACTTTTGAAAAGGGACAGTGTCAAAGTAGAGAATAGAACAAGTGGGGGACAGTCTTTCACAATATATCCACTATGTATGTGTTTTGAGTAGCTACACATGTACAACCTATATTGAATCACTTATCTTCCCAGTAAGGGTAGGTGATGAGGGAGGAAGGGAAAGAATCTGGAATCTAAAGTTTTGAAATAAAATGTTTTATATACATATATATGTATATATATATATATATATATATATACATATGTTTATATATATGTACATATATTTAGTTATATATAGACATATATATATTTATATATGCAACTGGAAAATAAGATATGCAGGCACTGCGGTATAGAGATCCATCTTGCCTTACTGGAAAGACAGAGGCGATAAGGGGGACAATATAGGAGAGAGCAGATTGGGGGTGGGGGTATACAGTAGGATCACGGTTTTGAGGTAGTGCATAAGGGAAAGATGGGGAGAATATGTGTAACTCAAAATCTTGTGGAAATGAATTATGTAAAATAAAAATAAACATAAAAATTATTTAAAAAAGAATTATTCAACTACCTAAAAGCCATGATCTAAAAAAGAATTTGGACAATATCTTTCAAGAAATTATGAATGAAAACTGCCAGGATATCTTAGAGCCATAGGGTAAAAAAGTCATCAAAAGAATCCATTGATAACCTCTTGAAAGAGATCCCAAAACGAAAACTCCGAAGAATGTTGTGGCCAAATTCCAAAATTATTAGATCAAAGAAAAAATACTGTAAGCAGTCAGAAAGAAAGAACTTAAATATATTTGAACAACAGTCAGGATTACACAGGATTTTTTAGCTTCTACATTAAAGGATGATAGGGCCTAGAATATGTTTGCCATAAGGCAAAAGAGCTTATATTACAGCCAGGAATCAACTGCCAAGCAAAATTGAGCTCAATCTTTTTGGAGAAAAGACAAATGTTCAAAGAAATAGGGAACTTTCTGTCATTTCTGATGAAAAGACCAGAACTGAACAGAAAATGTAATCTTCAAATACAAGACTCAAAAGAACCATAAAAATGCAAACAGTAAAAATAAAAGTTTAGAATGTGTATACATAAAGAGAATATGGGTATAAGTTGACTTTGATGTGATGTTATTAAAATGATTAACAAATGGATGAAGAAAATAATGTACTGGGAGAAATGGAAAAAGGGAGGTAGAATAGGGCAAATTAAACCATATGAAGGGGCTCAAAAGATCTATTATAATAAGGGGAAAGAAGGAAAGGTTTGAACATTGGCATTACTCTCATTGAATTTGGCTCTGAGAAGGAAGAACACAAATGTTCAGTTGTATATAGAAATCCTTATTACCCTATAGAGAAGTAGGAGGAGGAAGATGTAAGAAAAAAGACAGGGTGGAAAGAAGGAAGGGTAGAAATAGTAGGGTAACGGGAGGAACAAAGGGCAGGGTGCTTGCTGATATAAGGGAGGGCAAAATTGATGGATACAGTGGTCAGAAGCAAAACCATCAGAAGAAAGGAAAAGCTGAAAGGAGAGAGAAAAGTAGAAATGGGGGGTGGTGGAATAGGATAGAAAGAGACACAGTAATCATAACTGTCAATGTGAATGGGATGAACTCTCTCATAAAAGAGAGACAGATAGCAGAATGGATTAAACAACTTAATCCTATAATATGTTGTTTACAGGAAGCACATTTGAAGCAGAGAGATACTCACAGAGTAAAGGTAAAAGTCTGGGACAATACATTATGCTTCAGGTAAAGTTAAAAAAAAAAGCAGAGGGGGCGGGTAGGTGGCGCAGTGAATAGATCGCTGGCCCTGGAGTCAGAAGGACCTGAGTTCTGAGCCTGCCTCAGACACTTAATCCACACAAACAAAAACCTAGCTGTGTAACCTTGGGCAAGTTACTTAACCCCAATTGCCCTAAAGGGGCGGCTAGGTGGCACAGTGAGTAAGAGCGCCGGCCTCGGAGTTGGGATGACACGAGATCAAATCCGGCCTCAGAAAATGAGCACCCACACATAAATAATGACTAGCTGTGTAACCTTGAGCAAGTTACTTAACCCCAATTGCTTTAAAAAAAAAATCAGAGGTAGCAATCCTTAACTTAGACAAACAAAATAAAAAAAGGTAGATCTAATTAAAAGAGATAAGGAAGGGCTCTTTCCGCCATCTTGCAGTGCTGCCACCATGGTGCGCATGAATGTCTTGGCAGATGCTCTCAAAAGCATCAACAATGCAGAAAAGCGAGGAAAACGCCAGGTTCTCATTAGGCCTTGCTCTAAAGTAATTGTCCGGTTCTTAACTGTGATGATGAAGCATGGTTACATTGGCGAATTTGAGATCATTGATGATCACAGAGCAGGAAAAATTGTTGTGAATCTCACCGGCCTATTAAACAAGTGTGGTGTAATCAGCCCCAGATTTGATGTTCAATTGAAAGATCTGGAAAAGTGGCAGAATAATCTGCTACCATCCCGTCAGTTTGGGTTTATTGTGCTTACAACCTCAGCTGGCATTATGGACCACGAGGAAGCAAGACGAAAACACACAGGAGGAAAAATCCTGGGATTTTTTTTCTAAGGATGTAAAACATACATACAAATAAAATGCTCCAATGGACAAAAAAAAAAAAAAGAGATAAGGAAGGAACATACATCTTGCTAAAAGGTACTAAACATATATGCACAAAGTCGTGTAACATCCAGATACTTAGATGAGATGTTAAGGGAATTACAGGAAGAAATGGATAGCAAAACTATACTACCAGGGGATCTCAACCTCCCCCTCTCAAAACTAGATAAATACAAACATAACATAAACAAGAAAGAATTTAAGGAAGGATGTGAATAGACTTTTAGAACTTGGATATGATAGACATCTGGAGAAAATTGAATGAGGATAGAAAGGAATATACATTTCTCTCAGTGATACATGACACTTAAATAATGATGATATATTAGGGCATATAAACTTTACAATCCAATGCAGAAAGATTAAGTGGGCCCTGTTCAAGTCATGATGCAATACAATTATGTGTTATAAAGGGTCATGGAAAGATAAGCTAAAAACTAATTGTAAACTAAATAGTCTAATGCTAAAGAATTATTGGCTCTAACGACAAATCATAGAAACAAGCAATAACTTCATCAAAGAGAAGGACAATGAGACAACATAACAAAATAGAATGGATACAACCAAAGCAGTTCTTTGGGGAAGTTTTATATTTCTAAATGTTTACATGAATAAAATAGAGAAAGAGGAGAATCAACCAAAAAATTTCTGGAAATAGTTAACAAATTTAACAAAGTAAGGGTATAAAACAAACCCACAAAAATCATCATCATTTCTATATATTACCAAGGAAACCAAACAACAAGACATAGGAAGTAAAATTCCATTTAAAATAACTGTAGATAATATAACATACCTGGGAGTCAACCTGCCAAGACAAACACAGGAACTATATGAACATAATTACAAAAATACTTTTCACACCAATAAAGTCAAATCTAATTGGAAAAAAAAAAACATAAGTTACTCATGGGTAGGGTGAGCTAATATAATAAATAAATAAAATATAATAAATAATAAAAATGACAATTCTACTTAAATTAATCTACTTATTAAATGCCATCAAACTACCAAACATTATTTTGTAGAGCTAGAAAAATAACAAAATTCATCTGGAAGAACAAAAGGTCAAAAATATCAAGGAAATTAATGAAAAAAATCAAAGGAAGGTGGCCTAGCTACTCCAGATCTAAAACCATATAATAAAACAACAATCATCAAACTATTTGATAAAATAGTTTAAGATAAAAAAATTGAATTTTATGTCACTGAAATAGGTTAGGTACAAAAGACACAGTAGTCAATGCCCATAGTAATCTACTGTTTGATAAACCCAAAGACTCCAGCTTCTGGGATAAGAGCTCACTGTTTGACAAGAATTGCTGGGAATGCTGAAAAAAAATAGCATGGCAGAAACTAGGCATAGACCAAAATCTTACACCATATACCAAGATAAAGTTAAAATGGGCACATGATTTAGACATAAAGGGTGATACCACAAGCAAATTAGGAGAACAAGAAATAGTTTACCTGTCATATCTATGGAGAAAGAAATAATACATTACCAAACAAAGGATAAAGAACATTATGAAATGTGAAATGGATAATTGTGATTACATTAATTTAAAAATAATTGCAAAAACAATATCAATGCAACCAAGATTAGAAAGAAAAATGGGAAACAATATTTACTGCCAGTGTTTTTAATAAAGGCCTCATTTCTCAAATATATAAATAACTGAGTCAAATTGATAAGAATATCAGCCATTCTTCAATGGATAAATGGCCCAAAAATATGAACACACAGTATTCAGATGAAGAAAATAAGCCATTTATAATCATATAAAATGTACTAAATCACTATTGATTAGAGAAATGAAAATTAAAACAACTCTGAGGTACTACCTCATACTGCTCAGTTGGCAAATATGACAAAAAATTAAAATGATAATTTTGGGGGAAGATGTGGGAAAATTGGAACATTGTTGGTGGAATTTTTAACTGATCTAACCATTCTGGAGAATAATTTCGAACTGTGGCCAAAGGGCTATAAAACTGTACATACCATTTGATTCAACAATACCACTTCTAGGTCTGTATTCAAGAGACCATAGAAAAGGGGAAAGGATCCAGATGCACAACAATTTTTATAACAGCTCTTTTTGTGAAGGTCAATTGTAAATTAAGGGGATACCCATCAATTGGGGAATGACTGAACAAGTTGTGGCATATTAATGTAAGGGAATATTATTGATCTCTAAGAAATAACAAGCAGGAGGATTTTAGGAAAAAACTGTATAAAACCATGAACTGATGCTGAGTGAAGTGAGCAGAACTGGCAGAATGTTATAAATAGTAACAGCAATATTGTGTGATTATCAGCTGATTGACTTAGCTCTTCTTTTTTTGTTTTTTTTGGAGGAAGGGAGGCAGGGCAGTTGGGGTTAAGTCACTTGCCCAAGGTCACACAGCTAGTAAGTGTTATATGTCTGAAGTCAAATTTGAACTCAGGTCCTCTTGACACCAGAGCCAGTGCTCTCTTCACTGCACCACCTAGCTGCCCTAGACTTGGCTCTTCTTAACAATATAGTGATGTAAGACAATTCCCAAAGATTCATAATGGGAAATGCTATCCACATCCAGAGAAAGAAATATGAAGTCTGAATGCTTATTGAAGCATACTATTTTCTTTTTTTTTCTTTCTCATGATTTTTACCTTTTGTCCTGATTCTTTTTTCACAACATGACTAATGTAGGAATATGTTCAATATGTCAGATTTCTTACATCTTGGGGTGTGGGGTGACTGGAGAGAGAAAAAATTCAACTCAAAATCTTATGAAAGCGAGTGTTGAAAATTATTGTTACATGTAATTGAGGGAAAATACTATTAAGTCAGGGAAAAATAAAGAGCTCTGAGCAAAGCACTGATCAAAACTAAAAGTACATACTGAAAAGTTTTATATGTGCTTTAAGAAATAATGAGCAGGGCAACTTCAGAAAAACCTGGAAAGACTTATATGAATTGATGTTGAATGAAATGAGCAGAAACAAGAGAACATCGTAAACAGTAACAGCCACATTATATGATGACTAACTGTAACAGCAAGCACACTGACATACCCAGGGTGGCTACCAACACAGGTTCGTAGATCTGCTTTTCTAAAGGAAAGCAACTCAAAATGGGTTAATAATCTTGCTTTAATTAAACAAATATATCATTTACCTAGTTCAGGGGAAAAAGTCAGCACCCTAAACTTCAGAGGATAAAGACAGGTTACAAGCAAAAGTTACAAGAAGACAGAGAAACATTTCAGTAGACAGGCCTCCAACTGTCTGACCATTATATCCATATCTAGTCACAGTTACCAGAGAGGGAAGCACCAACATCTGGGTTTTCAAAGCTGGAGGGGCTCAATGGCTACCAGGAATCTAACTCTTCTCAAAGTGAGCCCCCAAACAAAGCCTCACATCAGGGTTTATATAACCTTCTCCTGGCTCAGAGAATGTCACCACCCTCTTGACCCACTGCCCAATCACAGAGCACCAAGCCTTCCACCACAGCCTCCTGGTGCACTTAAGCCTATCAAAAGGGCCTAGGGGCAGGGAAGATCTTAAATTACCATTCCCATAACACTAACTTTGATAGACTTTGCTCTTTTCAGCAATGCAGGGAACTAAGTCACCTCCAAAAGACCCAGGATGGAAAATGCTATCCATATCCAGAGAAATAACTAGGGAGTCTGAATGCAGATTGAAGCATATTCTTTGCTCTCTTGTTGTTGTTGTTTTGTTTTGTTTTGTTTTTCTTTCTCATGGTTTCTCCCATTCATTCTAATTCTTCTTTACAATATTACTGATGTGAAAATATGTCTAATGTGAATATATATATATATATATATGTATACTCTTTGATGGATTGCATGCCATCTTGAGGGGGTAGAGGGGATGAAGGCAGAAAAATTTAAAACTCAAAAGTTTATGTTAGTGAATGTTGCAAACTTGAATTAAATAGATTAATTTTAAAAAATGAAATGAAAAGATCACAAAAATATTTTCATATATTAAAATGTTCATGTGGATTTTTATTTAATTTCCTAATGTAAAATACTTTCGTGAGGGAAAATATAGTACGTATATGTACGTGCTGTCCATGTATATGTTCAATATACATACATGCATGTATGTGTGTATATTCACATACACATACATATCTAAATTATGGCCTTTTGAGTTGAGACCAAAAATTTTCAAAATTCCCTGTTTTATCTCGTTGTCAAGTTTAGTTGATTTGTGTTATAGAAACCTCAGATCTTCTAATCTTATTGTCTTTTGATTTTGCTCTATTATTCCTTCTACACACATGTATATGTGTGTTTACATATACATATATGTGTGTATGTGTATATAATGGTCCAACTTGATCACATTTTAACAAGAGTCATTTACACTAGAATCATTCTCCATTGTTTGTTCTAATATCTAGCCTCTTCTTTTCTTTTTAATTCTGTACAGCTAGCTCTGGTTCTTCTAATTCCTAACTATTATATCCTTTAAGTAGTCTATCATTCTTTTACACCAGTGAGAGAAGTCTTTATTATTTCAAGCAGTCTTGTTGTTCCATTACTTTTTTCTCTAACTGAAGGTGTGTTTGTTTTTTTTGTGCACCAGTTTTTTTTTTATCTTTTAGCATCCATTATATTAGAGTTTCCTTTTATTCATTAAAACATTAAAGAAAAAACTTTTAACTGACTTTACTGTGAAGTTTCACTTGTGGTGAATTATTTTCAGACTCTACTGTATATCACTGTTTTATTTTGTTTTTATTCATTTCTTGCTTTGTAAAGGTGATTAAGGAGACTAAGGCTCAGGTATGACCTCTCATTTGCTGGAAGTACAAGATCATTTTTACAGACATAGAAAAAGATGTTTTTCATGTCATTGCCTATCAACCAACACTGACTAACTACCTTGTAAATGTATACTATTACCCACAAGAATGATCCCATGAGAGTGTGACAATCAGTGCAATCCATCACCACTTAGGGAAAATATAAAACTAAACAAAAAACTTATAGGGCATATCTTGATGTTGGATGAGTAATATTTCTATTGATGAGAATATCATATTGTATTTTAATAATTGAGTATCTATATATAATCTTTACATAATGATGCAGTTTTAATTAGAAAGCAGTTCTGAACTCTAAAATGTACTAAATCATCATTTTAAGTATTCTTAATGAGCCAAAGATCATTTGTTCTCTACATGGCACTTTAAGAGATAATTTTTCTCAAGGTTAAAAGAGAAAAGTTTTCCAATCAATATAATAATTCTTCATGCAGGTATTTTTCAACAGGGTCGCATTGCACTTTTCAAAAATTGTAAATGCTTTGGTTAGCAGATAGACTATCTTAAAATGACCCACCCTTAAGCAGTTAATTAATTATTGATTAAATTTATTTATTAAAAGAGTACCAAAAATTCCTTCCTTCTTTTCTCAAGTGAGGTTCACTGTCCTTGAGAATGAAGGAATACAGTCTTTCAGCCTGAGGTATTCTCCAACTGCACTGACCTAAATTCAGAATATCAATCATGCTGCAATCTTACTTAAGAATAAGAAGTGTGCTACTTTCACTTGTCCTCCTACTAGCTTGCCCAGGGACATGCTGAGTGGAGTCCAAAGAGGAGGCATTTGTTTTTTGGTTTTTTTTTTTAATTTTAAGTTTAAACAAAAGACATAATATGATTGAATTTCTCTTTTACTGCCACTACTTTTGAAAATTTAAATACAAACCAAAAAAAAAAAAGTTCTCTTAAAGAGACTGTGATTGAAAACCAGATGTTATTCCTGCTGCTTTCCATGAGAAAACAGCGATTCTCCTATCAATTTCAATAATATGGCTGATAGCAGTTATGTGTCATCTCAGGCCTGATGGAGACCATGAATTCTGATTAGTCCATGGTAAAGTTAAAGTGGCAGGTTGGGGAAGAAAATGATGCTACAGGAGACTCTTTGATGTTCTCTGGTAGGGCGTCTATAGACAATTCTTCAGGAGTGACCTCTTCTTTTCATAGCTTGGATTAGTCCAACAAAAATAAGGTGCATTCATGTACTTCTTAAATGGTTTATGTTTTAAGAATACTTTTGAAACTGGAAAGCAGAACATTTGTCCCCTTCTATTATTGCTGTTCAGCAATATGAGAATTTTTTAAAAAATTATTAAATTCAACTTTCAGGGCAAGGAAAGGCAATGTTTGTATGTGTACTAAAAATCTACTTTTAGAGTTTAGCATAACAATGACATTTGCTTAGAATTGTACAAGAAACAACTAGATTGGTCCTTTTTTAGGAGCTTTGTTGCTGCATCACCCATATATACAGCAAAAGATGAATGAGACAATGGAGGAGAGGGAGAGGAAGAGTATGAGGAAAGAAAAAACAAGAGAGAGAAGACAAAGGGTAATGTAAAGATACATGCATAGAGTTCAAGCACATACCTTCAACTACCAAGGTACAAAATAACCTATTACCAACTCAGTAAAATTTGGAACAGATTTAAGTAGAAAAAGAAGGGAGAGAGAGAGAAAAAAAAAAACTATCACTGCCACTGTTATGGAATGATTAAGAAGGATGTTTGTTGTTTCTTAAATGAAATATTTTTGGGATAGCAATAGAAAGTGATCCTCTAAGGTTAAAAAGGATGTTCTTTCCTAAACTCAAAAGCTTTTGTGCACCAATGCACTGGATGCTGTCCCAGGCTCCCATCCTCTCTCTAGTATTGATTGTAACAAGATTCAGAATCCACTGTAGCTGGCTATAATTTGCATTTTGCTGGGTAGCAACAGCAGTACTGACAAATATTTGCAAATACTTGCCAATGTTTGCTCATGCAGTCTTAAAAAAAAAAAAGAGCTCTTAGTATCCATTTTAGATTATTGCTGCTGCTCTCTGATCCCATTGGGCCAATTCCTGAAATTAACAATCTGCCCTTCATCTTTGTGCCTCATACAAAATGTACAGTAGACACAGAGGAGAATGTGCTATTTTCCCAATCTCAGCTATAAAAAAGAGTGATGTTGAAACAGAGGTGGAAGTTTCCTATCTGCAAAATGCCATTTTACATGTCCCTACCTGTCCTTTCTGAAATATCTCTACTCTGATGGGGTGCCTTAGGGGCACATATTTTTGTTCAAGTTATTCACTCTTTGGCATTTCTTCTCATCATTGAATCTTGAAAGTGAACCTTTCTTTCTCTGCCAATTTTCTCGTTTTTCAATTTGGCAAATGACAGTCTTTCCCCTCTCCATTTTTTGTTATATCCCAAATTAACATAGGACTCAATGCAATGAAATGGAATAAATAGCAGATGGTAATTTAAAGTCCATTATTTCTAATTTATTATTTTGTAGTGACTTATGGAGGGACTTGGAGAACATCACTAAACATTGACATCAAGGTATTAAATGATGCCTGCTTTAATCCTGGGTAAAGAGGAATCAACAGGACTGAGGTCAAAGCTAACCAATAAGTTATTTTTTAATATATTTTTGCAAACTTACATAATACAGAAAAAGGACAGGGTTTTTTTTTTCTCAATTAAGTCATGTGGAATAGACTACTGCCTTTCAATACTATTTGGAACATGGCTATAGACTCTTTAATACTTTTTGGTTGCTCACCTTTTCTTTTCTTTATATTTTTTAGTTTATATCATTCATTTCCACAACATTTTGAGTCACACATTTTCTTCCTGTCTTTCCCCTATTCACAACACCTAAACAATGATCCCACTGTATACCCACTCCCCCCAATCTGCTCTTTCCTATGTCTTCCCCCATGCCTCCTCTGACTTTCCAGTAGGGCAAGATGGATCTCTATACCCCAGTACTTGTATTATCTTACTTCCCAATTGCATATAAAAAGAAATTATATATATATATATTTAAGCATTTGATTTTAAAATTTTGAATTACAGATTCTTTCCCTTCCTCCCCCATGACCCACCCTTACTGTGAAGACAGGCAATTCAATATAGGTTGTACATGTGTAGCTACACAAAACATTTCCATAGTGGATATATTGTGAAAGACTGATTATATTTCCCTCCATTCTATCCTGCCCCCCACATGTTCTATTCTCTACTTTGACCCTGTCCCTTTTCAAAAGTGTGAGCCTCTAACTTCCCTCCCCCAACCTGCCCTCTCCTCCATCATTTCTCCTCTCTTCCCCTTCCTCCCTACTCTCCTGTGGGGTGAGATACCCTATTTAGTGTGTATGACATTCCCTCCCTAAGCAAAATTCAATGAGATTAAGTTTGGCCCATTCCCTTTTGCTTTCCTGTTCTTCCCCTACATTGTAATATTTTCCCTTGCCTCTTCTATATGAGATAATTTATCCCATTCTGTCTCTCCCAATCTGTAATAATAATGGAATTTAAAGATTCCCCCCCCCCCCGTTTTGGCTTGGTTTTTAAGTTGGGTGTTAAAACCCAGAGCTTGTGAATCCTACTGGTGGGATGGACTGGTTGAGGTGAAAAGAGAAGGCTGAACTGGGAGGAGCTGGTGCCATGGATTTAGAGAGGCAGAAGAACTTTTGGAAGCAGCATCATGGAGGCAGGGGGAGAGAGAGGATTTCTGAGGGCCAGTTCAATTTGCCTAGGAGTTTTCAGAGGTGCGGCCTGGAGTTGCCAAGGACTGAGGAGACATGGCTGTGATGATGGTATTTTGTCAGTTTTGATGTTGTTTTGCCATATTTTTCTGCTGGTGAAGGACAATGCTGTTGTTGCAGAGGTCCTAGAACCTTGTTGTTTGTTCACAAGCCCTGAAGAAGAATTTTCTTGTTGTATGTTTACAGAAGTCCTGGATGTTTTCAGGGGCCCTAGGAAAATTCTGCAGGTAGAGAATGAATTAATGAGAACACTGGCAATGTATCTTGTGGCCTTGTTAAGCTTTGTCTCCCCAGGAACAGAGATTGCTGAGAACTTGCCTTAGGTTAAGATGAAGAAAAGTCCTCTCTTTGGGTATTAAATGCTGTGATGATATCTTAACTTTGTTCTAACACAGAGATAGATGGACTTTGTGATTTCTACTTCCACTTTTACGAAGGTGCTTGGCATTAACTGATGATAATTGTAATTCCATTGTCATCCAAGGTGGGAAACTTTTGACTTTTTGTGCTCTGTGACTGACCAAATGAATGTACTTTGTATATGATTGGAAACTAATCTCCATTTGAGAAGAGGGGCTTTGTGATTGACTAAATGAATGAATTGCCTAGGGGTGGAGTAGTACTTGGAAATTACTGAATTAGACTTGGGGAATGCTGTATTTTGATTTTTTTCTGTCCTTTATTTGCCACTAAATAAAATGGGGGGCTGCTATGCTGATATTTTGAACATTGGAAGTTGTCTTTGCTTGACATTACACCATCTCCTCTCATTATATTCCTCTCACATCTCTCAATTTCACTTTTTAAATATCATCCCTTACTATTCAATTGGTCTTGTGACCTCTGTCTATGTATACCTGTGCACATAAATATACACACCCACATATGTATTGATATGCCCATATACCCTCCTACATAGACATACATATATATGAACATTTATATTCCCTTCAATTATTCTCATACTGAGAAAAGTTTCATAAGTCACAATTATCATTTTACCATATAGGAATGTAAATAGTTCGACTTTGATATGTTCCCTGTGATTTCTTTTCCCTGTATACCTTCTCGTGATTCTCTTGTTTTAAGAATGTCAAATTTTCTATTCAACTTTGTTTTTTTCATCAAGAATGCTTAAAAGTCCTCTATTTCGTTGGATGACCATATTTTCCCTAAAACATGATACTCAGTTTTGTTGGGTAAGTGATTCTTGGTTTTAATTCAAGCTCCTTTGACCTCCAGAATATCATATTCCAAGCCCTTTGTTCCCTCAAGGTAGAAGCTGACAGATCCTGTGTTATCCTAAGTGTGTTTCCACAGTATTAAAATTATTTCTTCTGGGATGCTTGTAGTATTTTCTCCTTTATCTGGGAACTGCAGAACCTGGCTATAATATTCCTTGGAGTTTTCTTTTTGGGATCTTTTTCAAGAGGTGATTGGTAGATTCTTTGAACCTCTATTTTTTCCCTCTTGTTCTGAAACTACATGGGAATTTTCCTTGAGAATTTCTTGAAGGATGCTTTCTAGGTTCTTTTTTCTGATCATGGCCTTCAGGTAGTCTAATAATCTTTAACTATATCTCCTGGTTCTATTTTCCAGGTCAGTGTTTTTTTCCAATGAGATATTTCTCATTGCCTTCTATTTTTTCATTTGTTTGGATCTATTTAATAGTATTTTCATTTCTCATAAAGTCACTAGCTTCCATTTGCTCCAGTTTAATTGTGAAGGAATTATTCTCTTCAGTGAGCATTTGAGATTTTTTATTTCCATCTGGCAAATTTGGCTTTTTAAGGCATTCTTCTCCTCATTGGCTTTTTGAGCCTCTTTTGCCATTTGAGTTAGTCTATTTTTAAGGTGTTATTTTCTTCAGTCAGGTTGTTGACTTTCTTTTCATGATTTTCTTGCATCATTCTCATTTCTCTTCTGATTTTTTCCTTCACTTCTCTTATTTGGTTTTCAAAATCCTTCTTAAGCTCCTCAAAGGCTTTTAACCAGTTCATATTTTTCTTGGAAGCTTTTGGTTCAGGAGTTCTGACTTCATTGTGTTCCTCCTGTTACATGCTTTGATCCTTTTTTGTCCCCAAAAAAGGAATCTAAGGTTTGAATGCTGTTCTTGTTTTGCTTCCTTTGCCTGCTCATGTTGCCACTCAATTACTTGATTTCTGAGCTTTTTTGGCACAGTAGAAGTCTGCTTCCAGAGATGAGAGCTTTGTCCCAAATCACTGAGGTCTTCACAGCTGCCATAGCTATTAGTTGGGTGCCCTCTCTGAAGCCTCATTCCACTCTGACACTTGTTCACACACCACAGGACTGCCACCCTAGACAGCGATCCAGATCCAAGCAGGTTAAAGCAAAAGTGATTACCCCTCAGACTGCTTGCTTTGTACCTGTACAATCTGCAGGCCAGGTGTTCTGAAGCAGCCATGTGGTGGTGGCTGCACAGCCACCACTCCTCAGCAGCACCTCCCCCAGGGGACAGAGGCTGGACTGCACTCCCAGACCCCCTGTTCCCAAAGTCCACTGACCTCTCACTTTGTCTTTGATAAATCTGGAAAATGCCACAGCGGCTAGTGATTCACTCTCCCAAAATCCACTCCAGTGTTGGGGCCACCCTGAAGTTCAATTTAGGGCTCATGCAGAGCTGGGCTCTGCTCCCAGCATTGCAATGTACCCTTCCTTTTCTCCTGCTGGACTGCCTTCAGTGGAAGGTTTCTCTCTGTTACTCTGCAGGCTCTTTAGCTCTAAAGTTTGTTTAGAGTCATTTTTATAGGTATTTGAGGTGGTTATGGGGGGAGCGCAGGGAGTTTTCATGCTTCTACACTGCCATCTTGGTTCCAACCCTTCCCCCCAACTACTCTCCTTTTCAACTTACCAATATATAATGTTCTTTTACTAAAGCTTATAGAGTTTATCCATTTCTAGTCATTGATATATAAATTATAAGAAGCCAGAGGAAGTCATTCTGAAAGGTTAGATTGTAACGTTTTGTTGTTATGCATTTGGAAGTCTCTTGACTTGCCATATCTTCTCGATTTACCAACAATCTCTTTTTATCTCATAACATCTCTAGCTTCCTGG
Source organism: Gymnobelideus leadbeateri (assembly GCA_011680675.1). Classification (NCBI taxonomy): domain Eukaryota; kingdom Metazoa; phylum Chordata; class Mammalia; order Diprotodontia; family Petauridae; genus Gymnobelideus; species Gymnobelideus leadbeateri. The sequence continues at coordinate 378,592 of WOXC01009559.1, read as the reverse complement.
CTTACCTTTTCCACTAGAAAAAATAAGGGGAGTATTGTATATGGAAAATTTGTCCCCTTATATTTGTGTTTAAAAAAATTGGCCTACCCCAATATCTTATGTAAATTAACACTTTTCCCTATATGCAATACCATTCCACTACTCCTATTCCTATACTCATGAGAGACAAATGCTTCAGCACACTATATACAATGAGATAGGAATAATTGAATGAAAAGTTATTTAGCACTTGTGATATTCCAGACACTATGCTTTATGCACATACTGAAATTTAAACAGTTGAGTATCCTATTTAAGTATACGCAGACTCATAAGCAGTTGGAATGGTAGCAAACTATCTGAGTAAATAGACTAATAAAATAACTTTTTTGGCTAATACTCAGTGTCAATGACCTCAAATTATGTAGCCTCTCCAGAAGAACAATATTCAGGCAACAATTAATTGTACATGGAAAGATTGATCCCACTTATTTTGCAGTTTTATTTTAAAGTACTTTATTCTCAGACCAGTTGTGGCCTTTATGCAATTTAAAGACAATTGTTTAATTCTCCATTTTACCTCCTGGTAAAAATTTCAACAAGGATCCCAGAATTTCATAAAAATTCTTGAGTTACAGATGTTCTAAATCTCTCCCTTCTGGGAAGTAGGTATGGTTTTAAAAAGTCCAAAAATCAATTGTTAAATTTAATACTTAAAGAAAAATTCAGGGTAATTTTTAGTTCCTTTTTGTTCTTATGTATGCTGGGCCTTTTTTTAAGTAATAAGAACATAAACCTCTAATTTATGGAATAAAGAATCTACTTACTCTAGTGCCTAGTGAGAAATGTCTATTTCTATGATTTTCAGAACTCTTTCTCAAATTTCCATCAGGAAGAGGAAGAGTGGAAATAGCCATCTTAAAAAAAAGTCAATATATCATGGTCTACTACATTGAACCTTCACAATAGTTTATCTCTTTAACTCTCAACTTTATACACATTATGAGACTATGATGGCCAGACATCCTAGATTGACCATGACAGTAATGGAGTTTGGAAACTCTGCCAGGACACATAAAAATTCCATTTGTTAAAATCATCGTGTTAATAATACTACCTTTTCTTCTTTTGGTTTTAAAGTGTATATGTGTGAGTTCTCTATTTCCCCATTCAATTATGAAAAAAAAGGCCACAGTGCAAAGGATACCTAGTCATGGAAGCTCATTTATGCAAGGTGAACACATTCTATGCCCCTTTTATTTATAGATATACAGACAGAAACTTTGATTGCCCTATGAAAAAGAAATCCTAAACATAGTGTAATGGATTCTGACATAAAATTTAGCATTTAGCTGCATCCAAGATTGCTAACCAAAGTAATAACTCACAAGAAGCATTGGCACAATTGAATTAGTCTTTTCTTTATATCCAAGATTTATGTCTCTTCTATTCAATGACAACATCTCTCTTTCTCTTGTCTTTTCTTTGGATGAATCTCATGTTTAAAAACATAGTAAAAGTCATCAGATGTGTCAGTTAGCTCTCTCCTTTAAATATCCCATTAATCTTGAAAAGGGAGTAACTGTAAACTGTAGGATGAGTGCACTGCTTTTTCAGACACTGGTTTTACTAAATTAAAGAATTATTCTATAATTTATATATTGGCCAGAATAGATTCTATTCTCTCAGGTATAAAAATAAATTAAAGTATTCTACTTTGTATTTTATTTTCAGGTTTTAGCATTTTAAGTGATCATATCATGAGAGATGATTTGTATATTTGTGCAGAAAAGTCACTGCTAAATTAGTCAAAATATCTTGTTATGTTCAAGTTATGCTAAAAAGTTTTTATCTCTTTTAAAAAGTAAGCAGTCAGCTAAAACACCCAACCCAGAGTTAAAAAGTCAAACTCTGTGAGCTGTTTCTTCTTAACTTTTGTATGTAGATTTCCAGAGCTGCTTGAAAACTGAGGGGGAAAAATATCTTAAGAGCCAAAAGCAGAGACAGGTCAGAAATGGACTATGGTGTCTTTCTCTACTGTGTTTACATGTCTTTGTCAAAGATACACTTGAAGCATAACATAAATATTACCCTCACTGTGGGCAGGCAAAAGCTTCTAGTGCAATTCAGGAATAATAAATAAATGTCAGTCAGTTGTAGGAAAAACTGTTTTGTGAAAGTTAGCTATTTGAAAACAGACTTATACTCTACAAAGACTTAATGGAAAGAATCATGGTAATAACCCTGCTCTTTTTCTCTGATGAGGTATATAAACTCACTAAGAGGAACTGAACAAGCAACCCAAGGAATTGTTCTGAGAGAAAAGTTCAAAAAATAAGATTGAGGCAAAAAATTGGAAAGCTTAGATGAAAAATATAACAATTGATAGAAAGGAGGAAAACCGGCTTTTTATACTCTGAGATATATCAAAATGCCAACTGTCCATATATATAATCATATGATAATATTTTTATTAGAAAAAGCAAAACTGGCTTGATTTGGTGGCTGGCTGTTTCCTTAACCACCTGTGCCTGTGGAAGCTTTTAATGATTCATATATCTTAATGGGGAAAACTTTGACCAATAGACAATAATAGCTAGAAGCCAGAAAAACACCCTCTCCACTCACAAAAAGAGTGACATTCAGATAGCTGAATAAATGCAGCACCCAAAATGTCATAAATAAGTTATAAAGTAGAAGCATGTAATCATAGAATTTAATAAATAGATGAAGGAGCAAAATATCATTTAGCTTAAGCCATGGAAATTTTAAGTGACTAGCTCAAGTTTGCATGTGTGATTGGTACAAAGAATGGTATAAAAATTTTAGCAAGCCTTCAAAATGGCATCAAAGCTGATCATAGTTGATAAGTTTACCACATAAATGCTAAATATTTTAATCTAGGAGTGACCTTAGAGATCGTCTAATCCAAACTCATAATGGAGAGAACTAGAGGTTTTAGATTAAATGATGTGCCTGAGGTCAAAGAGCTTGATAGAGATGAAAGCAGTTCAAACTTGTGATATTTTTACAGTACAAACCATCACTTTCTGGACTATGATGTCACCAAGATGTGATTAGAATACTTTTTGCCCATTTTCCCACCATTCTGCTAATGACATTGTGTAAGGGTGGGGTTCATCCATAATATGAATTGCTTTATATTGTCTTCATGTGTTGCCATGGTTAAAAGAAAAAAAGAAATCTTTACGGTGGTCACTTTCTGGTAGTGATGTTCTCTAGACTTGGGGAGGAGTCTAGTCCTCACACCGAACATATAATCTGTCACAGGGCCCATGTACAAAGCCTTTCCAGGTTGATAGAATGGAAACTTTAGTACTTATATTCTCATGGCATAGCTTCTGAGAAGTCAAAGATACCTGTAGATGCATGCTTAATATCTCAATATAGAACATAGTGTTTCAGAAATTATCAGAGACCCTCAGAAAGATAGAGTAGAGAAAAACTCCTGATAGATTTGATCAAACATAATCAGAAGTAATGTTTGCTGAATGTGACAATGATAAAGGCATTCAATGATTAATTTTTTAAAATATCTTAATGGTAAGTTTCCAAAACAATGGAAATGATTATGGTAGTAAAGTTATACTCTGTTCCCCTAAAAGAAAAAGATGAAGTTTTCAGCAACAATAAAATTAATTGCCTACTAAAAATATTTAATGTGCACATTAAAGGCATCCTTGATTTTAAATATGTATGTTTATGCATATATACATGTATATGTACATACATATATATACATGTATATGTACATACATACATATACATATATATACACACACATACATACATATACACATACACAATGAGAGAGAGAGAGAGAAATTAACTTTCACAAATCATTGTCTACAGCAAAACATATATCCACAAGCCTTTCAACTGACCAAGATAGTTATTTTCAGTTAAAATAAACTGTCCCCATTGTTTACTAATTTCCCCTGTAGGGAAAAAGTCTCCTTATTTGAGTTAATTAGGAGCCTTTATCTTTTTCTTCTAAAAACAAAGACATGCAATTTTTATGCATATAGATACTCCCTCTATTAACACAGTTCACATCTTATGACATAGTAAAGTGTATGTATCAATTTATGTCATGTTCCCCAACAATCATCACCCTCAAGTCAATATGGTTGTGAATGTAGTAAAAACTTACATTTATGAAATCTGTGACCACAGAGATTATTTGATTTAATGAGTTATAGGATACTAATATTGTTACCCTTTTAGAGGATACTCTTTTCCAAGGTCCTAACATTTGTCACTCATAAAAATGGGGACAAACACTTAAGGTATTTATTTATATCATGTGAGACATATTGCACAGAGTCAAAATATTTCTCTATTAATTCCAAGATTCTGAATGTGCTCTGATTCTCAGAAAATTTGCTAATTGTGTCTTTGTGAAGAATGCTACACATTGCCCTCAATGAAAAATTTATATGATTAAAAGATAACAAAATAAACAATTTATACAAGAAAAATAGAATGCATGTTTGCCATGACATCACTCAATTGACTTCTTATTTATTTTAGTACATTATTATCAATGTAGTTGTATATTTATAAAACTCCAATCTTATTTCAATAAATGCAACTTGCCCCAGACAACTTTGGAGGTCATAAAGAAAAGTTTGTCTCACTCAGATAGTGGTGTGTCTTGGCAGTACAACACAGAAAGAACAGGCTGTACCCCCCTAGAGTCATTCCATTGGTGGCAGTAGCAGCTTCAAGAACTCTCACCCTATGGATCATGTCTCTTAGTATCTAAGAAAAAAGGTGAGTACTAGCAATTGGCACTGCAGCAGAGTGTCAGAGTCTAGTCAGAGACTCAGATCCAGGAAGAGAGTTGGCACTGGTGGCTACAGAATAACAATCCTCCCCCCACCCACTGTGAGTGAAGAGAACAGGAGAGTATAAGCCATGCCTCTCCTTAAATAATTCCACCTTGGAAGTACCAAAAACATAAAAAAACCAGAGCTAGCTCTCAAAGGAGCCTGAAACTTGGGACAATGTTCCCTCTACCCTGTGAGCAGAGCTTAACTTTAACATGAAGTTGAAAGTCAAGAACTAGTCTGAAAAAAAATGAGAAAACAACAATGCAAGAACATGACCATAAGAAGATACTATGGTGACAGTTACATAAAGAAAAAAACATAGAAAATAATGCCAAAACAGCTATAAGCAAAGCATCAAAAAATGTTAATAATTTTCAGCCACCCCTACCAAAAAATCCTGGAAGAGGTAAAAAAAAATAAATCAAATAACATAGGTAGAGGAAAAATTAAGGAAAGAAATGGAGTAGTAACAGTTCCACTGAAGAGAACACCTTAAAAAGCAGAATTGGCTAAATGGAGAAAGAGGTACAAAAGTTTACTGAAGAACGTAATTCTTTAAATATTAGAATTGGCAAATGGTGAATCCACAAGTGAATCCACAAAACACTGAAGAACTCAATATTAAAACACAAGATTCAAGAGAAGCATAAAAAATAAACATAAAATAGTAATCATAGGGGGCACAATAAATTGAACTGTTTACATTTCAATATGGGAAGATAATACACATAATTCCTAAGAACTTAATCATTATTATGACTTTCAGTAAGAGTCTACATAGAAAGAGGGCATGGATATGACTCATTTATGTTGGGATGGTCTCCAAAAAACGTGTAGGTGTGACAATGAGGAATGCACTGGGAGTCTGAGGAAAAGATAGGTAGAATGGAAAAAATTTAACATAAAAGAGATATGCAAGTGAAAATATTCATTTTGGAGGTGAATAAATTTCACTCTCAAAATAATTGGTTCAAAGGGAGAAGAACATGCATTATAAATTCAGTTGACTATAGAAATATATCTTACCCAATAGGAAAATAGGAAAAGAAGGGAAAAAGAGACATGTGGGGGTGGGAGATGACCAAAGGGGTAGTAGATTAAGGGAATCAGTGGCCAGAATTAAAACAGACTGTTTAGGGGAGACAGGATAAAAAGGAAGAGAGAAAAATAAACAGAAGAAAATTGGACATAGAGAAATATGCATAATTGTGAATGTGAATGGAAGGAGCTAATCAGTAAAATGGAAATGGATACTAGAATGGATTAGAAACCAGAATCTAACAATATGAGACACATATTAAACAGAAAGGCACACACACAAATTAAAACAAAAGATAGAGCAGAATCTATAATGCTTTAACTGGTATAAAAAAGGAGGAGAAGTAATCATGACCTCAGATGAAGAAAAAAATAAATTGACCTAATTAAAAGAGATAGAGAAACTACAGTTGCTGAAAGGTACATAGACAATGAACTAATAAAAAAAAAATAACAGGTTTCTCTGATAAAGGCCTCATTTATAAAATATATAGAGAAATGAGTCAAATTTATAAAAAAAATGATTCATTCTCCACTGATAAATGGTCAAAGATATGAATAGACAGCTTTCAGAAGAAATCAAAGCTATCTATAATGAAATAAAATGTTCTACATCACTATAGATTAGAGAAAGAGAAACTAAAAAAAAAACCTCTTAGGTACTATATCACAATTATCAGAAATGACAAATGCTGAAGAGCATGAGAAAAACAAAATAGATTAATGAATTGTTAGAGTAGTGAACTGGTTCAACTATTTTGGAGAACAATCTAGAGCTGTACCCAAATGGCTATAAAACTGTGTCTTTTCTGTTTCAAGTGTGTCTTGTATAGAACACGAATTTTATTCTGTTTTAGCCTCAGGATTTGTTTATGTAGTCTTAGTAGAATTTGGTAGAGGAGGGATTTCTGAGTGGCAAATTAGGAGTTAATAACTGGTCTTCTTTCCTTTTGCTTTACTGAGTTGTCAGGGTTCTTGATATTTAGACTGTGGAGACAAGTGGAATTTCTTTGTATCTTGAACATGATTCTTATTACAGAGATGATTAAGAGGTTATGAAGATTGGAGACAGTATGTGCTTCTCTCTTATTGGTCATATGACATAAAAGTCTCAAAATTAGATTTAAATATAAGCAGATATATTAAATATGTTTAAAAACAAACACACACATAATACCTAAAAGAAGTTCTGATCAAAATAAAAAGTTAGCTCAAATCAAACAGGTCTATGATTTTTGAGATGCAGCATCCGGTATGTGTTCAGAAGAACAAGAATACCTGCATATAAGTCTATGATGTAGTATTTATTGGCTGTATAAGACTGACCAAGACACAACCTCACCATACCTTAGAACTCTCTTGAACAAGGAGTTGAAGAGAAGGTGAAATGGTAAAGAAAAGACCTATTCTGAGAGTTTCTATACTTATGAAATCATAACACCTGTCTCCCTCCCTTAAATGACATATGGTACTTTTATTTCTCTGTGTCCTTTTTAATTGGTTTCCATCAGAATTATTGCTAAGTAAAAATGGAAAATACAGTAAACAGGTGCTTTTTTATTAATCTACTGATAGATGGGAAAAGTAGTTGAGAAAGAAGAGAAAGAATATGGCATTATTAAAGGCACTGGTCATATGATGGAAAATGATGTGAAGAGACTTTATAGGAAGGGTAGTAGTTTAAAATTTTAAATAAAGTAGTGCAAGTACACACATTAATATTCAATCACAATTACATACTTGATCTTGTTCAGCCATTACCCAATTGAAGAGCAGCCCCTCAATTCCCAAGTCCTTATCATCACAAAAAGAGTTCCAATAAACCTTTTTCTACATAGATAGCATATATTCCTTTTTCCATTTTGTCATTTATGATTACTCATTCATGTTTATTTTTTATGCTCCTCTTGAGTCTTCTGTTTGATTGTCAAATTTTGTTTTCAACTCTGGTCTTTTTATCAACAATACTTGGAAGTCCTTCATATCATTAAATATCTATTTTCCCCTAAAGGATTACACTCACTTTTGCTGGGTATTCTTGGTTGTAATCCTATCTCCTTTGCCTTCTGGAATATCATATTCCAAGCCTTCCAGTTCTTTGACATGGAAGCTGCTAAATCTTGTTTGATTCTGACCAAAGCTCCATGAAAATTGAATTGTTACTATCTGTCTAATTATGTTTTCTTCTTGAACTGAGTTCTAGACTTTGACTATAAATTTCAGTATGTTTTCATTTTGGTAGCTCTTTTAAGAGATGATTAATGTTGTCTTTCAATTTCTATTTTATCTTTTGGGTCTAAGATTTTGGGGCAGTTTTCCTTGATAATTTCCTTAAATATGACCGTCTTTTTTCCACCCTCTTTCTCTCCCTCTCCACACACATGCATACATACATATACGTACATACACACATACATACATGATGTACATATACATATACACTTACATACTGATACACATACATAACATATGCATACAGACATATATATACACATTAACACATATATTACATATAAGCACACATGTACATATACACAAATATGTACATACACACGTGTTTATTATATACATACTTAAATGTGTATATAGACATACCTATTTGTGTCTAAAGGTAGCGATCTCTAGGACTGGGTGGGGAAGGGTAGAAAAAACAGAAGAAAAAGGAAATTTATGTGACCATTTTGTTGTATATTTGAAAGGAATAGTAATTTGTGCTTTGTAGATTGCCATTTTCTTGTACAATCCTCTTTTTTTATTGCACTGTTATCAAAACATTTGTTTTATTCAATAAATATGGATTAATGTAAATAATAAAATGGAAACATTTTAAGAAAGAAAAAGAAATATATTTATTCTCCTTTCTTATCAGGACTTTTGACTAGTCAACTATTTTTTTTTTCAATTCTCTCTCCTTGATCAATTTTTCCAGGTCAGTTGTGTTTCCAATGAACTATTTCTTATTTTTTTCATTCTTTTTGCTTTGTTTTATTGTTTTTTTAAATGTTATGGCATAATTAGTTTTCACCTACCAAGTTCCAATTGTTAAGAAATTATTTTCTTCAGTGAGGTTTTTTTGTACCTCTTTTTCCATTAGCCAATTCTGCTTTTAAAGGAATTCTTCTCTTCTGTGAATTTTTGTGCCTCTTTTATCATTGGGCAAATTCTGATTTTTAGGGCTTTATTTTCTTTAGTATTTTTCATGTCTGTCTTACCAAAATGTTTATTTTGTTTTCATAATTTTCTTGTTTCATTCTCATTTCTTCTCCAAATTTTTCCTCTACCATTCATCTCTTTCTTTAACTCTTCCTGGAATTCTTTTTTTTAAAGTAATTTATTAGTTAAGTTTCATTTAACAAGATTCAATTCCATAGTTCCTTGAGTTTCAAGTTTCCTTTACCTCCTTCCCTCCACCCCCCATGGCAGCATATAGTCCAGTATAGGATCTGCAAATACATTCATATTAGACATTAGTCAAATTACAAAGGCATATTGTACTAGGTGGGATGAAAAATGGTAAAGAAAAAATAAAATCAAACAATGAAAAGAAAAAGATCAATTAGTTTGCTTCCATCAGGATTCAAGCTCAGTTCTTTATAGTTATATCTCTGGATGGCACATTTCTCTCCTTCATGAGTCTTTCCAGATTGACTTATATCACTGCAGTGCTGAAAAGAGTCCAGTCTGTTATAGTTGGTCATTACACATATGATGTGTCTGTGATTGTATACAAATTTCTTCTGATTCTACTCTTCTTGCTCAGCATCAGTTTGTATAAGCCTCTCCAGGTAAATATGAAAACTGTCTCCTCCTCATTTCTTATAGAACAATAATATTCCATTACATTCATATACCACAGCTTGTTTAGCCATTCCCCAATTGATGGGCACCCTTGTAATTTCCTATTCTTTGCAACCACGAAAAGAGCTGCTATAAATATTTTTGTACATTTGGGTCTTCCTCCCTCTTCTATGATCTCTTTGGGATATAACCCTAGAAGTGGTATTGCTGGGTCAAAGGGTATGAAATTATTTATAGCCCTTTGGGCATAATTCCAGATTGCTCTCCATAATGGTTGGATAAGTTCACGACTCCACCAGCAATGCTTTAGTGTTCCAATTTGTCCACACCCTCTCCAGCATTTGTCATTTTCTTGTTTTGTCATCTTAGCCAATCTGACTGGAGAAATGTGGTATCTCAGAGTTGTTTTGATTTGCATTTCTCTAGTCAATAGTGATTTAGAGCATTTCTTCATATGCTTATAGATATCTTTAATTTCTTCCTTTGAAAACTGCCTGTTCATATCCTTTGACCATTTATCAATTGGGAATGACTTGTATTCTTATAGATTTGACTCAATTCTCTGTGTATTTTAGAAATGAGTCCTTTGTCAGAGACATAGGTTGTAAAAATTCTTTCCCAATTTCCCACCTCTCTCTTGATCTTGGTTACATTGGCTTTGTTTGTACAGAAGCTTTTCAATTTAATGTAATCAAAATTATCCATTTTCCATTTTATAATGCTCTCTAATTCTTGTTTGGTCCTAAAGTCTTCCCCTCTCCACAAATCTGACAGGTAAACTATTCCTTGCTTTCCCAGATTGCTTACAGTACCATCCTTTATAGCTAGATCATGCACCCATTTAGACTTGATTTTGGTATATGGAGTTAGATAATGATCTATGCCCAGTTTCTGCCATACTGTATTCCAGTTTTCCCAGCAGTTTTTGTCAAATAGTGCATTCTTATCCCAAAAACTGGGGTCTTTGTGTTTATCAAACAATAGATTACTATATTCATTAACTGCTGGGTCTCCTGTGCCCAATCTATTCCATTGATCCACTACTCTACGCCTCTGCTAGTACCAAGCAGTTTTGATGATTGCTGCTGTATAATACAGATTAAAATCTGGCATAGCTAGTCTACCTTCGCTAGCATTTCTTTTCGTTAATTCCCTTGATATTCTAGACCATTTCTTTTTCCAAATAAATTTTGTTATCATTTTGTCTAACTCTAAAAAGTAGTTTTTTGGTAAATTGATTGGTATGGCACTAAATATATCATTTAGTTTGGGTAAAATTGTCATTTTTATTATATTAGCTTGACCCAGCCACAAGCAATTGATATTTTTCCAATTAGTTAGATCTGATTTTATTTGTGTGAGAAGTGTTTTGTAGTTGTGATCATATAGATTCTGGGTTTGTTTTGGCAGGTAGATTCCCAAATATTTTATAATGTCTACAGTGACTTTAAATGGGATTTCTCTTTCTATTTCTTGTTGTTAGAGATATATAGGAATTAGAGATATATAGGAATGCTGAGGATTTATGCGGGTTTATTTTATATTCTGCAACTTTGCCAAATTTGTTAATTGTCTCAAGTAGTTTTTTACTTGAATCTCTAGGATTCTCTAAGTATATCATCATATCATCTGCAAAGAGTGATAGCTTGGTCTTTTCCTGGAATTCTTGCTGGTCTTGTGTCTGCGGGCAGCTTTCTTTGATAATTTTTCTTTCCCTGCTACAAGAGATTTTTATGGTCAGGTTCTTTTTGTTTGTTATTATTTGCTAATTTTTCTACCCATTCCTTGACTTTCAACTTTATGTTAAAGTTGGACTCTGCTCTCTTGGGGTTGTGGTAATGATTTTAAACTTCAGATGCCTTTATGATGATGTTTTCATAGCTAGTTCTGGTGATCTACAAACATTTGGTGCTTAGAATGTGGCACAATTCTGGAATAGGTGTTACTGAACTTTTGGTCTGTGTTCTGGTCTTTGCCTAGGAAGTGCCCCTGCTGCCCTGCAGTCACATTATTTATGTTGCTCTTGTCCCTGGAACTTTGATCAGGATTGCCCTTCTCCTTATAGTTGCAACTCCCAGTTCTCCTCTTGCCCTTAGAACTTTGAACAGGTGTCTTGCTTCCTTGTGATCAATCTCAAGTGCTCCTCTCTGCCCTGAAACTGTGACTCAGTACTGCTTGTAGAAAATCAGTTGCAATCAGTGCCAGCTGTACCCAGTGCCCGCAAAGAGTGCCCTGTAATCTTTTTCTCAACAGTTTTCTGAATGCTTACATTCTCTGAGCTGAGGGTTCCTAGAGCTGCTCATGCTACTGCTATCATAGCCACCTTCAAGACCAATCACTGGTGTTCTTTTCAAACTCCACCCACTCCATTGTCACAGATTTTTCTGTATATTTCCTAAGTTGTCTTAGTCTGGAAAAATGCCTCCCTCTAATCTTTAGTTGTCTCTGCCATTCCAAAATTTGACTTGTGATTTTGAAGTTATTTTGTTCTTTTGAAGTTCTTTGGAGGGACACACTGGAAAAATTTAGCCAGGTCTTGGCCTGTACTCTACCATCTTGACTATGCCTTCCCATTTTTCTATTTCAAAACACATTTACCGAAGTGATTTCTTTTGTTCTTATAGTAATCATAGCTATATCTCAAGTAAGAGGGATCTGGATTCAGTTACTGTCTTTGGCACTTATAACAAATCTGACTTTGGTCAAGCAATTTAACTTTTGTGGGCCTCAGTTCATTTATAAAATGGAGGTTTTTACTTGATGACCTCTAAGGTCTCTAAATCTTTGAACCTCTGTACCAAAAGCTTTTCCTTCTCTACCTTTGCCATCTTTGGATTCTGATAGAAAAATTTTCCCCCAGAAACTGCTCCTTGTTATCTCACACCCATTAGATATATAACTAAAAAAAGGAATTGGTATACTGGTTTTTTTTTTCCCATGGAAACTTTCAGGCCCTCCATTTGGCAACAAAACTTTATAAACTTGAAGATTCACTTCAGATCCTTGAAAATTCCTTTCAGATCCACATTATTAACATTATTAACAGCAAGGTCACTCTTCTTATTCTCCTATAAGTTTTATAACTGATAATCTTCTCCACCTGAGTCACTGCCCCCTTGAAATACTTTGATTCTGTTTTTCTTCAACGTTTTCTACTCCCCTGACTTTTGTTGTCACTCTAGCCAACCATACAAAGGAGTAAACATACTTATAGCTCATGGCTTCTATCTTTCATCTAAATTTACCACAGGATTCTAGTTAAGGAAACAAGAAAAGGAGTTTAACATATGACATAATAGGGCTAATCAAGCATAGAACAGGATGCATAAGAGGTTACTGAGAAGAGTAGAAAAAAGTAGGGCTATGCACCTGTTTTCTTAAGTAATCAAAACATTGCATTACAAATCCTACTAAAGCTTTGTTGCCTAGATTTGTGAAAATTATAAAGTATTTATCCTGATACTTAATATCTTTATAGAAAAAGATTACTTAATATATTAGCTATTTACAGATACATTTCTCCCACTATCTTTTCTATCAGCCTTAGTTAGAAATTTTCTTGTACTTTTTGATACTGAACAATGTTTTTAAAAACTGTGATTAGAAATTGGGATCAGAACAATTAAAATTAATAGCTTATGATGATTAAATGCTATTTAAAAGTATATACTGATGTTTTAGCCTTTTTTTCTAAAAGATGTATGCTAATATGTCTATTGAGATCTAATGCATTGTAATATTCAGTGAATTAATTAAGACCTTGGAAATACAGGTAAAATTCCACATTTAGTATTTCTCAAGAATTTGTGCCAACACACAAAGACCTTGAATAATGAATAATAGAAGAGGCAAAATGATGTTCATCCTGAAAAACATTAGTTTTTTATGTCTAATAAAACATATAAGTGTATATATGTATATATACATATATGTGTGTATGACATATATACAATATAGACATACAGATATATACACACTTATATGCACATGAATGTACATATTGACTGTTGCTTCCACTTCAGTCCAGTCAATCTCTCATAAATCTTTAAATTATGTCTCCTTATTTTATCACTCAGATGAACTTATCCATTTCTAGTTGCCAATTAATTCTTTAATTGAGACATATGATGGTCCTTTTCGTGTCCTCATGCCCCTTGACTTCTACACTTGACACTTTTGACTACCTTCTCTCTTTTCTCTGTTTATTTTTGCACTACTGTACTTTTCTGTTTCTCCTTCTTTATGAAGCTTCTTGGTACTTTTTGCTCTCTCATAATTCTTCATAACTTATGTACATTTCCTAAGGCTCTGTCTTTTGATCTCCCCACCCCCTCCATCCCACCCAATCTCTTCAGTTGCAATGAGCTTAAGTATAAAAGAAAGTATAAAAAAATCCTGCTGTACTTCAAATCTTACAGATCTGAAACTTTGGTGTTATATTTTAATCTATTTTCTTTTACCCCATTTACTCACTTTTAGTTGCCAAATCTTGCTATTTCCACATATACTTAATGTTTTCATCCAAACTTTTATTTCTTTTTTATTCTTTACTTTCATATATTATTTACTTATTTTTAGTTGTCATCATTCATTTCTGCTCCAAGATATTGAGTTACAAATTTTCTCCCCATCTTTACCCTACCCCCACCCCAATACAGTGAGCCTACTGAATATACCTTCACCCAATCTGTTCTCTTTTATATCCTCCACCATACCACCCCACCAACTTTCTAGGAGGGTAAGATGGATTCCTATACCTCAGTGCCTGTATATCTTATTTCCCAGTTGCATGTAAGAAACCCCATTTTTAACATTTGTTTTTAAAGCTTTGATTTCTAGATTCTTTCCCTTCTTCCCTCCTCACCAACCCCCACTAGGAAGGCAAGTGATTCAATATAGGTTATTCATGTGTAGTTATGCAAATTTTCCATAGTATTCCCTATTTTCAAAGACTAACTATATCCCTCCATCCTATCCCACCCCAACTTATTCTACTTTATCCTTTAATCCTGTCCTTTTAAAAAAGTTTTTGCTTCTATCTACCCTCTCCCCCAATCCGCCCTCCCTTCTATCTCTCCCCCTCTTATCCCCTTCCCCTACTTTCCTATAGGATAAGATACTATAAAGCTAAGCATGAGCAGCTTTCCAGAAGAATGTTACTGTGAACAGCTTTTAAAGTTTGGTTTAGGTAGTATAGTAAACACTCTATTCAATAACAAATCAGAGCGAAACATTCACAGTGAAGAAAGGTACAGCATTCACAATGTTACAACTTATCACAGATAAACAAAATACAACATTCACAGCAATTTATCACAGAAAATGGCCACATAATTTTCACCACAGTGGCCAAACAGTTTTGAACAAAGTATAATCATTTAGTCAATCAATCACTTAGTAACTCAATCCTTCAATCAACTCAATCATTCAATCATCCTTAAGGAGGCAAGAGTTACAAAATACAATAGTCAATGTTCTCTACTCATGGGGCACACTAAGTACAAAATCAGTCACTACTCAGCACTCTCTTAATGGGTAGTGTAAAATACACAGGAAATCCACCTCTCAGTCACAAATAAGTTACAATCTTCTTAGGCAGTAAAGTCTTTTCAGCTTGACTCAGGGTAGTCTCTCAGATTTTCTAGGTTCCCTTTCATGGTCCCAGATCCTACCTAGATTCACCAAACTGTCACCTGGGTTCAAAAGCAGACAGCTCTCAGTTCTTTGTCTAGATCTCCATGCTGTTCATGTTCCATGCATTAGCTCACAGTGTCCAGTCCACTTTAAATCCTTCATAGTCTTTGTTCCCAGGAAGTTAAGGCTTAACAAAGCCACAAACAGATAAAATACCAACACCACAGTCATGCCCCCTCTGGCAACTCTGTCTTCTGCCTCCACTTGGCTTGCTCCAAGAGATTCTGACTCAGTTCTCAATTTTCAATTCTCTCCAGCAATTGGTCTGCCTCTAGATGCTTGTCCCAAGAAATTCTGACTTGCTCAGCCTGTGTCTTTTCTTATATACAGTATTTCTCCTCCCTGTTCAGCCCCTTCCTGTTACATCAGCAACAGGGGTTCTCTGTTCAGCCCCTTCCTACTATGACAGCAACAGGAGTTCATACCTTCTGTTTCTTTAACAGATGCTTAATTTGAAACAAGGTGCTAAGTACCTCTCAGCTTAGCAATACAAAAGCAACTTCAAATTTCATTACTATTACAGATACCCAATTATGTGTGTATGTTATTTCCTCTTCAAGGCAAATCCACTGTGAGTAAGGTTGACCCATTCCCTTTCACCTTCCTGCTCTTCCCTTCCATTGTAGCAGTTTCCTCTTGCCTCTTTTATATGAGATAATTTATGTGTGTATATATATATATATATATATGTATGTATGTATGTAATTTACACATACATATATATATATATATATGCATATTCCTCATACTGAGAAACAGTCTCATGAGTTGCAATTATAATTTTTTTTTCCATGGAGGAATGTAAATAGTTCAAATTTAATAAGTTCCTTATGATTTCTCTATATTGTTTACCTCCTCATACTTCTCTTACTTCTTGTATTTGAAAGTCAAATTTTCTGTTCATCTCTGGTCTTTTCATCAAGAATGCTTAAAAGTCCTCTATTTCATTGAATGACCATATCTTCCCCTGAAGTATTATGCTCAGTTTTGCGGGGTAAGTGATTTTTGGTTTTAATCCTAGCTCCTTTGACCTCCATAATATCATATTCCAAGCACATTGATCCCTTAATATAGAAGCTGCTAAATTTTGTGTTATCCTGTCTGTGCTCCCACAATACTCAAATTGTTTCTTCCTGACTGCTTGTAATATTTTATCCTTGACTTTGGAACTATGGAATTTGGCAATAATATTCCTAGGAATTTCCTTTTGGGGATCTTTTTCAAGAGGCATGCAGTGAATTCTTTCAATTTCTGTTTTGTCCTCTTGTTCTAGAATATCAGGGCAGTTGTCCTTGAGAATTTCTTGAAAGATGATTTATAGGTTATTTTTTTATCATGGCTTTCAGGTAGTCCAATAATTTTTATACTGTCTCTCCTGATTTTTTTTCCAGGTCAGTGTTTTTTCCAATGAGATATTTCACATTGCCTTCTATTTTTTCATTTGTTTGGATCTGTTTTATAGTATCTTGATTTCTCCTAAAGTCATTAGCTTCCACTTGCTCCAATCTAATTTTGATAGAATTATTGTCTTCAGTGAGCTTTTGAAATTCCCTTTCCATCTGGCCAATTTGTCTTTTAAGGAATTCTCTTCATTGGCTTTTTGGACCTCTTTTGCCATTTGAATTGTCTATTTTTAATGTGTTATTTTCTTTAGTATTCTTAGGTTCTTTTTTAGAAGGCTTTTGACTCATTTTCATGGTTTTCTTGAATCATTCTCATTTCTTTTCCCATTTTTTTCTCCACTTCTCTTAATTGATTTTCAAAATCTTTCTTGATCTCTTCCATGCCCTGTAACCAATTCATATTTTTCTTGGAAGCTTTTGATATAGGAGCTTTGAATTTGTCTTCTTCTTCTGATTCTATGTTTTGATCCTTTTTTGTCCCGCAGTGGTCTTATTGAACTTTCTCTGCTTGTTCATCTTGCCAGCCAATTACTTGACTTTTGAGCTCTTTGCCATGGTAGAACAATGCATCCAAAGTGGAGAGAGCTGTGTCCCAAATTGCTGAGGTTTCCACAGTTGTCAGAGGTCTGAGGAGGGCACCCTATCTTTAGCCCCAACAGGCTTTGGCACATTGGTTTTGCTTAACCACAGAACCACCACCCAAAACTGCCACCCAGATCCAAGTAGGTCAAAGCAAGAGTGATTGCTCTCAGAATGTTTGCTTGGTCCCCCTACCATCTGCAGGCCAGGACCTTTGGAGGCATTCTCATGGCAACAGCTGCTGCCACTGAGCCTCTGTCAACTCTCACCCTGGGGGTAGGTGCTGAACTGAGCTCCTCTATCACCCAGTTCCAACATAGTTCCCCACTGACCTTTTACTTTCTCTTTGGCATTTATGGGTTGAGAAATCTAGAAACTGCCACAGGTTTTGGTGATTCATTCTCCTTAAGTCTGCTCTGGCTGGTCTGTGCCACTGGTTGGAGCCAACCACACCTGGGCCTGAATGACTCATGTGGGACTGTGCTTGGCTCCCAATATGGTGCAATAGCCCCTTCATATCGACCTGCCTGGCTGCCTTCAGCAGATTTGTTTCTCTCTATCACTTTGTGGGTTTTGTAGCTGTAAAATTTGTTTAGGGTCATATTTTACAGGTTTTGGAGGTGGTTGGAGCAGAAGCTGAAGCCTGTTCCTGCTTTTACTCTGCCATCTTGGCTCAGTCTCCCCCTCTCCCCCAACCTTTTCTTTCTAAACATATGTTGATTCAGTTCGTGGTCATTTCTGATCCAAAGGTCTCCTAATTGGTTTCCCTGATTCAAGTATATTCTTACTCTAATCCATCCCCTACACATTTGTTAAAGAGATTTTCCATATGGGCAGATCTTACCATATTACTCCCCTATGTAATAAACTCCAGTGGCTTCAAATTCTTTATTCTTGGTTAAAACATCAACTATTCTGTTTAGTATTTAAAGCCATTCACACCTTGGTCCTCATCTGTCTTTCCAACCTTATTGTATGTTACCACTCTTCCTGAATACTATATTACATATAAGCTGATCTTAACACAATGCCTGAAACACAATAAGGACTACATTAATGGTTTTTTTCCCCCTTTTTACTTCTACTTTTGTCTGTCCTTCATATTTGGTATTCTACTGCTGTTTTGGTGTTTTTTCTCTGGTCAACCTTTTTTGCCCAGAGAGCAATTCCATAGTTACCTTCACCACACAGAATTCCTCTCTTCCTTTAAGATGAAAACCAAGTACCACATTTGACATGAAGACTCCCATGATATGTAAAAAAAGTAGTATGATCTTTAACTATTTTGCATTTAGCTATTTTGTAGCTGTTAATAATATTATTGTATTTGTTCTGTGCATACTTATATATGTTCTTATATCTCCCATCTCTCTAATAAAATATAAGCTCCTTAAGTGAAGAGATTGTTTCATTCTTTTTAAATTAACTGTCAGTGCCCTCAACAATGTGCATGCTTAATATTTATATGTTGAATGAGAATTCATAGGTTTGCTCATAATATTAAGAAAATTACAGAAGTATGCCACCTCCATTTCTACCTGTCCCCTAGGAACTCTTATGGTGGTAAATTTATGGGAGAACATGAACAAGAGTTTGAAAGGATGAGCAGGCATGAATGGCTTGTGATTTGTATTGCTGGAGAAAGGACCTAAAGATCACAGATCTGTTATGGTTCAATAAACTTGTCAATTTTGTCTAACCCGTGTATTTGCCCTCAGGCAGGACCACAGAAAAAATTCCAGATTAAGTGGTTATCTTAACTTTTAAAGACTTCCAGAAAAGGAACCCAAAAATACTTCATCATGTTTAAGAATTAACTTTAGTGTAATTTAAGCCCATTGTTTCTTTTTCTGTTCTCAGTGGAAGCAGAACAGATGATCACCATTCCATTTAAAAGTCTGTTATATGCTTGAAAACTATTATTAAATTATACTTCATCCTCTTTTAATGATAAATAATTCCAATTCTTTTCATGTTTACTTATAATTAAAGAGATAGAGGAAACACCTGCACTGCACATTTTTTTCATTCTGTTGTCATGAAACAAAAAACTGATAAAAGCATCATAATTATCAAGGGTTGATTTATAGTTTCTGTAGGAAATGAACAAGTCAGTATTATGATTAGGGTTTAAAGGTTAATTTAAGCATAACTCATTTGTGGTTAGATTGTAGACTGAATATTTTTTCTACTACTACTATCACATATTTTTCTCATGAACTTGCTTGCATGCTTTCAATTCTTTTATTTTGTATTTTGTTTCTTTTTTTCTCCCAGGTAAACTAGTCTGCATTAATAAATAATTGCCCCTATTCTCTCCTTTCTGACCAGTTTTACAATTTGTCAAGTCAAATTTGAATCCTAAATTACTTATTTATCTTCCACTAATTCAGGTTTGGATTATCTTCAAACTAATGAATATATTCAGTATTCCAGCTTTCAGGTAATTGATATAATGTTTCAATACCAGGACTAGTAAATTTATCTTTGTTCCACAATGATAACTGTGCTCTGTTAATTATAATTTATTAGTCTGAGATTTTGACCTGTTGGAATCCTACCCAATATTGGTATGAACTTGGTCAGATTTTTTCAGTCTGATTTCATGTGAGAGACAATCATACAGTTCTAAAAACTAAGCAAAATTTTAGGGCTTTTTTTCCCCTCTAAATAACAATATTATTGTCAGTTAACAATCACTCCATATTAATCAATTGGGATAATATATGTAAAGCAGTTTCCAAACCACAAAGCACTCTATAAGTGTCGGGAATAGGAACTACAAGATGTGATTTCTTTGGTATACAGAATTACTGGATTAGAAAGCTCCCTATACCAATGAAGGGCCTTTCTCTTAAGGCTTTGCCTAGAGAACGAAGAAGTTAAATTACCAAAGATCACAAGTCCATTCTTGTCAGAGAGTATACTCAAATTCAAATCAACCTGACTCTTTAGTCAGCTATATACCAGTAGATAAATTTTTGATCTAGTTCCTCTTTTCTTCTCCCTTTCCCACCTCCTCTGCCTTCCATCTCTCCTTTATTTACAATACCTCTCACATAATAGATACTTCATAAATGTTTGTTGATGTGACTTGAATGGAACTGGTTTATCATTTGCTCCAATTCTTTAAATTATCACATCTATTTAGGCAATTGCCAAATTAATATCTCCACTTCCATTCTATATGTAAATTTATGTCCAGTCTAATATACAGCCCTTATAACATACTACCTCATATAAAATTTAACTAGTAGTAGTAGTAGTAGTACCAGTGGTCAATAAGTCATCAACACATACACATATAAATGCAGCAATCATTATGTGCAATGCTGTACCAAAATATTGGGGCTAGTAAAAGAAATAAAATGTCAATGGAGATACATATGCATACATAATTTTGATGGGATTTTTTTTAACAAAGCAATGTTTATTACTACCTATAACTTATTTTTCTGCAATGTATTTGAAAATAGATCTCTATAGGGATGGCCCATGGACTGTAATTTAGCATGTTCATGTCTTCCACTGCATTATCATCTCTGTGAAGGTGGATATTTTATCTTTCTCCTTTACATCACCTAGCACAGTGCCTAGGTCATTGGTTTTCATCTACATTGAGAGGCATCTTTTGCTTTTAATCTGTATATCCATTGGCTAACAATTGTGTTGACTTTTACTATATTCACTAACAAATGTTCTAATCAAGTGGGTAGAAAAGTATACTGGGAATTAGGTCACTAGCCTCTCACATTAGCTTTTCTGTATCTCTAAGGAATGGTTTAGTTTGTTAAGAATAAATCATTAAATTGGACATGCAGCTGCTTATGTGCCCCTTGTATTCCTCAGAAGGTTGTCGCAAAAATTAATGAAATCCTGCTTCTGGAGTGCATTTAATTCTTTAGATCAAACACACAAAATACAATATTATTTCACCCTCTGGTTGTTTGGGTGTGATTTCCTGTAATTTACCTCCCACCCATAAATAGTAGTAAGTAATTGTCAATAGAAAGGTTGAAGGTTGGCAGACTGAAATCAATTCCTAAGAACCCAGTAGTTAGGAATGTTCATTATTAAAGAAAAATATAATTTTTCTAAGCTTGTCATTAATGAGCTAGGTAAATGTGGTCCCAATGGCCAGCTGTGCACTTACAAAGAAAAAGATTCTATGGTTCTAACAATTATTTCCACTCCTCCCCCTCTCCCACTAGGCCATAGATAATGGACCTCTTACTGAGTTCCTAAAATATGAGGAAAATCAAAGAGGAGCTTTCTTTTAAGTGTGTACAGTATTATGGGAATGGCTTTCAAATGAAAAAAAAAACCCTCCTACCATTCATCTCCTCTATCCTACCACTGAGCTACTAGAGGAAATCATGAAATCATGCAAACTAAATCCACCACAAATTTATGGTATGCAAATGCAATTTTGCCTTTGCTGCTGCACAGAAATCCCTTATACTCATTCCTCATTGATTTTTTTGACACTGCCCATAGCATCTATTCCATATGTCTTATTTCAGAGATCATTGAAAAGAATTCATCAATCAAAGCTACTTATTCTTTTTGTATTGTGGAGTGAAGTTTATGGAGACTTGGTGACTGTGAAGTTAGCATCTTTTGTTCCTCACATACCTTTCCCTAAAATCTTTTGATGTAATTCCTCTTTTTATCTTTGCCTCTTTTCTTCTCCCTTTCCTACCTCCACTGCCTTCTTTCTCTCCCTTATGTATAATACCTCTCATATAATATATACTTAATAAATGTTTGTTGATGTGATTTGAATGGAATTGGTTATAACATTTGTTCCCATTCTTTAAATTATCACATCTATTCAGGCAATTGCCAAATCAATATTTCCACTTCCACTTTCATTCTATACCTAGATCTCTATGTAGTCCAATATTTTAATGACTTAATAAATACTTTTATCTGTATGAAATTTGTCTTACCAACAACTTAAATCTGGTGTCTAAAAACTGACTTTGCTATATTCCCTTGTAAGCATATGTTTCCAATTTATCTTTTCTAACTAATTATTATGAACATCTCCCCAGTTTTCCAGTTTCTCACCTTCAGGCATATTTTTGGCTTTTCTCTGTTCCTCCTTCTTTATATCCAATCAGTTACCAAGTCTTGCTCTTTCTACTTCTACAATATGTTTTGTAATTGATTCTTCCTTTCTTTTACCTCTGCAACCATACAATGGTAGGCCCTTATAAATCCATTATATTAACTCTCTATCTGGTCTTCTGATTTTTAGTATATCCCCTTTCAAATCCACTACACTAAACCAAGTAATCTTTATGCAGTAATGTAATGATGTCACTGATCACAAAATTCTTCAATAGTGACTATTCCCTCTATAATAAATTATGGCTATATATAGATTATGATTCTGACTATAGCTTTTAAGACCTTAAGCAAGTTTGACTTAATTTAGTTATTGTCCACCTGCCCATTCTTATTTTGTGCCTTTCCCCTTCATATGTTGTGCCTTCTTGCCAAACTGAATTACTCTTCATATCCCATTGTTATCCAGTCCTCTCCCATATCACTTTGTCTTCCCAACCATTCAATACTCAACCTAGATTAAAGAAAACAAAACAAAACAAAAAAACAACAAAAAACTTCCATAAAGCTATTTATGTAGTATTAAGGTAGAAGAGATCTCCATTTTTACATTGTTAATAGTAATTTGCATGGATCTGTCCTTTGTATACTTGTATTTCTCCTCATTAAATAGTGATCTTGAGAGTAACCTATGCCATATCTGTGTATTGCTAGTACTATAGCAGTCTATTGGTTTTAATAAGTATTTATTGTTTGACTGCATTGATGAATTCAACATTTTCATTTCTTTTTTATTAAACAAATGCTTTATTAACTTCTGTTTTACATCATTCATTTCCGCCAGACTTTGAGTTAAAATTATTCCCCCCCCCGTTTTTCCCCTACCCACCCTCCCAGAATAGCAGTCCCACAAGATATCGCTTCGTCCAATCTGCTCTCTCCCATATCTTCTCCCATACCCCCTTCGACTTTTCCATTAGAGGAAGGTGAAACTTTGTGTCCCAATGCCTGCATATCTTATCTCCCAATTACAAGCAAAAGAGTATTAATAATAGTATTTATATATATTTGAAACATTTAGTCTAAAAACCTCGAATTCCAGATCCATTTCCTTCCTCTCTTGTCACCCATTCCCTCTGGGAAGATAAGTAATTCAGTATATGTTGTACATGTCTAGCTATGCTAAACATTACCATAGTAAATATATTGTACAAGGCAGCTTATAATTCCCTCCCACTCATCCCAACCCCCCCACCTGGTCCATTCCCTACTTGATCCTGTCCCTCTTCTATAGTGGGTACTTCCAACCTCCCCTCCCCCCAAGGATGCCCTCCCATCCGTCATCCCTCCTCTCATCCCCCGTCCCCCTATTCTGCTGCAGGTTGAGATATCCCATTTAGTATGTATGTCATTCTCTACCAGAACCAAATTCAATGAGAATGTTTTTTTGCCTTTTTGCCTTCCTATTCTTCCCCTCCTCTGTAGCCACTTCCCCTTGCTTCTTCTACATGAGATTGTTTGCCCTACCCTGTCTCTCCCCATCTCCTCATGCGACTTTCCTCTCTCACCTCATAATTTCACCCCTTAAGTATCATCCCTTCCCAACAAATTCAACCTGTGCACTCTATCCATGTATAACTGTAAACATATATACACACATTCACATATGTATTCATATGCCCATACACCCTTCTTCCATTATTTTTATACTGAGAAAGATTTCATCAGTCACAGTTATTGTTTTTCCATATAGGAATGTAAATAGTTCAACTTTGATAAGTTCCTTTTGATTTCTTTTTCCAAGATTACCTTCTCAGGCATCTCTTGCTTCTTGTGTCTGGATGTCAAATTTACTATTCAACTCTAATTTTTTTTTCCTCAAGAATGCTTGAAAGTCCTCTATTACACTGAATGACCATATTTTCCCCTGAAACAAAATACTCAGTTTTGCTGGGTAGGTGACCCTTGGGTTCATTCCCAGGTCTTTTGCCCTCTGGAATATCATATTCCATGCCCTTTGATCCCTCAGTGTAGAAGCTGCCAGGTCCAGGGCTATTCTGATTGTGTTTCCACAATATTGAAATTGTTTCTTCCTGGCTGCTTGTAGTATTTTCTCCTTGATCTGGGGATTCTGGAACCTGGCTATAATATTTCTGGGAGTTTTCTTTTTGGGATCTTTTTCAGGAGGTGATCTGTGGATTCTTTCAACCTCTATTTTGCCCTCTGGATCTAAAACATCAAGGCAGTTTTCCTTGAGAATTTCTTGAAGGGTGATTTCTAAGTTCTTTCTTTGATCATGACTTTAGGGTAGTCCAATAATTTTTAAATTGTCTCTCCTGGATCTATTTTCCAGGTCAGTGGTTTTTCCTATGAGATATTACACATGCCTTCTAATCTTTCATTTGTTTGGATCTGCTTAACAGCATCTTGATTTCTCATAAAGTCATTAGCTTCCATTTGCTCCAGTCTAACTCTGAAGGAATGAATCTCCTCAGTGAACTTTTGAGATTCTTTTTCCATCTGGCAAATTCGACTTTTTAAGGCATTCTTCTCCTCATTGCCCTTTTGGGCCTCCTTTGCCATTTGAGTTAGTCTATTTTTTAAGGTGCTGTTTCCCTCAATCAGGCTGTTGACCCTCATTTCATACTTTTCCTGCATCCTTCTCATTTCTCTTTCCAATTTTTCCTTCACTTCTCTTATTTGATTTTTAAAGTCCTTCTTAAGGTCCTCTATGGCCTGCAACCAGCTCATGTTTTCCCCTGGAGCATTTGGAGCAGGACTTCTGGCCTCACAGTCCTCCTCTCCCTCTATGCTTCGATCATTTTTGCCCCCAAAGTAGGAGTCTAAGGTTTTATTTTTTTCTTTAATTTGTTTCCTTTGCCTTGGCATGTTGCTACTTAATTACTTGACTTTTGGGCTTGTTGCCACAGTATGTCCTGGTGCCAGAAAGGAACTTTCGCCCCAAACATGTGGGGCGGGGGGCAACTTCCGTTTCTGGCAAGCTGGAAACCCACCCATGACCTCCACCCTAGATCACAATCCAGATCCAGGGAGGTTAAAGCAAGACCGATTACCTCTTTGGTAATTTTGGAATATGTGAGTGGGTATTGCTTTTGGTATTCCAAAAGCAAACCTCCCTGGATCTGGAGGTTAAAGCAAAAGCGATTACCCCCCAAGACTGATTGCTGGATCTCTCTACAGTTCGCAGGCCAGGAGCTGGAGCTGCCTCTGAAAACTGCAAAATGGCTTGTCTCCTCAGTGGCTTCTAGCCCCCAGGGGAGGAAGCCGACACGTTCCCCAAATACTGGTCCCAAAGTCCATAGGGCACTAACCTCTCACTTTGTCCTAGTCATGTCTATGTTGATAATTCTGGAGTTTTCACAGCTGCTGGTGTTCTGGGGTCCCTCCAGCTGGCCACTGGCCCTGCCACCCTGGGGCTAAAACTGCGACTCAGGCGCAGGGCTGTGCTTGCCTCTCTGCTCGCTGCACTGCCAGCTCCCAGACCGCTGCACTGGTCCTTCCTGCAGGGCTGCTGGGCTGTCCTCAGCGGGAGGTTAGCTTCTCTGTGTTGTTCTGTGGGTGCTGGGGCTCCAGAAGTTGTTCTGAGTCCCCTTTTACATAGTTTGGAGGTGATCTGGGGGAAGAGTGGCTTGGATGTGCTGTTTCTACTCCGCCATCTTGCCAACATTTTCATTTCTGTTTTCATTTATAAGAAATGGAAGCTACTGAAAGTCTCTAAACTGAGAATTTTCATAAGTTATCCTTATATGTAGATGATTATATGATTATTCCTGTGTGAAAATAGATTGCAGAGGGGATATTTTAAATTATGGAAAACATTTAGAAAAATGACAATTATCCAGGTAATGTTGTGTAAAGAAAAAAATAGTTGCTTCTAATATACTTTACTTACCAAGTAAAATTTTGCCAATGCCACAATACTTCTTCACCACCCACTCACATATTCCAAAATACAGGTCCTGTCCCCAGGTCCTAAATTCCTCTTCATGTTATGTAAAAATAAACACCCTGAAGTCTGGGATTGTTTTATTTGTATCTCCAGAACTTTGCACACTACTTGGAATGCATTAAAATACTTAACACGCTACTTCAAGAATGTGATTAGTCAAATCTGCTTTCAAACCTAAATGCAGTAGTTCCAGAGAGAAAGTGGTGTGTGATGTCATAGGTAGATCAACATGGAAGAAGAATAAGCCCTATCGCTAAGTCCAACTTCCTCATTTTACTTTTAAGCAAAATCATATTTAGAACAATTAAGGGGCTTGTCCAAGCTAGCAATTGAAAAAGCAGGCCTTGTACAAGAAGAGGCCAGTTTTTCATTTCCCTACGCTAAATGGATAAATAAAAGTTCTATAGGTAATATCTAAATTGAATTTTTAAGTAATTGGCTTGGATATACTCTCCAAAAATTAAGACCACCCCCTACCCATTCTTTCTCACCTCTTATACTTTCTATCCCTGATTTCTTATAAATTCCCCCCATTAGAGTGCCCATGCAAAGTTCAGAGGTTGCCTTCACTGTTTTCTGACATCTTGGGGATGATGTTGTAACAATTGGGCTGTCTAATGTAATCACTAACCTTCATAGGTAGCTAAATGGCAGGATGAATAGAACTTTAGCCCTGGAGTCAGGAAGACCGAATTGAATTTACCTTAAATACTAACAAGTGATGTGGCCTTGAGCAAGTCACTTAACTACTGTTTGTTTCAGTTTCCTCAGTTGTAAAGTGGAATAATATTAATACCTCTCCCAAAGGATCAAATGAGATA
Organism: Gymnobelideus leadbeateri; assembly: GCA_011680675.1. Taxonomy (NCBI): domain Eukaryota; kingdom Metazoa; phylum Chordata; class Mammalia; order Diprotodontia; family Petauridae; genus Gymnobelideus; species Gymnobelideus leadbeateri. Next base: position 351,381 of record WOXC01009559.1, on the reverse strand, counting down.
ATAGTTATAATGCATTTAGCTTAGCTTTAGGGGTATAATAGGTATTTAACAAATACCTATTCCTTTGTCCCTCTTTCTCCTTCTTTCATGTCCAATAATCCCATTTTCACTTTCTATCATAAAATCCCCTGGTGACTTCTTTTATGTACAATACATTAATATTCTCCCTTAATCTAAATTGTTCCCTGCTTACACCTACCATGCAATTCTTCATTGACTTCTGTGTGATTGCAATGTCATTATTAGAAAGATAGACCTGTGTCTTCACAGGAAGAAATTTGTGTCTTCAAAAGATCTTAGCAATTTATTGAAAGGAATCTATAAAATTTGCCTGCTCCTGAGCAACCTTGTCCATGTGTATTGCCTGTACATATTTACATAAAAGCTCTACATGCTGTCCAATCAACTGCATGCCATAATCTGGATACTTTAAAAAAGGGAAAAGGAAGAAAAGAAGGAAAGCAACCAGATGACCCCAAAAGGTAATAGTCTCATAACTAAATAAATGAAAAGGACAAGAATATGATCAAACAGAATTGTCTATATTGGAAACTGAGTAAGTGCAAGCTTCCTTAGCCTACTAACTAGTGAACACTCAGATCATATTTCACATCCTAGTCAGCTATTCATCCATTGATCTGGACATTTTTCCATCTGCCCTGTCACATATTTAATTTTCTCTATCTTGTTCTATGCATAGTAACCAAATCAATAACAGCATTGTTCTTCTGGAGAAAGCAAGTATATGAACATGGATCAATCCACTGTTACTGTGACTTCTAAACCTATGTAGTCTGGCCATTTTTGTGTATGATATCTTTACCATTATAATGTATGGTCCCAGAGGGTGGGGATTAATCTTACCTTTTTTCTATTTATATCCTTAGAACCTAGTACAATGTCAGACATTTTTAATTACTTGAAAAATGCTTTTTCTACTCATTCAAGAACCACTTTATATTTAATGTAAAAACTGTCCACTTTGGATAAGTGTCAAGAAAGGCTGTTCACTCTAACTTTTGTGATTTAACAAAGTCCTAAAAATATAGCAATAAGGTGAGAAAAAGAAATTAAAATTAAACATTAGGAAAGAAAGGACTAAAACATTTCATACTGGCATTGATGAAAATTCAGCATTCTTTCCTTTTGATATATTACTATATTTGATGCTCAGAGCTTGTCTACTTTTAATCCTGTAATAAGCTTAGGGAAATAAGACAGTTGTTTTGATGAATGAGTTTCAACAGAAGAAAAAGAAAAAGTTTTAGCAGTTAGGAGAAGGGGGACATATTTGTTTCTTTAGCAGAGAACAGTATCTGCCACTATCAAATGTGCACTTCAACAGTTAAGGATTTTGAAGCTGTGTGTACTTCCACTCTCTGGAACAGATCAACACCCCCCTATAACTTGGTAGATAATCTTTGAAAGTGCTTGTGGAGAAAAAAATAGATTAACTAAGGCCAACCTTATAAGTGCCTGAATTTAACTAGATTGGTCCCAAGATGACCACTATAGGTTCTGTTATAAGCTCCATACTTGAAATCTTTCCTGCTAGGATAAATATTTCAGAGCTTGAGTTCTGCTAGGGTAGCTAGTTCTTTTTTTAATTCCAAAAGTCCTTTGGTGGCTTTATCAACTTAAACAGCTTTTTTTTTTCTTTTAAATTTCTTTTTTAGTCTACAACATTTAATTCCACAAGATTTTGAGTTCCATGTTTTCTCCCCCTCCACCCCCAAAAGTGACATGCAATTTGATGTAGGTTCTGCATATATATTCACATGAAACCTTAATGAAGCTGTAAAGAAGAATTATAATCAATGGAATGTACCATGAGAAAGAAGAAACAAAACAAAACAAAGGAGAAAGCAAGTAGTTTCCTTCAATCTGCATTCAAACTCCATAATTCTTTCTCTAGATGTGGATGGCCTTTTCCATCACAAATCTTTTAGAGTTGTCTTATGAGGTCGCATCACTGAGAAGAGCCCAATCTATCAAAGTTAGTCACAATGTGTCTGTAATTGTGTACAATATTCTCCTAGTTCTGCTCCCCTCACTCAGAATTAGTTTATATGAATTTCTCCAGGTTATTATGAAGTTAAAATCTGCTCCTCATTTCTTATTGCACAATAATATTTCTTCACATTCATATACCACAACTTGTTTAGCCATTCCCCAATTGATGGGCATACCCTTGATTTCCAATTCTTTGTCACCACAAAAAGAGCTGCTATAAATATTTTTATATATATAGGTCCTTTTCCCACTTGTATGATCTTTTTGGGATACAGCCCTAGAAATGGTGTTGTTGGGTCAAAGGGTATACACATTTTTATAGTCCTCTGGCCATAGTTCCAAATTGCTCCCCAGAATTGTTGGAGCAGTTCACAAGACAACTAACAATGAATTTGTGTTCCAATTTTTCCACATCTTCTCAAGCATTTATCATTTTCCTATTTTGACATGTTAGCCAATATTATAGGTGAGATGTGGTACCCAAGAGTTGTTTTGATTTACATTTCTCTAATCAGTAGCGATTTAGAGCATTTTTTTCATATGCTTATATATATCTTTAATTTTTTTTTTCCTTTGAAAACTAACTGTATACTTTGAACTTTTGTTAGTTGAGGAATAACTTGTATTCTTATGAATTTGGCTCAGTTATCTGTATATTTTAGAAATGAGAACTTTATCAGAGATACTGGTTGTAAATTTTTCCCCAGTTTTTTCTTCCCTCCTAATCTTGTTTGTATTGGCTTCTCAATTTGATATAATCAAAATTATCCATTTTGCATTTTTTAATGCTCACTATCTTTTGTTTGGTCATAAATTCTTCCCTTCTCCACAAATCTGATATTCCTTGTTCTCCCAGATTATTTACAGTGTCAGTCTTTATATCTAAATCATCAAGCCATTTTGACTTTATTTTGGTATACAGTATAAGATATTGGTCTATGCCCAATTTCTGCCATACTGTTTTCTAGTTTTCCCAGCACTGTATTTTGTGAAATAGTGAGTTCTTATCCCAGAAGCTGCAGTCTTTCATTTATCAAACAGTAGGTTACCATAGACTTTGACTATTGTGTCTTGTGTACCTAACCTATTCCACTGATCCACCACTCTGTTTCTCAGTCAGTACCAAGTGGTTTTGATTACTTCTGCTTTAATTTAAAATATGGTATAGGTAGGCCACCTTCCCTACCATTTCTCTTCATTAATCCCCTTGATATTCAGGCCCTTTTGTTCTTCCAGATGAAGTATGTTACGATATTTTTCTAACTCTGTAAAATGATTTTTGGTAGTTTGATTGGTAAGACACTAAATAGGTAAATTAATTTAGGCAAAATAGTCATTTTTATTATATTTGCTCAGCTTAAACATGAGCAACTGATGTTTTTTTTTCAATTATTTAGATCTGCTTTTATTTTTGTAAAAGTGTTTTGTAATTGTGTTCATATAGTTCCTGGGTTTTGTTTTGGCAAGTAGAATCCCAAATATTTTATAATGTCTACAATACCTTTAAATAGAATCATTCTTTCTTTTTCTTGCTATTGGGCTTCATTAGAAATATATAGGAATGCCAAGAATTTATGTGAGTTTATTTTATATCCTGCAACTTTGCTAAAGTTATATACTATTTAAGTAGTTTTTTTTTTTTACGTTGTTCACGAGGATTCTCTAAGTATATCACTATATCATCTGCAAAGAGTGATAACGTAGTTTCTTCTTTGCCTATTGTAATTTCTCCAATTTGTTTTTCTTCTCTTATTGCTACAGCTAACATTTATAGTGCCAAATTGAATAAGAGGGGTGATAATAGACATCCTTGTTTCACCCCTGATCTTATTGGAAATGCTTCTAGCTTATCCCTATTACATATACTATTTGCTGGTGCTTTTAGGTTGATGCTATTTATCATTTTAAAGAAGACTCCATTTATTCCTATACTTTCAAGTGTTTTTATTAGGAATGGGTTTTGTATTTTGTCAAAAAAAAAATTCTGCATCTATTGAGATGATGATATGGTTTCTATTTGTTTTGTTGTTGATATGACTGATTATGCTAATAGTTTTCTTAATATTGAACTAGTGTTGAGTTTTTTGGAATAAATCCTATCTGATCAAAGTGTATTATTCTACTAATAAGTAGCCATAATCTTTTTGCTAACATTTTATTAAAATTTTTATACCTATATTCTTGAGGGAAATTAGTCTATAAATTTATTTGTTTTGACTCTTCCTGGTTTAGGTATCAGTACCATATTTATATCATAAAAAAAATTGGTAGGACTCCACCAATTTTCACAAGTATTCTATAAAGTATTAGAATTAATTGTTCTTTAATTACTCGATAAAATTCACTTATAAGTCCATGTGGCCTTGGAGATTTTTTCCTAGGGGTTTCACTGATGGCTAATTCAATTTCTTTTTCTTAGATGAGATTATTTAAGTATTCTACTTCCTCTTCAGTTAATCTGAGCAATCTATATTTTTGGTAAATATTCATTGATTTCACTAAGATCACTAAGAACCTCAAATTTATGGGCATACAACTGGGCAAAATAATTCCTAATTATTTTCCTCTTCATTGGAGGTGAATTCAACCATTTTATTTTTGATGCAGGTAATTTGAATTTCTTTTTTTTCTTTTTTTTTTAAATCAAATTGGCCAAAGGTTTATAAATTTTATATTTTTCATAAAACTGACTCAGTTTTATTTATTAGTTTAATAGTTTTCTTAATTTCAATTTTACTAATCCCTCCTTTGATTTTCAGTATTTCTAATTTGGTATTTAATTAGTAATTTTCAATTTGTCCTTTTTCTACCTTTTTCAGTTGCATACCTAATTCATTGATCTCTCTCTTCTCTCTTTTATTCATGTAAGCATTCAGAGATATAAAACTTCCCCTAAGAACCGCTTTTGCTGCATCCCATAAGTTTTGGCATATTATCTCGTTATTGTCATTCTCTTGAATGAAGTTATTGATTGTTTCTATGATTTGTTGTTTGACCCACTCGTTCTTCAGGATTAGATTATTTATTTTCCAATAAGGTTTTAGTCTGTCTTTCCATGGCTCTTTATTACATATAATTTTTATCACATCCTGATCTGAAAAAGAAGCATATAATATTTCTGCCTTTCTGCACTGCATTGTGAGTTTTTTACACCCTAGTATGTGGTCAATTTCTGTGTATGTGTCATGTACCACTGAGAAGTTATATTCCTTTTTATCCCCATTCAATTTTCTCCAGAAGTCTGACATATCTACCTTCTCTAAAATTCTATTCACCTCCTGAACTTTTTTCTTGTTTATTTTGAGGGTACAGTTATCAAATTCAGAGAAGGGTGGTTGAGGTCTCCCACTAGTATAGTTTTGCTGTCTGTTTCTTCCTGTAACTCCCTTAACTAGTCCTCTAAGAATCTAGATGTGGTGTCACTTGGTGCATTTGTGTTAGATATGTTAGTAATGGTGTTATTTCATTGGCTATTGTGCCTTTTAGCAGGATATAGTTTCCTTCCTTATCTCTTTTAATTAGATCTATTTTATTTTTTGCTTTATCTGAAATTAGGATTGCTACCCCTGCTTTTTTTACGTGAGCTGAAGCATAATATATTCTACTTCAACATTTCACTTTTACCCCATGTTTATTCCCTTGTTTCAAATGGGTTTCTGGTAAGCAATGTATTGTAGGATTATGGTTTTTAATCCATTCTGCTATCTGCCTCCATTTTATGGGAGAGTCAATCCCATTCACATTCACAGCTATGATTACTATCTGTGTCTTTCTTTCCATCCTATTTCCTCCCCTGTTTATGCTTTTATTTCTCTCTTGTCCCTTCCCCTCCTCAAAAGAGTTTTGCTTTTGACCATAAGGTAGCTAGTCTTTAAGAACCTAGGGCCTTTGTCATTGGAATCTTTTATTTTAGGAGAACAAATATATTACTAAGAAAAAAAAAACAAAAAAATACTAGTTTTTTTTAAGGCTTTAAAATATAATTTGTTTGATTGTTTGCTTTACTGGTACTATTAAATGACTCTTCCATAACCCAATTATACAATATTTGACATTTAATGTCATTAAGATCTTTAAAAAAAAAGAGTAAACTCTTGGTAATTTTAGCATGTAAAATGGTCTTGTCCTCACTTTTCATTTGTGTGGCAAGACATTTCTTGATTCACAATGCCACAACAATCTTGATATCCCAGGTTGAATTATCACAAATCCTATAGGGTTTTGTTCAGATTAATGTGATGTTTATCATATATTGGATAGGTCAACTACAAAGTGCTTATACCATAGACATTTAAAATATATTAATACAGTAGCCTGATTTCAATCATCTCAATTACAAAGATTTTTCTTTTATTCATTCAATATTACATAGCCTTTCATTTCCTTATGAAGTTCACAGAACATATTACCTATTTCTTTTGAGTCCACATATGATTATTTTGAGCATACATGGCTGTAATCCAAGTTCTCCTGAACACCCATAGGATAGTTAGACATTCTCTGCTAAAATTAATGCAGGTCAGGACCAGAGATAGTGTCTTATTTCTCATTATCTGCCCTGTCCATAAGCCAAATTCTGTACAAATGACATCTTTATGTTGACATAATGTCAGCTGCATGTTTCTGATAAGCTCTATGGTTTGGGGTTGGGAAATGTTACCCATGAGCCTTCAATGCGGAAATTAGCCTGAGCCGCCATTGCTCCTCTAATTTGATAATTTTATAGGCAGAGGAAGTTAGTGAATCCTGCTGAGTAGCTGATGGATGTTAAGGTGATACATCATGCTGATATAAACACATTAAAATAAAGTACTACTGCTTAGCACTAATGCAAACTCCAGGGCACATTCAATTACGTGCTAAACAGCCCTTCCTCTTCTCCTACATTGGGGCATAGAGGATTACTGGAGCTATATTTCCACTAGGCACTCATATTTTGCACAGGCCTCCAATAACATGTTATGGTTACTGAAGACAAGAGGCAATAATAGATTTATTCAGTAAGGGCTGAATATGCCATTAATAGCTGTGGAATAGGCTTATCTGGGCTGACAAAGTGGCCCCCTTTCATGTCTGTTCAATTACAGATAATAGTTGGAGGAATTAATCGCACATATTTTCAACAAAACTTTTCTCAGTTAGAGACAACCTGCAAATGATGTGGTCCAATGCACATCCGCCTATTAGGGTTGCTATGACTATGGAGCAGCTGATCTGAAAGACGGGATACAATCAAGGCTGAGACAATGAGTGGATTTTCATATTTAATGGGCTGGGTTTTCAGCTTGGCACAGCAAACTGAATAGCAATGACCCAAAGCTGACCTGCCATTCCTCTTCTTTGATTTGGCCCCAGGAAGGGAGGAGGCATTGTGATCCTGAGAGCATCTAGTGAACAAGCATGATTGCTTGTGGAAATGAGAATGCTGGGGAACATTCTATCTCAAAGTGTTTCTATGTGGGAGCCCATTTTGGCACAATATCTGATACTAAAATCTTATTCAGAGGAGATTTTAAGACATCATGTGGCATGATAAATGGAACATTGGAATAGAAGTCAGAAGCTTTGAGTTCTAGTATAATTTGTACCTCTTTATATGCCTCAGGGTGTGGAGGTGTTTCATACTTTTGAAAATATCTGCCTCTGAAATTCTTTGAAGGCTATGCTAATGAAATACCAGATCTAGAGGGTACTACCAATCTCTAAAGACATCAACTATTGTCTCTTCTTAATATAACAAGCCTGGTATATTCAGAGAGATTCACTACTATATTGAGAGTAGGATTCATTTTTTTTTAAACTAGAGCAATCCCCAAAGACTATTTTCCAAGTTTTAGAGTTGCAATCTGTGTGATAGAGGGAGTACATATACTCATAAAACCATGTATATTTGAACCTTTGAATGAATATACTCTTTTTAATAATGGTTCCAGTCATTTCCAGCCCTTCTAAAACCTCAACTCAATGTCTTCCTTTTATTCTTGTCATATAACTTTGTCTCATAGTTTAGGTAAAGGGTATGTATCTAAAGCTCATTTGGACCTCCTTATATTTGTACTGCTATAACCATTTTGTCTCCATTTCCTCCAGTCTCCAAATGGACATCTGAGGAGGTATTGGCTCCAAACTGATATCATGGTTCTTGAAAATATCCAATCATAATCAGTCAACAAATACATATTGTCATATGGTAGGTTTGGATTTTTATAGGTGGAAGCAAATTTAGAAATCATTTCATCTGTAATGTGATTTGAAGAACATTATACATAGAGTCACACAGTCAAACATATGTTCAAAGCAGAGAAAGAAAATGTTAAAAGTTCCAGGAAAAGAATAGGTATTATTCTATCAGGAGAAATTCTAAAAGAAGGCTCAAGAAAAAGAAAATCAAGTTTCAAAAATGAAATTTGACAATAAAGTTACAAATGACCCTGGTGAGAGAGGGAAGAAGAAAGAACTTGCTAAAGAAACAAATGCAGCTGCATAGATAGTTTTCTAATGTACTACAGTATAAAAAGGGCATATACAAAAGATTGAGGAAGGAGATAAAACAAAGGGTGAATACAAACTAATTGAATAAAATTGTAATAATAGTGCCCAAATGACAAAGTACTAAAATGAGCTTGTATAATGCACATCTTAAAAGTTGTCTTACATCTATTTGTAGCTAGAATTTAGGCGTCTCTGTGGTGTTTTGAGAAGAAGGTATAATGCTGAGAAATGAAAAAAAAGCTATTCACATAGCTTTTCTCATTCTATAATTTTCTATTTTCACTATTAAGAGAAATTATCTTCAGAATAGAAAGAGCAAAACTGAAAAACTAAGACTGAAGTATAAACAGTGAAAGAATATTTAGCTACAATCAATTAATTCATATCTATAGACGAGAACAATTATATAATTGTACAGGAAAATAATATGAAGTGATGACAAAATGAAAAAAAATATCTGTGAAATACTTTGTAAACATTTGAAATGTTTATATAAAACTAGGTATTAAGAAATTCCTGGGGGCAGCTAGGTGGTGCAGTGAGTAGAGCACTGGCCCTGGAATCAGAAGGACCTGAGTTCGGATCTGGCCTCAGACACTTAACGCAAAACCTAGCCATGTGACCTTGGGCAAGTTACTTAACCCCAACTGCCCTCCCAAAAAAAAAAAAAAGCAAGAAAGAAATTGCTGAATCATGGAGAATAAACTTAGCAGAATGTTGGAATGAAGGGGAAAGGGAAGGAGAGGGGAACAAGCTTTTATATAGCACCTACCCTATATAAGGAACTATGATACACACTTTTTACAAATATCTCATTTGATTTGGAAAACTACCCATAAGCTTGGAGTTATCATGATTCTCATTTTACAGTTAAGAAAACTAAGGGAAATACAGGCAAATTAACTTTCCCAGAGGCATACATTAGTGGATGAATGAAAAAGGTAATTTTTTAAGAACATCAGAAATTTTACCTTTCACAAATATTTGCAATGGTTTTGTCTGTATTGCAAGTGCCAATTGCTCTCCCTACACTTCACCTGCATATATTTTTGCTTTTTTTCTAATCAGTTGACTAGCTATCAACTTCAGTCTGCAGTGAATTTCCAGAAAAAGAATAGACAAGGTATAATAGTATTTTCATCACATTGCCTGATTCTTATTATGTCTGGTAAGGTCCTTTCTAAGGTTGCAACAATTACTTTCAGGTTGTACCTCACTAGAAGCACTTTTAATCATTTTAAAATTCGGTATTTAGTTGATGTAGACATTCACACTACAAATATCTGCAGGGGCAAGAGGTGTATATTTTTTAAAAATTATACTCTATCTTTTATTAAATTTAATTTCCTTAAGAATTCTGTACACGAATTTCCTGTCCTACAGGAAAGTAGGAGGGAAGGGGATAAGAGCAGGGTGTGGGGATCATTGGGGGTAGATTGGAGAAAGGGGTAATCAAAATGTACACTGTCATAGGGTGGGAGGAGGAGAGAGGTGGGGAGAAAATTTGGAAATCAAAATCTTGTAGAAGTGAATGTTGACAATTAAAAATTAATTAATTTTTAAAAATTAAAATAGAATGCTGTAGTAAGAAAAGAGGAGTCAGAGTCATTTTATTTTGGCCCTGAGGAGAGAACTAGGAGCCATGCATAAAAGTTAGACTGAGGATAATTTGGTGAAAATAGTTCCCAGTAATTATGATGAATGGTAAAATGATCTACCTTGGGAGATGAGATTCCATAACCTTACTAGTAACTGAAGTTCCTTCTCTTTTTTAAAATTAAATTTTATGTTTATTTTTAGTTAACACCATTCATTTAAATATGAACTAGAGTTACAAAATTTCTCCCCATCTTTTCCCTACCCCCAACCCCAAAACAGTGATCCCACTGTATACCCCTTCTCCTAATCTGCTCTCTCCTATATCCTGCCCATTCTCCCTCTGACTTTCCAGTAGGGCAAGATGGATCTCTATACCCCAGTGCTTGTATATCTTATGTTCCAGTTGCATGTAAATAATAATAATGATAATAATAATAACAACAATAATAATAATATTTAAACATTGTTTTCAAAAGCTTTGAATTCCAGATTCTTTCCCTTCTTTCCTTGTCATCCACCTTTACTGGATAGATAAGCAATTCAATATATGTTGTACATGTGTAGCTACACAAAACATTTCCATAGTGGATACATTGTGAAAAACTGACTATATTTCCCTCTATCTTATCCCAACCCCCACTTGTTCTATTCTCTATCTGCCCCTTTTCAAAAGTGGGTGCTTCCAGCTTCCATTCCCTCCGCAACCTGGCCTTCTTCCCATCATCCTCCCTCTCATCCCCTTTCTCCCTACTATCCTATAGGGTAAGATATCCTATTTAGGGTGTATGTCATTCCCTCCCTAAGTCATATTCAGTGAGAGTAAGGTTGATTCATTCCCTTTTGTCTTCCTGTTCTTCCACTCCATTGTAACAGGTTTCCCTTGCTTTTTTTATATGAGATAATTTACCCCGCTCCTCTCATTATATGCTTCTCTCACCTCTTAATTTCACCTTTTAAGTATTATCCCTTCCAGATCCTATGTTATCTTGATGGTGTTTCAACAATATTAAAACTGTTTCTTCTTGGCTGCTTATAATATTTTCTCCTGTATCTGGGAATTCCAGAATATGGCTATAATATTCCTAGGAATTTTCTTTTGGGGATCTTTTTCAAGAGGTGATTGGTAGATTTTTTCAACCTCTATTTTCCCCCCTGTTCTAAAACATCAGGGCAATTTTCCTTGAGAATTTCTTGAAGGATGGTTTCTAGGTTCTTTTTTTTGTAGGTTCTTCTTTTGATTGTGACTTTCAAGTAGTCCAATAATTTTTAAATTATCTCTCCTGGATCTATTTTCCAGGTGAGTGCTTCTTCCAATGATATAATTCACAGTGCCTTCTATTTTTGAAATTTTTTGGATCTGTTTAATAATATCCTGATTTCTCATAAAGTCACTAGCTTCCATTTGTTCCAATCTAATTCTGAAGGAATGATTCTATTCAGTGAGGTTTTGAGATTATTTTTCCATCTGACAAATTCAGCTTTTTAAGGCATTTTTATCCTCATTGGCTTTTTGAGCTTCTTTTGCCATTTGTGTTAGTCTATTTTTTAAGGTCTTATTTTCTTCAGTCAGATTGTTGACTCTCTTTTCATGATTTTCTTGCATCATTTCCATTCTCTTCCCAAATCTTCCTCCACTTCTCTTATTTGGTTTTCAAAATCTTTCTCAAGCTCCTCTAAGGCTTTTAACCAGTTTATATTTTTCTTGGAGGCTTTTGGTACAGGATTTCTAACTTTGTTGTCTTCCTCCTATTTCATGCTTTGATCCTTTTTGCCCACCAAAAAAGAATCCAAAGTTGGATTGCTGTGCTTACTTTGCTTCCTTTGCTTGCTCATGTTACAACTCAATTATTTGACTTTGAACTTTTTGCCACAATAGAACTCTGCTTCCACAGAGGAGAGCTTTGTACCAAATCTCTGGGGTTTTCACAGGTGCCACAGCTATTAGTTGGGTGCCCTCTCAGAAGCCTCCATGGGCTCTGTCACACTGGTCACATAACTCAGGACCTCCACCCTAGAAAGGATCCAAATCCAAATAGGTTAAAGCAAGAGTGCTTACCCCTCAGACTGGTAGCTTGGTCCCCTTAAAATCTGCAGGCCAGGAGACCTGAAACAGTCACACAGCAGCAGCCATTGTGCCTCAGCTGCTTCTCCCTCTAGCGGACAGAGGCAAGACCTCACTCCCCAACCCCCTGTTCCCACAAAGTCCACACTGAACTCTTACTTTGTTTTTGGCATTTATGTGTTGATAATTCTGGACACTACCACAGCTGCTGGTGATCCACTCTCCCAATGTCCCTCCAGCCTTTGCTGGTCATGGTCACCCTGAGGCTAAAACCTGGGACTCACACAGGGCTTGGCTCTGCTCCCAGCATGCTGCAATGCACCCTTCCTTTCGGCCTGCCATTCTGTCTTCAGCAGGAGTTTGTTTCTCTCTGTTGCTTTGTGGGTTCTGTAGCCCTAAAGTTTATTTAGAGTTATTTTTATAGGTATTTGAGGTGGTTATGGAGGGGGCATACAGAGTTTTCCTCCTTCTATGCTGCCATCTTGGCTCTACCCTCAAAAGAAAAGTTCTTTCTTAAGGACCATTTGCATTAATTGTCCACTCAGTCTCCCTCCCAATCTCAGATTCTACCTTGGATTCTAGAATACTTTGAAAAGTATTTAAATTTTATCACACAAGTTCAACTTACATATAAAGTACAGAGGCATCGTGTTATGTGGAAAAAGCACTGTGCTTTGTTTCCAGAGAAACTGAGTTCAAATCCAGTCTTAGATACTTATTAATGAATTGTGTGACAACAAGCAAATCATTTAAGCTTTCTGTGCCTCAGAAATATTATGCTACAAAATGGAAGGACTGGACTCCCTTCTAGCTCTACATCTCTTATTCTCTGATCTTGAAATTAACTGAGATGAACTTCCTGACTGTCAAACTTGGCATACAGTGGAATAAAGTTTTCCAAAGAGGTTGTGCATTATCTCACTGGAGAGCTTTGAGAAATAGAACAGACACTCACATCAACTCACTGAATTATTACCTAGATGTCAAGGTTTATATAGTGGATGCTTCTATTGTCTCTATGAAGAGCATCATGTCTTTTAGATGTTTGGTGAATCCATTTTGACATGGCAGAATCAATGAAAAACTTTATTAAAGTTATTCTAGGTGATAAAATTGTCCCTAGCAAACTAGGAAATTTAATAGCACATTTTCAGCATTACTTTACAAAATGACACTGTTTATCCTGGCAATAGAAAAATTAAAGAAATCTGGAAAAATAGTAAAATGCTATTTTCTGGTTTTATAGTAAATAGGAAGCATCATATAATGAAGAACAAGGAAGAGTATTAGCCAACAAAAATTCTTGGGAATTTCTTATGATTTTCAGCTACCGAATTACAGAGCAAAATGTGACCTTTATATGGAGGGAATGTCATAAGCCATCATTGATTATTTGAAACATTATAAATATTTTGTATCAAGTTAGAATGTTTCAGAATTTATAGTGACTGACCATCTGCCTAAAGAGCTTCCGGTTATATCTAACTGCAGCTGACTGCATGCAATTTTAAATTATAGGCATAGGAATAAGAAATGGCTATTCCTTTTTTCCTCCTAAAGTAGTAAGAAAGGATTTGGAATTTGGAGTTTAGCTGGCTCTCTGATCAATTTCTTCTTTACATTTTTAATTGGAATTATGTTCTCACCTAACAGAACACCTTTGTATATGCCCATGATTTAGTAAGACCTTCATTTATAATTACCAAAAGGACACAGTCTCAATCATGAATCACTTGTTAACATGTCCTACTACCAGACTGATTCAACCTAGGAATGTGGTGGAGCAACTCATAAAATTTTGACTTTAATAAAAGTTATTGATCTGTGTACCACAGATAAAGCAGATTTTTCTATTTTTACAGGGTCAAAAAATTACAACATTTTCCCCACTCCCAAATAGATGAGCACAGAACTTCTATAGATTTTCCTGCATATAAATAAAGTTAAACAGTATCACATAGTAAAGGACTTCTCTGAGGAGCTTGGAAGACTTGAGAACTCAAGAAGCTCAAGAAAGGTCTCTAATACTATTTTCTGTGCACTTGGACAAATGACTTAATTTTGCAGCATCCCAGGCAACTCTATGACATTCCAAGTTATAAAACAAGAGCTCATCAGCATTGATACAGAGAATTTCCTCTCAGGGAGCTACCCACAATGATGAAAATAGCAGTTAAGCCCCCCCAAAACAAAAAAAAAACAAAGTTAGGAAAACATTCCCCCACCCCTGTAGCACCATATTTAAAAAAATGTTAGCTAAGAATGTTTTTTTTTAACATCTATCAAAGTGAAGAACATATTTGTACAATAATAATAAATTTAGAACTGAAAAACTATTTAGAGGTTACATATAACAACCACATCATCAATGAGGAACCTACAGCCTAAAGATGTTGATGGCTTCCCTACTATAATAGTATAGTAATGTGAAGAGCCAAGATTCAAACCCAGATCCTCTGATGCCAAATCTAGCATTCATTCTACCAAACCATCCTTTAGCTAACACTAATTAATGAAAAGTCTCCCCCTCACTGCTTCCCCTTTTGATCACAAACAAGTTTAAGGTTTTTAAATAAAATATAAAACATTTGGTTGGGGGAAGAAACCTTTCCCATCCCCTTTTAATTTTAATGCCTTCATTTTACTCAATATATCCTCTTTATTCTACATATAACTTGTTTTCTTATATTTGTTTGAGTGTTGTCTCCCCAGTTAGATTATAAATTCAGTGAGGGCAGGGACTCCAGCTCCCTTTTTTTAATCGCCAGTTCTTAGCACTATGTCTGGCACATAATAGGCACTTAATAAACATTTATTGATTGATTGAAAATTAACCAGTCGGGGCGGCTAGGTGGCGCAGTGAGTAAGAGCGCCGGCCTCGGAGTTGGGATGACCTGAGATCAAATCCGGCCTCAGAAAATGAGCACCCACACATAAATAATGACAAGCCGTGTAACCTTGAGCAAGTTAACCCCAATTGCTTTAAAAAAAAAAAAGAAAAGAAAATTAACCAGTCAAAGAGCCCTATATTATTATAGACAAGGTAACCCATTCATCTTTAAATCCTCCATAAAAAGTGATAAAATTTTAAGGGTGGAAATGCTTCAAAAAGGGAAAGAAGGAAGCAAGCTGACCTAAAAGGAAAAAAAAAAGTGGAAACAAGTAAAAATGGAAGGACTTTGAGAATCTTGTCTTCATCCCTAGAATCCAAATGACTTTGAAATAATTTCTTACTTTGAAAGATTTGGGTGTTTTTTTTTTAAATTAACAAATTTTAAGTCCCATCTTATTTCCTAATTTATAATAATATCAAACACTCTGTTTTATTGTACTTCTATACCTCTTTCATTCAATTAACCTCCTATTCTCAACATTTATCCTTTCCATACTTCTTCCTCCTTATCCATAATCCCTTTCATACATGCAGGGACTGATCTACACTGTACCCTAGGAAAAGTAACTGAATATAAGTGTCCATCAGTAGTTCTCAAAAAGTAACTTTTTATGTTCCTCATATGTGAAAATCAATTTGCCAGGGGCTAGAAGTACAAATACAAATGAAACAGTATTTTCCCTCAAGGTGCTTATATCTTACTGAGGGGTTATGTATTACATGCATGAAAAAATGACTTTTAAAATCAGTAAAACTACATTATTAACCACCTGAGGGAGGAGGAAGGGATATTCTGAGAAAGCTTCAAGGAATAACTGATATCTGTGAAGATTCTGGGAGGAAAATGAGACTTCTAAGAGCTAGAGATGAAGATTGAATATTTTCCAGCTATGGAAGAATGGCTTCCATAAACACACAAGTGCAGAGATGATGGCAATAATGAAGATGTTAGCCAATATTTATGTCGCACATAAAGGTTTTCAAAGCGCTTTGAATTTACTGTATTATTTTATGCTCACAAGAAAACTGAGGTGTGTCATCATCACTTCATTAGAAATGAAGTGCCATGTTTAGAAAATGGTTAGTTACCCGATTTGATCAAAATATAGTCAGTGAAAAGAATTAATATGAAAGAAGGCTAGAAAGTTAAGCCAGAGCCATATTGTAAAATTCCTTGTATAACAGTTGATTTAATTGGTATTTTCCTTCAGAAAAAATAGGGAGAGTATCTACCTATCTATCTAACATCTATCTAGTAATATGCCTATTTGTATATAATGATTTTTAGGACATAGAGGGAAGAGAAAAAAAGAAATTTACATGAAAATATTATTACATATTTAAAAATAATAGAAAGTTGTACATAGTTTTGCAATTTCATGTGAAATCATCTTTTTAATTATACTATGTTATGGAAATGCCTGTTTTATTACACAAATTAAAAAGCAAAAAAAAAAGAAAAGGGATATACTGAAAAATTTTGAGAGTAGCATGGTAAGATCTTTACCTTATTAAGATTATTTTGGCAACTGTTTGATGGGTAGGTAGGAGAGGAGAAAAAAGAAGCAGAGATACAGATTAGGAGATTAATAATCTGACTACTTTCAAAAGCATTATATTTAAGAACATAATTAAATGCAAATGTGACCCAGGATCATTGGAAAGTAGCTCAAAAGCTTGAAGGACCCTTAGTAGCCTTCTAGTTCATTCTTCTAATTTTGCAAATTAGGAAACTAAGGCCCAAGAAGAAAAGTAAATTTCCCAGGGCTACAGATAGCTAGTAAGTAAGAGAACTTCCTGGTTCTCATTAAGCCCCACTACTGAAAAGCTATCCTCTTTAGGTCTCTGTGATTAAATAGTCTGTAATGATTTCAAGGGATCAGTCCTTCCCATGTGGTCCAATTCTACAGTTCCTGCAAAGCTTGACCACTGTTAGGCCTGAACTAATTATCCTTGATACCATCAGGTAACTATTTGGAAAAAGTACAGTGGGGAATAAAAGACACTGGAGCTAAATAAGGAATAAAAAATAAGTATTGGGGACATAGGTAAATGGAAGGGTTGGGGGGAATCAGTGCTTGCACCCCTTGTTAGAAGAAATATCTTACCCCTTTCCTTCCTCTCTTGGATTCCATTCAATCCTTTTTCTCCCGTACTGCTCCAAGCTCCAAGCCAAGTGGCTTTTATTGTCACAGTCACTTCAGTTGCATATGCATAATTCAGCATCTAAAAGGAACACAAGTGTTCCAAAATTTGTACTTAAAGTAAGATGGCAAAACTTAAATGGGAATGACTTGACAACTCTATTTCCATTACAAGAAAGTTGCCTATGGATTTACTTCCATTATAGGGAGCTTTACTGTAGACACATTCAAGTTTAGCTGAAACATTTAGTTATACTGGAAAAAAGCATACCTTACAGCTAAAAGGGAGCACAATGAGACAACAATTTGTCCTCTAATCCTCATATAAAGGCAGAACCATTTTTACCACCCAAACATAAGAGATACAATTCTATTTTTTTAAGATTTCATAGAAAATATTTCCATAGAAAAGTATGCAGCATTTCTCAGTGTATTTTTAATATGTCTAAACACTCACTATCAAGCTATTCTGATTTATATATCCCACAATTTTCACCTTATATAATACGTGCTCAATAATCATTCATAGACTGAATAATTAACCTCAATTTCCACTGGAGAAATATTCATCTCTATATAATATCCACTTATTTTATTCTTAGAATGCTCCTTGTTTTTTCTGTTCTTTGGCCTTAAAAAAAATCTCTTTTCTTCCTCCCTTTCTTCCCCCTTCCCCTTTCCTCCCTCTTTCCTTTTTTCTGTCTTTGTCTCTGTCTGTTCTATTTGCCCCATATTTAATTATTCTCACTTTATTCTCTAAGTTTTAGGCCTCAAGATATTCTGAGGTCTTCAATAGACTGCATTCAATTTTGCATCTTTATCCTTGAATCTAAATCGGTAACAGGGAAAAGGTGCCTGTGGAAGATATACTTGACATTAAATCCTGGATCATTGTTTGAAGCTTTTGGGCAGGCAACTTACAGGGAGCTTAAAGCTTCACCTCTAAAATCATCAAAATTGATAGGTGCTTTGCTACAACTTGCAATGAAATTACAGAGAAAAAAATGCCACATCTGCTCCAGTTCCTGGATTTATATGATGAATTACAAAATAAAATTCAGAAACATACATGTTCCCCCACATTTGGCTCCCCTTTCAATAAACACAGGGAGAAGAGTGATTGTCACATTCACACATTCTGACAGGTGTCATGCATCAGCCTTCAAACAGATTCAGAAATTCTGTTTGATATTTGGATGTAATTAGACTGTAAGTGAAAATTCATAGAAATTTAATTAGGGCTTGATGCTAACATCTTGTTTTTTCAAGCTAAACATTACTTCCTACTCATTTTCCCAGAGATATTTCAAGGGGGGGGGGGGATTGGATGACGGATGTAATCATGAATACCACCGAGAAAGAAACTCCTGGGCTTCCCATTAAAAGTGCAGATAACTTAAGATTTGTAAGGGTTGATTTATGGAAGCAAACACTTTTCATTAATTGATTTGATTAGCTTTTATTAAACAACATTATGTGCTAAGGACTGTGCTAATCAGTGCAAAGGCAGAGGCAAAAATATGAAACCTTCCTCGACCTCAGAGAATCTATGTCCTAGTGGAAGGAAAGAGCAGGGATACAAATAAGTACAAAAGAGAAAGTAATTTTAGAACAAGGAAGGTATGGATAATTAGTGGATAAGACTACATCTTGTAAGGGAGGGGTCACTTGTGAAATTTGAAGGAACTCAAGATTCTAGGAAAAACAGGCAAGAAGGAAATGCATTCCAGAAATGGGGTATAACACATGAAAAACATAGGAAGGGGAGACAAAATACAATGTAGAGGAAACCTCAAAAAGACAGCTGAGTCCAAATGTGAAATACGTAAACAGGAATAATTTGTAATAACCTGAAAATGGACTCCTACTTTGAAGGGGCTATAAAGACAGAAAACATGATTTTTTTCTTTAACTTAAAGATAAGAGGAGGTTACCTTAACTTCTTAAAGAATGGTATGGTCCAATATAAAATTGACAGCTATATTGAAGAGAGATTAGAAAGACTGGAGGTGGGGAGAATAAATGAGAAGCCATAAAAATAGTCCATGGTAAAGATGGTAAGGGTTTTAAACTATGATGGTGCCCACATATGTAGAAAAAGGAAACACATGCCAGACATATAGTAGAGGTAAAAATGACATGATTTGCCAATTGATTATATTGGGGGAAGTATGTGAAGGTATTTACTTTCCCCACTTGGCTTTGCAGAAGTTACAAAGAGGGAAAATTTTCATTATCAAAATCTTAATGATCAGATGTTGATTAGAGCCCAGAAACAATATATATCTAAAAGTTTTCCTAATGGAATATTATAAAGAAAAATTAAAGACTGTAAAAGTGAAAGAATTATTATTAAAGTATCATTAACTGTAAGCTGAGAGGAAATCATTCCAAACTCCCTCTTTTCATAGATGAGGAAACTGGGATCCCAATACATAAAGTGACTTTTTCCAGAAAAAAAGTATAATAAAGACACATAATAGCTCTTTGAACTATTATGGATAGAAGGAAGAGATATGCGGAGCAATCCATCCAGTCTGACTAGAACATAAATGGTGAAAAAAGGAAGTCACAGAAAAAAGGGTTAAAATGATTTGAGGCATAATTGTGGAGAATTTTAAATGCAGGAATAAAAAGTTGTTATTTTCCCAAAGGATGAAAAACCACTGCTTAAGGTAGTAGAACAGGAAAGTGCCATGATTAGATCTATACATTAGATATATTATTTTGATAACTGTGTAGAAGATTGAACAGAGAGTGGAAAGATGGGAAGCAAGAAGACCAATTAGGACCAATGCACTCATTCAGCTATGGGAGAGCAGTCATAAATACATGTGAAAAATGAAATGATGATATGTCTATATATAATTAAATGGAAATGAGTGATATGAAAAGTAAGTGTTGAATAAGTGTGGAGGACATAGGGAGTGCTATGAATGGATTGTTCAGAAAGTCTTATGGGGGAAATGGAACTTGATTATTTTCCTCAACTGATGAGTACTCTAATAGAAGAAAAAGAAAAGGGAAAATGTAAAAATAATACACATGATGATCAGAAAGCCAAAAAGGATCAAAGCCTGTTCAGGGAAGGGAAAGTAGACCTGGGTGATGAGATCAGAAAAGT
This sequence comes from Gymnobelideus leadbeateri, assembly GCA_011680675.1. Taxonomy (NCBI): domain Eukaryota; kingdom Metazoa; phylum Chordata; class Mammalia; order Diprotodontia; family Petauridae; genus Gymnobelideus; species Gymnobelideus leadbeateri. The sequence goes on along the minus strand of WOXC01009559.1, from coordinate 331,054 downwards.
ACTTTGAAGAAGAGATTGAGTGCATACTGTGGAGAGTCCTTTTTTTTTCTCCTATAATGTCATAACTGCATAGAGGAAAAGCCCTGAGCTATGTATGATTCTTGAGAGTTAATGTCTCTACCATTAACTTGCCATATAACCTCCGACCAACCCTTTAACCTTTGGGGCTTCAGCTTCTTCATATATTAAATGAAAGTGTTGGACTGACTGATGAATGAAAGAAGAAAAAAGAAGAAAATGCTTATTAAACATTTACAATGTCCCAAGAACAAAAGAGGTTCAATAGCCCTTGCTTTGAAGTAGTTTACAATTCATCATGGGAAGACAGTACATATAAGGCAGTGATGCCCAAGGACAGGATGTTAAAAAATTATCAAGCAAAAATGCCCTGATATTCTAGAACCAGAGGGCAAAATATAAATTGAAAGAATAAACTGATCCCCTCTCGAAAAAGATCCCAAAAAGGAAACTCCTCAGAATATTATAGCCAAATTCCAGAGTCCCCAGCTCAAGGAGAAAATACTGCAAGGAACAATTTAAGTATTTTGGAAAAACAGTCAGGATGACACTAGACCTAGCAGCTTCTACATTAAGGGACTGAAGGGCTTGGCATATGATATTCTGAAGGTCAAAGGAGTTAGGCCTAAAACCAAGAATCACCTACTCAGCCAAACTAAGTATAATGCTTGAGGGGAAAATATGGTCATTCAAAGAAATAGAAGACTTTCAAGCATTCTTTTTTTTAAACAAATGCTTTATGAACTTCTGATTTACATCATTCATTTCCACCAGATTGTGAGTTACAATTTTATCCCCATTTTTCCCCTAATCACCACCCCAGATATCCCACACAATATCCGCCCATCCAATCTGCTCTGTCCCATATCTTCTCCCATACTCCCTTCGACTTTAACATTAGGGCAAGGTGAATGTCTGTGCCTCAATGGCTGAACATCTTATCTCCCAGTTACATGCAAAATAGCATTAATAATAGTATTTATGTATATTTGAAACATTTAATTTTAAAACTTTGAATTTCAGATCCATTCCTTTCCTCCCTTGTCACCCACTCATTTTGGGAAGATAAGCAATTCAGTATGTGTTGTACTTATAAAGCTATGCAAAACATTACCATAGTAGATATATTGTAAAAGACTGCTTATAATTCCCTCCCACACATCCCACCCCTGACCTGGTCCATTCCCTACTTTGATCCTGTCCCTTTTTGAAAGTGGGTAATTCCAACCTCCCCTCCCCTCAGAATGCCCTCCCCTCCATCATAACCCCTCTCATCCCCCTCGCCCCTACTTTCCTGCAGGGTGAGATATCCCATTTAGTATGTATGCCATTCTCTCCCTGAGCCAAGTTCAACTAGAATATGGTTTTACCTTTTTGCCTTCCTATTCTTCCCCTCCCCTGCAACTACTTCCCCTTGCCTCTTCTACATGAGATAGTTTACCCTATCCTGTCTCTCCCCATCTCCTCTTCCCACATTCCTCTCTCACGTCTTAACTTCACCCCTTAAGTATCATCCCTTCACACCAAATTCAACCTGTGCCCTCTATCCATGTATACCTGTAAACATATATACACACATTCACATATGTAGTCATATGCCCATATATCCTTCTTCAATTATTTTCATACTGAGAAAGGTTTCATAAGTCAGTTATTATTTTTCCATATAGTAATGTAAATAGTTCAACTTTGATAAGTTCCTTTTGATTTCTTTTCCCTGATTACCTTCTCAGGCATCTCTTGCTTCTCGTGTCTGAATGTCAAATTTTCTATTCAACTCTGATTTTTTCCTCAAGAATGCTTGAAAGTCCTCTATTCCACTGAATGACCATGTTTTCCCCTGAAACAAAATACTCAGTTTTGCTGGGTAGGTGACCCTTGGGTTCATTCCCAGTTCTTTTGCCCTCTGGAATATCATATTCCATGCCCTTCGATCCCTCAGTGTAGAAGCTGCCAGGTCCTGGGCTATTCTGATTGTGTTTCCACAATATGGAAATTGTTTCTTCCTGGCTGCTTGTAGTATTTTCTCCTTGATCTGGGGATTCTGGAACCTGGCTATAATATTCCTGGGAGTTTTCTTTTTGGGATCTTTTTCAGGAGGTGATCGGTGGATTCTTTCAACCTCTATTTTGCCCTCTGGATCCAAAACATCAGGGCAATTTTCCTTGAGAATTTCTTGAAGGGTGATTTCTAGGTTCTTTCTTTGACCATGGCTTTCAGGTAGTCCAATAATTTTTAAATTGTCTCTCCTGGATCTATTTTCCAGGTCAGTGGTTTTTCCCATGAGATATTTCACATTGCCTTCTAATCTTTCATTTGTTTGGATCTGCTTAACAGCATCTTGATTTCTCATAAAGTCATTAGCTTCCATTTGCTCCAGTCTAACTCTGAAGGAATGAATCTCCTCAGTGAGCTTTTGAGATTCTTTTTCCATCTGGCAAATTCGACTTTTTAAGGCATTCTTCTCCTCATTGCCCTTTTGGGCCTCCTTTGCCATTTGAGTTAGTCTATTTTTTAAGGTGTTGTTTTCCTCAGTCAGGCTGTTGACCCTCATTTCATACTTTTCCTGCATCCTTCTCATTTCTCTTTCCAATTTTTCCTCCACTTCTCTTATTTGATTTTTAAAGTCCTTCTTAAGGTCCTCTATGGCCTGCAACCCGCTCATGTTTTCCCCTGGGGCTTTTGGAGCAGGACTTCTGACCTCACAGTCCTTTTCCCGCTCTATGCCCCCAAAATAGGAGTCTAGGGTTGCATTTTTCTGTTTCCTTTGCCTTGGCATGTTGCCACTTAATTGCTTGACTTTTGGGCTTGTTGCCACACTATGGCTTTAAGGCCAGCTAGAGGAATTTTCGTCCCGAACGTGTGGGGGGCAACTTCCGTTTCTGGCAAGCTGTAAACCCACCCACAACTTCCACCCTAGATCACAGTCCAGATCCAGGGAGGTTAAAGCAAGAGCGATTACCCCCCAAGACTGATCGCTGGATCTCCCTACAAATTTGCAGGCTGGGAGCAGGAGCTGCCTCTGAAAACTACAAAATGGCGTTTGTCCTCAGCGGCTTCTAGCCCCCAGGGGAGGGAGCCGACACATTCCCTAATACCAGTCCCAAAGTCCATAGGACACTAACCTCTTACTTTGTCCTAGGCAAGTCTATGTTGATAATTCTGGAGTCGCTACAGCTCCTGGTGTTATGGGGTTCCTCCAGCTGGCTGCTGGCCCTGCCGCCCTGGGGCTAAAACCTCAGCTCATGTGGACCTGGGCTCGGTTCTTCTCCTGCACTCTGCGCGCTGCACGCTGTCAGGTCCCAGACCACTGCGCTGGTCCTTCCTGCAGGGCTGCTGGGCTGTCCTCAGCGGGAGTTTAGCTTCTCTGTGTCGTTTTGTGGGTGCTGGGGCTCCAGAAGTTGTTCAGAGTCCCCTTTTACATCGTTTGGGGGGAACCTGGGGGCAGAGTGGCTTGGATGAGCTGTTTCTACTCCGCCATCTAGAAGCAAACATTTTTGAAAAGGGACAGGGTCAAAGAAGAAAATTAGAATAAGTGGGGGGTAGAACAGTATGAAGGGAAGTATAGTTATTCTTTCACAGTATAACAATTATGGAAATGATTTGGGTAACTACACATGTACAACCCTTATTGAATTGTTTATCTTCCCAGTGCAGTCAGACGAGTAAGGGAAAAGGGAAAAAATCTGTAACTCAAAGTTCTAAAAATAAATTTTTAAAAGAAAAACAATTATTCTTCATGCAACTGGGAAATAAAATATACAGGCACTGGGGTATAGAAATCCAAGTTGTTCTACCAGAAAGTTATGGAGGTGAAGAGGGAGGATATAAGAGAGAACAGATTGAAGGAAGGGGTATTCAGTAGGCTTGCTATTTTGGGCTAGTGGTAGGAAAAAGATGGGTTAAAAACTAACTCAAGGGTGGCTAGGTGGCACAGTGAGTAGAGCATCGGCCCTGGAATCAGAAGGATGTGAGTTCGGATCCAGCCTCAGACACATAATGCACACACAAACAAAAACCTAGCCATGTGACCTTGGGCAAGTTACTTAACCCCAGTTGCCCTCAAAAAAAAAAAAACTAATTCAAAATTTTGTGGAAATGAATGTTGAAATGAATGTTGAAAATATAAATTAAAAAATAATTTTCAAATAAATTAATTAATAATGAGTAAAAAAAAAAGTATGGAGTATCATAATAAATACAGTACATCAGAAAAGGAAAGCTGAATGCCCATGTACTCTATTGGACCTTCCATGTAAGCGACCAGAAGTATATGGCAAAAATTTTGTAATGAGACTTTTAGTTTTACATCACCAATGTTTGTAATTGGAAGCAGGGACTGGAGCAGTGTGAGGGGAAGGACGCCCCCCCTCCCCAAGAGAACTTTGTTTGGACTCTTGTTTTGATGTGATAATGCTTTGTATTTTGTGTTTGTTTAAGGCCCAGTGGCCACTTTGGTAACTTTAGATGTACCTTGAAAATGTAAAAAATGAAAAGAGACCTTTAGTGCTAATCCAAATGTAAATTGTGTATGCTATGGGCATGAAAAATCTTGGGGCCGAATGTAATGGAAATGCAGATTTGAAGATCTTTTCTGCCCCTAGCCCCTTTGATAGGCTTAAGGGACTCTGAGAATCTTCCTAGATTTGAAAATATACTCTGCCTCCTAATAGGCAGAATGTGTCACATGGAGCTTGTGGTGGGACGTTTGGTTTTCAGGAATGACAACACCTTGATACTGTGTGATTGGGCAGTGTGTCAAGAGGGTGGTTACATTCTCTGACCCAGGAGAAGGCTATATAATTCCTGATGTGAGGCTTTGCTTTGGGGCTCACTTTGAGAAGTGTTGTGTGATTTGACCAGATGAGACTCTGGGAAGCTGTTGTTGAGAGCCCCCCAGATTTGAAAACCCAGATGTTGATGCTTCCCTCTCTGGTAACTGTGACTTGGTATTGATGTAATGGTTGGGTAGTTTGGAAGCCTGTCTGCTTGATCTGTTTGTTTCTGTGTCTTGTAACTTCTGTCTGTATATTTTGAAGTTTAGGGTGCTGAACTTTTCCGCCTGAACTAGGGAAATGATATATGTTTGATTGATTAAAGTAAGCTTGTTAACCCCCCCAAAAATGTTAATCCTATGCCCAAACATCTATAAAACTATGTACGCTCACTGACCCAGCAATACTACTATTGAGTTTGTATAATAAAGAGATCAAATAAAAGGAAATGTGCATATATGTACAAAAATATTTTAACAGCTTGTTTGTGATAGCAAAGAATTGGAGATTAAGGGGATGCCTATCATTTGGGAAATGGCTGTACTAGTTGTGTGTTATATGAGTGTGATAGAATACTGTTATATTTTGAGAAATGAGAAGCTGGCTGATTTTAGAAAAACCTGGGAAGCCTTACATGAACTAATACTAAGTGAAGTGAGCAGAACCAGGAAAATATCATGACAGCAATATTGTAAGAACAAACAACTGTGAAACACTTAGTTACAGTGATTGAGACAATAATCCAAGATATTTCTGAAGGGCACATGATGAAAAATGCTATTTACCTCCAGGGAGAGAGTTAATGAAATTTGAATACAGAATGATGTATAATTTTATTTACTTTATGTTTCTTATTTTTTTGGAACATTGCTAAAATGGAAGGGTTTGCATGATTTAACATGTATAACTGATATCACATTACTTGTTTTCTTTATTGGTGGGGAGAGACAAAAGAGAGGGAGAGAATTCAAACCTCAAAATTTTAGAAATTAATGTTAAAATAAAAAAGAAGAAAGACCAAAAATATTAACCATTGAATGTATACTCTTTTCACCTAGAAACTCTGGCAAGTTCACAGGAGCACAGATTTAGGGCTGGAGGGAAGTCAAAGGTCATTGATTCCAAAAACTTCATTCTGCAGGTGAGGGAACAGGCTTACTCCAGTCTCTTAACAAGTGTTGATTGGGGGCGGCTAGGTGGCGCAGTGAATAGAGCGCCGGCCCTGGAATCAGAAGGACCTAAGTTCGGAGCCGGCCTCCGACATAAAGGGTTGGCTAGGTGGCGCAGTGAGTAAGAGCGCCGGCCTCGGAGTTTGGATGACCCGAGATCAGATCTGGCCTCAGAAAATGAGCACCCACGCATAAATAATGCCTAGCCATGTAACCTTGAGCAAGTTACTTAACCCCAATTGCTTAAAAAAAAAAAAAAGTGTTGATTGGATAGAGGTACACAATGAGATAGAGTCAGTCATGCATAGTCAATATATTGACTTATTTTGTTCAACTGTGTTTATTTTTTATAAGGGAGGGCTTTTATTACAGTGAGTAAATGCTGATACATAAAAATTCCATAGCTAAGAAAATATCTATAAGATATTAATTTAAAAATGTGCAGAAAACAAAAAAAAAGTAGTTCAGGAGGGGATAAAAGTAAATGGAAATTTTGTCACTACATATTAAAAGGTGAGAGAGGGGCAGCTGGATGGCACAGTGAATAGAGCATTGGCCCTGCAGTCAGAAGGACCTGAGTTCAAATGTAACCTCAGACACTTAACACTGACTAGCTGTGTGACCTTGGGCAAGTCACTTAAGCCAATCGCCCTACCTTCCCCTCTGCCCCCCCAAAAAAAGACAAAGAAAAAGTGTGATAGAAAATCAAAGCTACATTTCAGAAGATGATTTTTCTTCTACAGTCCTCTTGTTCTGGCTAGTTAAAATTTTTGTTTTATGGGTGATGATGATGATGGTGGTGGTGGTGATGATGATAAAATAATAATTTTTGAAATCCCTATAAAGTTAAAGTCTTATATATTTAGAACTAGAAGGGACCTCACTTTATATAAAGGAAATTGAAGTCCAGTCATACTAAATGACTTGGTTAAGGACCCACAGGTAGTAAGCAGAAGAGGCAGAATGGAGTCCATAATCAAACTAAGGTACTGTGACTGTTAAATTCAGCAGGCTTTTTATGGCACCACATTGCCTCTGAGACCAATACCTCACTATACAAACCCACTTTGTACAAAAAGTCTTTCATTATATTATTGTATGCTTCTACCCAGATTCTCACTTCTCTTAATTAGTGTGTGGATACGTGTGTGTGGGTATGTGTGTGTGTGTGTGTGTGTGTGTGTGTGTGTGTGTGAGAGAGAGAGACAGAGAGAGAGAGAGAGAGAGAGAGAGAGAGAGAGAGAGAGAGAGAGAGAGAGAGAGAATCCTCCCTCCCTTTTGGTTTAAAAGGAGAATTATTCTTACATATTCACATATTTCAGTAACAAACCATATGCTACATCAATGAGAGTTTAAATTACTACCTAAGTGAAATTTGTGGATTTGGTTGTTTTCATTTTCTTCCTGGCTACAAAAAAGTAGAAAATCAGTAAAATTTGATACTCATGGGTTGTCATTATAAAATATAATGTATCAATCTACAAGGTCTTAATTTTTTTTTTTTTAAGAATGGGCTATTATGGAAGTCTTGTGAAGTCCATGGACACCTTTACAGAAAGTGTTTTTTAAATTTGTAAATAAGATATATAAATTTTCAAAGGGAGATAATCATATTATTATACAGGTATTCAAATTTATTTTTGAAAAAAAAATGTTCATGGAGATAGGTTTAAGAACCTTAAATATACTGACCCAATCTTTCAGTCAAATTGCTTTTGACCATGCAAGTTGAAACATTTCTTCCACTGAAATAATAACTGATGCCTTATCCAGATTAACCTGGATTCTCAATATCTATACATCAATGTATCTACTATGTGTCAGGCATGATATACATATTAAAACTTTTTTTTTGAAGTATAAAAATCTGTTAACAGTTATCATGGTGGAAAGCTTACAGGTATTGGACCAGTAAGTGAACTGTGTGGGTTTTGAGTGAGGGCTGCAACCAACCTAGGTTCAAAGAATCTCATCAGCAAAAGGGTGGCAACCAGGTGATAATTTCGTTTAGCCATAGTAACTCATGAGAGGCTGTGCAACATATTGGATAGAAAGCTGACTTTAGAGTTAGGATGATTTGGCTTTTGCTCTTGCTTCTGACATACCAGCTTTGGGATGTTTGTGAATTATCTAACTTTCAGTGTATCAGACAGGATACCAATACTATAAATTGCAGAAAAGATGCTAATTCAATTTTGTTGAGAAAATTTCTTACCAAAAATTTCCCATACTGATAAAATCTTAGATCCACTTTAAAAAATCCTTAGGACAAATTCTAGGGATGGTGCAAGTATAATTTTCATCAATAGAGAAATCACCAAAATGATTGATAGAATATTTGAAAATATAGGCTTGTAAAAAATTAGAACTGGAAGAGACTTAAGAAAACATCTCATCCTACTCTATCATTTTATAAATGAAGTAATGAAGGCCTGAAGAGGTCATGTGAGATAGATAGATAGATAGATACATAGATAGATAGATAGATAGATAGATAGATAGATAGATAGACAGACAGATCTAGATATTGGCAGAGGCAATCTAAAATGGGGGCATTCTGATTTCTGGTCTAATTATTTCTACTGTAAACCTACTATAACTCATGACCAGATGAAATGCAAATTCAACTGCAAAATACATTTTGGCTACTTTAGTTTATGTTTGGAAAGCAACCCCTAGACTTTATTTCAATGTCACAGTAGCATGATTGCCTTTCACAACACTTAGAACAATATATTTCAGAACAACCTAAAAGCCAATTTTTTCACTGAGTCTTCTTTTACCATCCTTTAGACACAGTCATGCCTCTGAAATACGTTAGCTGGAAAGCCACTTGTTTAATTAAGCTTTTTGCAGTGAGACCTCTGTTCACTTGTTTTAATAGAATTAGACATCCAAGTACAGTGTCTGTAGGCTTTACCTCGGATGTCAGCAGGCTGTTAACCTGATTACCAAGTGCAATGGATTTCAGGGTGGTTTTTCAGGAAAAGATAAAAGAGAACATTGGTCTTTGCAATAGGAAGTGAGGTTCAGGTTGGATCAAATTTGTATAACAGCAATGCTAGCAATGATGACAATCTGCCTCATACCACAAAATTCCAAATTTTTATTTCCATTTCTTTCTTTTTAAGTTTTTTTAACACATATATTCTCCTGATGTTATGTGGCTAAAAATAAAAAAAAGGTCAAAATCCCAAAGAATAATGAAGAGAGGTATTGTGGCATAACCATACATATTATAATAATAAATAGCATAAAATTACACTTATAGCATTTTACCAATATAACCTCACTCAGTCCCCACAAAAACCCTAGAAGGTAGGTACCGTTGTTGATCCAATGTTTACAGATGAGGGGATTGAAGCTGAGGAAGGTTAAGAGACTTTTACAGGGCCACCCAGATGGTAAGGTGTGAACTCATCTTCCTTTTCTCCAAGTTCAATACTCTATCCATCATGCTTCTAGCTGCCAAATAAGTAAAAATAAGTTACTTGAATAAAAAAATTTTATAGAACATGAATGAGTGGGAAAAGATGTAGACTCACCATAAAACAAGGGTGAGGAATAATATAGAGACAACCTATATTTTGCACTGATATTTCCAAAATATTCAAAAGACCTCATAAAAGGCCTTTAGCACTTTGTATTTGTAAATCTTTGTAAAATTTAGGGATCTAGATATGAACTGCACAGAATGAGTAGGACTGAGTATTTAACATCTGGACAACTGAAGGGAGGATCCACAATGATACCACAAATCCACTGAAACACCCAAAGAGATGACATTTTATAAGGAATGGAAATATGATGCAGCCAAATGCTGTAAATACAGTCTTAGCTTACCTCCAATTCTTTTTGACATGATAAAAATTTAGAATTCAAGGTCTCACGCTTACAAAAAGATACCTGGTATACTATAATTTTAATATTACCAAATAGTTTCTTTTCATTAGGTTTCAGAACACAGCATATTTGTGAATAAAACAGTTTATCTTTGAAGTGTGGAAAGTAATGTGATATAGTGGAAAGAAAGCTAGCTTTGGAATCAGAAAGGCCTGGGTTCAAGTTCTGCCTCTGACATATAGCACCTTTGTGTTCCTCTTAATGTCCCTGGTGTAACTCCCTAAGAACCTCTGTTACAAAGCAGGGGATCTGCAATAGTAAAAGAAGCTACTCCTCAGAATTAATGAAATCATAGGTTCAGTCAAAACACGTAGCATGTAGAGAAAGCTATACCGTTCAACTCTTAAAAGTTTTCTATGCACATTCTCTATATTTAACATTTTAAAGACAAGATATTTTTGAAATTGATGTTGCCTTCAATAGCCAATTTGATCACAAGCCAAAGAAATATTCATATAGATGGAAATGTTTGAATAGAGGAGAAATAGTTAAATGAAAGGAATATATGTTTTGTCTTTGGAGGATTTGAGTTGAAAACTCTGTTGTTTTTTTCACCAGTAGAACCATGTGCAAGTCATTTAAACTCTGAGTCAGTTCCCTCATCTTCAAAATAACGTGGTTGGACTAGATGACCTCTGATGTAACTTCTACTTGCTAATTTATGGTACCTTGATCGATAAATTCTACCATAACTCAAAGAATATCTGGTACTAATTAAAATAGAACATTGGGATCAATAACTATTAATAATATGTATTTTTGAACATTTATTTTAATCATTTGAATTCATTATATATTAATTATGTCTACCAGGAATCTTGTTATTAACAAAGCACTTAACTTTCCCTCAATATGTAAATTGTATTTCTGAATTCTGAATATAATTCATTTGGGTAAATGGGGAAGTTTTCATGAAGGGAGTAGGACCTGAACTTGGCTTTGATTAAAGGGCAAGATTAATGAAAAAAATTAGAGAAAAAAGGTATTCTTTACTTGGTGTGAAATGGGAGATGCAATGCTATAAAATGGCATTCTATCTTGGGAGTACAAGTAGAAATGAAGATGCAGATATTCAAAATTTTTGGAAAAAATCATGACTAGAATACTTCTCTACACAATGGGCCCCAGTTATGGAGGAGCCTATAGCTTCTCCAAGTAGGAAGCTGAGGTACTCAAGGGATCTAGGTGCATTTACATGGAGTTTATGAAAAGTGGAAATAAGGTGTAGCCTACAAAGTACTAAAAAAGATCTGAGGCTCTAATTCATATGAATAACCCTTAATCAATGTTCCTCACTTCCCAATACTAAGACCATAGTGATAAGGTCCCACTTCCCTTATTTCCTACACTTAAGCTAACGTTTTGAATCTTTTCCTTTTCAAAAAATTTCTCTTCACATGAAGCATAGTATACTTTGTCTTAGAGAGAGCCTCAGATTACTCATTTGTAAAATGAGAGAATGAACCGAGTATGCTTTGAGGTCTCTTCCAGCACCAGTTCCAAAGTTGTGCTATGAGCAAGATGTTGTTTCAAAATGCACATTTGAATAGCATAATATCAGGGGCATATAACTAAAAAAATGGACAAGTAGCTTTTGGGACCTTTATCCATAGGTTTATCTTTTGATACTACAGCTGTGTGTGAATTAGATAGTCCTTGCCTCAGGAGAAGATGACATTTCTAAATGTGTGTTTTCCTTCTTCCTCTCCAACTACTGACCTTGCCAGCTGCCTTTAAATCCAAACTATAATCCCACCTTCTACAGGAAATATTCTCTAATCCCACCTAACACCAGTGGTTTCCCTTTCTTAAGTATCTCTCATTTATACTGTATAAAATTTGCTTTGAATACATATTTGCATGTTGTCTTGTCCATTTGATTGTAAACTGCGTGAAAGCAGTTTGTGTTTTGTCTCTCTTTGTATCTCCCAGTGCTTAGCAAAGTGCTTCAGGTACTTAAAATATTTATTTATTGATAGATTGTTTTCTTTTTTATTTTCCAAAAATGTGCTTGCAAATATTCTAATAAAATTTGCAGAATAAGAAGAAAATGAGTTTCACTACTTCTTTATAATGAATTTATCATTTATCTATGTTTTACATTCTTTTAAAGTCCATTTCAGTTGTGGATTCCCTCTGCCACCCATTGAGAAGGGAAAAATATGTTATCAATTACACATATAAAATCATCCAAAATAAATTTCCATATTAGCCATCTTATGCAAAATGCAGCAAAAATAAAGTGAAAAAATATGTCTTAATCTGTAATTAAACTTCATCTGTTCTCTCTCAGTAAGTGGATAACATTTTTGGACTATATTGATCAGAAAAGCAAAGTCATTCATAGTTGATTATCATACAATATTGCTGTAGCTACGTACAATGATCTCTTGGTTCTGTTCACTTTGTATGAGTTCTTATTGGTCTTAGGTTTTTCTGAAGCCATCCTGCCTATCATTTCTTACAGCATAATATATTCCATTACTATATATAATATACATATATATAAACATATACACGCAAATGTGTATATATATGCACAAATGTGTGTATATATGTATATATATGCACAAATGCCTGTCTCTGTATGTTTGTATATGTATGTATGTATATAAATATATGTGTGTGTGTGTGTGTGTGTGTGTGTGTGGGTGTGTGTCCTTTTCTTTTTTCTTTGATCTCTTTGGGAAACTTAACTAGCAGCGGTAATTCTATATAAAATGATACACACAGTCTTATCCACTTTGAGGCATAATTCCAAATTGTTCTTCAGAATGGTTGGATCAGTTCACAACTCTACCAACAAATACATTAGAGTTCTGATTTTTCCACATCCCCTTCAGCATTTATCATTCTCCTCTTTTGTCATCTTAGCCAATCTAACAGGTGAGATGTGGTACCTCAGAGTTGTTTTGATTTGCATTTCTCTAATCAATAGTGATTTAGAGGATTTTTCATATGTTTATAGCTATCTTTAATTTCTTCCTCTGAAAACTGCCTGTTCATATCCTTTCACCATTTATCAATAGGGGAATGACTTGTATTCTTATAAATTTGACTCGATTCTCTGTATATTTTAGAAATAGGCCTTTATTAGAGACACTAGTTATAAAAAGTCTTTCTCAATTTTCTACTTCTCTCTTAATCTTGGTTAAGATTGTGGGAGGATCCATTATATCAGATTTCTGAAACTGTGATCCAAAACTAAGAATAAGTGAACCAACACTGTCCTGTACCTTTTACCTTCAAAGAAAGTTGCCTTCTTTCTGACCAGTTGTCTAACCCCTTTACTGTCTCTGGTCTGAGAGTTTCAGAAACTGCTGAAACACCTCTCTTGCTGATTTGATAAACTTGTCTTAGCCTGGAAATAATCTCACCCTAATGTTTTCTTGACCTTGCTGCTCCAGATTTTGGCTTAAGCTGTTTGGAGGAGAATGATATTTTGGCTTACAGTGGTTAACAGATATGAGAAAAATGAAACATAAATTTGAAGATTCATTGCATAATACATGTCACTAATCACTGAATTGACTACGGATTTTTTGTTTCACTTTTGATTTTAGACTCAATGTCAAAACATGATACAAATGCATGTGCCAACTGAATAAAACAATAAGAAAAATAATATAAATAATATATAGCAAAATGGAATGTGCAAATTGAATTAGAAAATGTTGGGATAGCTAGGCAACAAGCTGCTTATAATTGTGTAGCTGATCTCATTTGGAAAGAAAAAAAGTATCTAAGTTAAATTTTGAAATTAATTTCCAAATCTCTCCTGTCTTTTTCTAGTCATCTGAAATGGTCTAAAATTCACATTTTCTGGGAAAGTATCATACATGAATTTAAAACTAGAAATCAGAGAGAGAAAAAAAAAAGAGTTACGGAAGTGGGATTGGGAAAGGAAAAATAATTGTTTTATAATGTTAAAATAGAAGAAAAAAGATGACATGTTTCATGGCAATCTAAACAAAATTTTTAATGGGAAAACTTTATTGATTGATAATATTCTCCTACTTTCTAGGGAATGATTTCATTATCTTTAAAATGTCAAAGATAAATTATATTTGTTTTTCATTTTATCATACCTTCTGAATAACAGGAAAAATATAAAAGTACAAAAATTTAATGACATGAAGGCTATCTGTATCACCAACTATGCCTAAACTTTCCCTCATTTAGTATGCTTTTAAAAGGTTGAGCACATTGTCAATTGGGGAATGACTGAACGAGTTGTGACATATGATTGTGATAGAGTATTATGGTACTTTAAAAATGATGGATGTTGCTTAAGGGAAAAAAAAGTCTAGACCTATATAAACTGATGCAAAGAGAAGTGAGAAGAATTGCAACATTATGTTCAGTTACAACAATGTTATAATGATGATCAACTGTGGAAGTCTTAGCTACTCTAAAGCAAGACAATAACAAAAGACTCATGATTAAAAAAAATATTATGTTTCCCTAGAGAGAGAACAAATTAATTCTGTGTGTAAATTGGAGTATAATTTTTCTAAACGAATCTAATCCCACAAACATTTATTAAGCACCTTCTATGAGCCAGGCAATGTGCCAAGTGCTGGAAATACAATTAATTTTAGTAATGATAATAGTAAAATCCAGTCTCTGTCTTTGAGAAGCTTGATAATGGGAAGAGACAGAAAGAGGCAGAAAATTAGGGGTGGAGAGGAAGACTAAGCTTGGGAGCATCTTTGTTCCACTGAATTAAAACCAGTCAGGACAGCAGATGCAAAGGAGATTGAGACTAAAAGTCCGGTTTCTGCCATCTATAAAAGAAGGAATTGGGAGGAGTTTAGTATACCACCCTCTAGCCCTCCAATCAGAGGGGAGTGGAGGCTAAGGGAGATAGTGTCATTCAAGGTTCTAGCTAGCAACATGTTAATAAAATTAGAAATAATGAGCTTAATCTCATAGGGGCATCTTTTTAAGTGAACTTGAAACCAGACAGAGCACCACATATGCATCCATCCTTTCTTTACTCTGCTTTTCAGGTTTCTTGTCTTTGACAAGTTTGACCATACTTTTAAAAAGTGTATTAATTTGTGATAGATATGATAAATATCTTGCTTTTTGTTATTGCTATTCCTTTTTCTGAGTGTTGAAAAGTGATTAGAAAGGAGGATTCTTGGAAGGTGGTAGAATAGGTCAGAAAATTACAAGCTCTCAAGATTTTCCCCCACAAAAGAGTTAAAATGGTACCTTAGAGCAAACAAAGTGTTAGTGGAGATAAGTAAGAACAGGGGCATAACTACAATCCTCCTGGGACAATTTGAGAAGATCAGAAGAAAAATCCTAGGAAAAGTTTTGCTCCCTATAAGAGTAAACACTTCCAGGCTAAGTTCCCTTTAACAACAAGCAGCAAGCCCTGGGGTTGGTTAGCTAGCTAGTTAGTTGCCTTGACCACAGTCACCAGAAATTTTATTCCCAGGATAGTGAGGGGAATTGGACATTTGAGCCTGGGAAGATATAGGGAACCTCTGCTGACCAAGAACACCAGACCCAGCTGCGCTGCAAAGAGTGGTGGGGGTGAGATGGAACCAGCACATGTCTACTGAGTATAGAAGCAGTGGGGAAGAAAGCCCCTGACTGTGGGCACTTACAGGAGGATGGAGGCTTGACTTTGGTTTCAGGCTAGAGGGAAGAATTGAAGACCTGGGGCAAGAGGCACCATTTTCCATACCCCAGGGCTAGAGCTGACTATAACTGATTAAGCTATCACCACAAAAAAAAAAAAAATGCACAGGCAAAGGAGAAAGAATTCAACCATAGAAACCTCTTATGGGAATAGAGATGGCCAGGGTTCAGCTATAGAGGAGGATGTTGAAGTAAAGAAACCCCCAATGAGTAATGTCAAATGGTCACCTGCCCAAGAAGAATTTCTAGAAGATCTTAAAAAGGACTTTAAAAATCAAAAGACAGAGATGGAGGAAAAACTAAAAAAGAAAATAAGAATAATCTAAGAAAAATAAGAAGAGTATGAAAGGAAAGTCAACCAACTAGAAAAGGAGATCCAGAGTCTTAAGGAAGAAAAGGACACCTTGAAAATTACAATTGGGCAAAGTGAAGTCAGTGAAATTATAAGAGATCAAGAAATGATTAAACAAAATATGAATAATGGAAAAAGAAGAGAAAGTGAAACATCTTATAAGGAAAACAACAGATTTGAAAAATAGATCAAGAAGAAACAATGTAAAAATAATTGGACTAACTGAAAGCTATGACCAAAAAAAGAATCTTGATACAGTAATACAAGAAATAATTAAAGAAAACTGTCCTGGACCATTAGAACAAGGGGGGAAAAGTAGAAATGTAAAAAAAAATCCATTGATTACCACTTATAAGAGATCTTGTGAGGAAAAATCATAGGAATACAATAGTCAAATACCAAAACCCCCAGCTCAAAGGAAAACAAATATATTAAAAGCATCAAGATTAAAACAATTTAAATATGATGATACCACAACTAGAATTACACGAGACCTAGCAGCATAGACATTAAAGGACTGCATGTCTTGGAACACAATATACCAAAGAGCAAAAGAACTGGGCCTCAGGCCAAAAATATCATACCCTACAAAGTTAAGTATTATCTTGAGCAAAAAAAATGGACATTTCACAAACTCTAAGAATTTCAAGACTTTGTTAAAAAAAATCCTGAACTTAATAGACAATTTGACCTACAATAACCAAGAGAAATATAAGGTACAGAACAAAGACTGATTATAAGGAATCCATAAGGACAGGCTGTTTACTTTTTATAGATGTAAAATATATGTCTAGAATTCTTATTAATAATTGGGTAGTTCCTAAGAAATATTGAGGTAAACCTGAGTATGATATGAATTTGAAAAGTAAAACCATTTAGGGATAACTAAAAAGAATAATTATTTCACACAAATGAGGTGCAAAAGGAAGAGGTGATATACAGGAATTAGATGGGGAGGAGGACTAGTAGTTCTGGTAACCTACTTTCACTGAGAATGGGTTTAAAAGGAAAAATACATATAAATTTAAAAGAGTATAAAAGTCTTCTAAATTCAGAAGAAATAAAACAGTAGGGGCATAGGGGAGGGGGAGAGGACAAGGGAGGGACCTTTAGAGGGGAGGAGGAGGGAATATGTAAATAGAGATACAGAAGGGTGTTTATATTTATGGTAATGGAAAGATAGGGGAGGGTTCCTTGGAGCAGGGTAGGCAAGTCACAGGAGGGCAAGGTAGTGGGTAAAAGTAAAGTAGAGAAGGCAGGAGGGATTGGAAAAAAGAGAGCCATGCACATACATAAAAACAAAAATCACTAGTAGAATAGGTTTGGGAAAGTATATGTATGTAAACATGTGTGTATATATATATGTGTGTGTGTATGTATGTGTGTATGTATGTATATATATATATATATTTTATATATATATATATGGAGAAACATATCTAAACTTTATTGTGACCTTCCACCTAAGGGCTTGGAGGGAGGGGGAAAAAAGAACACAATAAAAAAGTGTACAGTAGAGAAAAAACTCACAAGGAAGAAAAGCAAAGCTGAACAATTCTCAACACGAGTATTATTTATCATATAGACTTTCTTGAAATGAAAATTTATTATCACATTTTGAATCCCCTCTTGTATTCTGCTATGCACATGACATGCTTTTTTTTCTTTCTCACTTTGTATTTAAGTTCCAATATTTAAGTTTATAATTTGTTTTTGTTTCTTTTCTCTATTTTGTTTTTGTGTTTTGGCATTTGAGTCAAATAAAATTTTGGGAGAAAATTGATTAGAAAAATCTGGCTTTGCTGCTGGGGAAAGTTAAGATACAGGGAGATATATTAGTAGGTGCCCACTTCCCTTGGACACTTCTATATTTCTGGCCAAAGCAAAAAGTTGTGATTGAGCATGATTCTCTCTGTTGGAGAGAGAGAGAGAGAGAGAGAGAGAGAGAGAGAGAGAGAGAGAGAGAGAGAGAGTTGGAGTTTGAATGTTGTCCCATATTTGGCAAAGTAAAAGGTACTGAACTTCAAATCAGAAGACCTATGTTTATTTATTGATTGTTATTCCTTAACCCTATCACCTCAGTAAATTAATTTTTACCTTCTACACCCTCAATTTCTCCTTCTAAAAAATATGTGTATTAACCTCCTCTTGAAGATATTCTGAAGACTGAGATTTTATGTGCTTATATGTGTGTATATATATATATATATATACACACACACACACATACACATGTATATGTATATGTATATACACCTACACCAAAATGTATGCATGTATGTATAAATACACATACCTAGTATATGTAGGCTTAGGAACTAGGTCTATGATTTCATTGATATAAAGAATTATCAGATGAAAAACCTCCTTTGCCAATGCAGATTGGCACCTTATCTGTAATTTAGACTCTTATTTACCTAGAAACTGAGAAGTCAAAGAGGCTACTGGCAAATGAAGCCTACAGCACTCCCAGTGCCACCCAAACCACATTAAAATGTAATTGTGGAATATTTAACAAAGTAAATAAAAATACAAATGAACATAGATGATGTTATTTTTTTTAAATTAATATGCTCCCTCTGGGATACTTAGGTATGGTTTAGTGGTCTCTGTTTCTATTTGACATTGACTCCACTGACCTAGAGGCCAGATGGGATTAAGTGATTTGCCTACTGTCACACAAAGCCAGTTTGTGTCAGACATGGAACTTGTATCCAGAGTTTCTGGTTTGAAGGCCAATAATTGATCCTCTATACTATGCTATCCTCTCATGTAGTTATGTTTATATTCAGTCATTTTTAGTAGTGTCTACCTCTTCATGATCCCATTTGGGATTTTCTTGGCAAAGATACTGGATATTGTTTGCTATTTTCCTCTCCAGTTCAATTTACAAATGAAGAAACTGATGCAAACAGGATTAAGTGACTTACCCAGGGTCACACAGCTCTGAGGATCTGAGACCAGATTTGAACTAATAAAGATGAATTTTCCTAATTCAGGCCCAGCACTCTATCTCTATCCACTAAGTTACCAAATGCCTCTACACACACACACACACACACACACACACACACACACACATACACACTGTATATATACACATATGTGTGTATACATATAAATTGTAGTAAAATATAGTGCTTATAAACCCAAAGCTAGGTTCTCAGCTATATTACTATCAGATATAATATAAATCTGAACTTTTCACATAACAAACATTTTGTTTGTTGAATAAAAAAAGAATATTACTAGGAAACCTTCTTAACTCAATACTTTCTCATTCATGTATTTTTGGAAAAATGAAACCAATTTCATGTCATTTTACTACACATAACAATTTAAAGCTTGTTTTTTGCATGTGCTAAAAGTGGCTCTGTTTTCCTTTCTGTTCTAGAGGCATGAGTTCCTCTCACCTGTTCACAATATAAAACCAGATGGGCAATGGCAGGGAACCATGGGAGCAGGATAGAAAGGAAATGATATTGATTAAAAATTCAAGACACCCCACTTTGCATTACCCTTAAATGCAGAATTTAATTAATTCAGCTGAAATTTAACTCACCCCATTGGCAATCAAGCTGTGTTAAATAGTATCATTCATCATTCAATTTAAAAAAAATAAGGTCTCAGCTGGAGGTAGCCTCTCCATGGAAGTTTATCAGTGAGGGTCTTGGAGCTCCTCAAGTGAAATGATAGAGGATTAGATACAGTGAGTGTGTTGCTAGAGAGAAAATGTCATCTATCATCCTGAAGTCAAGTCATTAGGATAAATGCTTAATTGGGGGGGGGGGGAAGTAAAGAACATCATGGTCCCATTTTTTTGTTGTTGTTGCAATGGGTGATATTTAAAGTTACAGTCTTAAAAACAGGACATCAGGGATGAATAAGGAAGGAGAAAAGCAGCTAACCAAAATTTGTTCTGAATTAAGTTGCTATGTTTTCTAAGGTAGTATTTCTCCCCTTTTTGTAGATTGCCAGTGTGGGTGGTGATTCAACAGAGGTAGGACTGTTTATCCTCTTTGTAGAGTTGGTGTTTTGTGCCAAATGTGATATCCTAAAAGCTAATTAAGTATAGAATGAGAAGGAATGGATTGGAAGGGAAGGGAAGGCCATGCAATTAAAAATATCTCCAAACTTACAACTTTTAAAAACTATAGTTCCGAAACAAACTATTGCTACTTAAAATGGAATGAATCGTGCTCTTTCATACCCTCTATGTTTCAATAGTAAGGGAGAAATTGGAGCTGTGACGTGTTATATATTAACAAAACTGATCTAGACACCTAGGAAAACCAGTCTCATTACCTTATATTTACACGTCACCTGCTAGTGAATGAATGCAAACTGCACAATAGATGTCTCTCTTTTTCTTGTTCATGGAAAAGTAATATGGAACATGGGAAATAAAAAGAGTCCTCAAGAGGGCTTTGGAATGAAATCCAGTGTCCTTGAGTATATACGATTGTATTTGTAGTGCCTGAAATAGCAGTATTTCTAAGTTAAGTCTGATAAGACTTAATATAACTGATTTCCCTGATATCATTCTCTTCCATTTTTAATAATATGGCATTGTTTTTTTCTTTCAAACTTTCAAGCCAAACGTGGCTTCCTTTTAAAAACACCTAACTTTTTCTTAAAAGTGACTGGGAAACCAAAGTTACACACTTTATATTTGTAGTAATATGCCTAGAGCATGAGTGTCAAGTGGAAATGAACTAGCACTTAGAGGTCTATGACCTAGATAAAGGATCCAAGATGAAAAAAAAATCCTTCCTCCAATAGGTTACTAGACATCCCTTCTTGAGGAGAGAAAATCAGGACCCCTTAGCAACCTCTATCCAATTATCTGCTTCCTGGAATGCTAATACTTACTCAAATTATGCATATCCTGTCACCTTAACTATACCGTTTCACAAGAACTATTTAACATGAACATTGGGTCTCTGACTCAAGAACTCTGGAGTGACCATTGTTGGAATGAGAAACCTGGAGTGGTTAAGACCTAAAAGCAAAGTCAATGTAAACATTCACAATTATGCCAAATATACCATAGTATTAAAAGAAACCTCTACAATCCTACTCTGATTCCTCATCATGACATGCGTGTCTGAATACCGATCAGTGGTGGGAAAATTCTATTGTCTTTGAAATGGGAGACTTGATGTCAAAGACCTTATATGACCTTTGGGCAAGCCAAGTCAGCTTCTCTGTACCTCTTTTTCCTCATGTGTAATATGGTAGGGCAAGAAAGTATTGAAAGATATGACCCCTGGAGAGCAATTTGGAACTATGCCCAAAGGGCTATAGAAGTGTGCATTACCCTTTGGCCCAGCAATAACACTTTTAGGGCTGTATCCCAAAGAGATCACTCAAGTGGGGAAAGGACTCGTATGTACAAAAATATTTATAGCAGCTATTTTTGTGGTGGCAAAGAACTGGAAATCAAGGGGATGCCCATCAATTGGGGAATGGCTAAACAAATTGTGGTATATGAATGTAATGAAATTCTATTGTGCTATAAGAAATTGAGGAACAGACAGACTTGGAGAGATTTATATAAACTGATGCTGAGTGAGGGGAGGGGAATCAGGAGAAATTTTTATACAATTATAGACACATCATATCTGTGATGACTAACTTTGATAGACTGGGCTCCTCTCAGCAATGCAAGGTTATAAGATAATGCCAAAAGACTCATTATGAAAAGGGCTGTCCACTTCCAGAGAAATAATTATGGAACTTGAATGCAGATTGAAGCAAACTCCTTGCTGTCTATCTCTTTTTGTTTTGTTTTGTTTCTCCTTTTTCATGGTTCATTCCATTGGTTATAATCCTTCTTTATAACTTAACTAATATTTAATGTGAAGGTATATGTAGAACCTATATCAGATTGCATGCCGCCATGGGGCAGGTGGAGGGGGGAGGAGAGGAAGGAGGAGAAAATTTGGAACTAAAAAATTAACAACTGAACTGTTGTAAACTAAAAGTGAATAAGTTTAAAAGGAGAGAGAGAGAGAGAGAGAGAGAGAGAGAGAGAGAGAGAGAGAGAGAGAGAGAGAGAGAGAAAGAGAGAGAGAGAGAGATCCAGGAGGCTGAGCAACCCACTCAGGAGATTAGTTGCACCCAAAGGTACAATTACATGAGGACTATTACAAAAGACTACCAAGCCCTACAAGTAACAAAAGATATATTCTTTTTTGCCACGTGTGTATCCTAAACATGTGCCACGCTATCAGTGTACTTTAAGTATGATCCCACTTTTTCTGTGGATGCTGTTTGTTGGGGAAGAGGGGAAGGTTATACCTGTTTATACTATGCCATATTATTAAAGGCTTTTGATAAAAGGTGTTTTTTTTTTAATATGACCCCTAAAATCCCTTTCAGCCTTAAATCACTAATCACATGGCTTTTGATGAAAAGCTGATGAAACACTCTTATAAATTCCCAGATTTTATGAAGTATTAATATGAAAAAGGAGAAAATCAACTATATCCCAACAAGGAATCTATTTAAAAGAGATACATTGGAATGTTGGAGATAGTCTTGAAAATAATCCATTTAAATGCAAAGGTGTTGTGATCTTGGCCATAATTCCCTGAAATAGAGAAATCCCAGGTCTTTGATATGTTCTTGTATATATGTTATATAATAATATTATAATCACATTTAAAGAGCCTCTTAAAGTTTGAGTTCTTTATACATATCTCCTTTAACCTTGCTATAACTCTGGGGGAATGCTTTTTATTATGCCTGCTTTACTGGTAAATGTACTGAGAGAGATGGAGGTTAAGTGGCATGCCCAGCATCATAAGTCTTGTGTCTTAAGTCAAATTTGAACTCAGATTTTCTCAACTCCAGGTCCAACACTCTATCCCCACTACTATATCTAAATGTCTCTAGAGTTATAAATATATGTAGAGTAAAAAACTACTTAGTTATATAGTTATGATCATAAAATTCTAAAACCTTTGAGTTTTCAAAAAAAATATCAAAATTTATATATCAAGAGTTGTGGTAAGAAATGGGTTTTGTAAATAATTAAAGGCAGCGGTGTCATAAATATTTAAAAACCAACTCTCCAAAAGCAAACAAAAATATATACCCATGACACAAGTTTAAGTTTAATCTGAACTATTAACATCTTCTCCATTATTTTTAAATCTAGATAATCAACAAAACCATAATAAATCAGAAATTGATTTGAAATGTTTATATATTTCCCAAAAAACAAATATACAAGCTGAAAATTTCATAAACATCTCTCCAAACTGAGTAGAGCTTACTCTAACTCACTCTTGCTTAAAGGTATTTATCATTTTTAAAATTATAACCCAAATGAATCTGAGTGGCTGTTTTCTAAAAATTAAATCCACCATCAAAGGACAAAGTTTTAGAATTACCTGGATCTAGTGGAAAGAAAATTTGACTAAGAATTAGGAGCCCTGGGATCTAGCCCTGGCTCCCACATCCTGGTTGCATGGGCAATTTACCAAATCACCTAACCTCTCAGAGGTTGTTTCACCAATTAAAACTGAGAATACTAATTCTCCTACTTTTCCAACACTCACCAGATTGTTGGAAGAAATACAGCTTGTCATTTGTAAATGCTATGAAAATATGAGGTGTGAGTTATTTACTACCATTAATAATTTTAAAATTATCATAATCAGGGCAGCTAGGTGGAGCAGTGAGTAGAGCACCGGTTCTGGAGTCAGGAGGACCTGAATTCAAATTCAGCCTCAGACGTATAACACTTAATAGTCATGTAACCTTGGGCAAGTCAGTTAACACCAGTTGCCCTACCTTATCCCCTTCAAAAAGACAAAAAAAAATTATCATAATCTCTGAAGACAATCCTAAGCCAATAGTTCAAAGAAGTTTTTAGAAGCAGCATATTGGGAATAAGTGTATAGACTCCCAAGGTGACAATTTTGAAGAACAACATGCATTTAAATGTATAAGTTCTATTAGATGGTAAACATTGTCTATCCCTTGGTCACATTTTATGTAACATATACCTAGCTAAAAGGTCTATCCACATTATAACAATTCTCATTCTATACCCATAGTGAATCAGCACAGACATCTGTCATTAAATTAATATGCAAGCAAGTGAAGGACATTTTTAATGTCAAAAAAGACTATTGAATTATCACTTGATGTAAACTATATTATTTGCACTGTATTTTTCCACACCCTGAATTCCCTAAGTAAGCAAAATGTCTCTTTATTAAATGAATAGAGTGAAATAAAATTAAAAATAAATAAAAGAACAAAGAATCCTCTTGAAGAGGCTTAGAGGGACTGGGAAAAATTTCAAGTGTAATCTAGTCTATTCTTGTTATCTCTCTAGAGAGCTTAGATACTCAGCAATTTCATGCTAAGAAAAATGTCAATGTCCAATTTAATAATCCTCATCAACTTTTTATCTGAATTCTTGTTTCTACATTTTTAAAGTTAAAAATGAAACTAAAGTAAATATCTAAGTTTCTACAGGTCATGGATTTGTCCTACCTATCCAGTCTTATTCCTGTTACTTCCTTCTAGGAAATTTCCTTCCTTAAGAAGGAAATGTAAGCAAAGGGGGAAAAAGTTAGGGAGAGATGGAGAAATTAAAGAGATCTGAGCCTCAGAGGGACTTACTAGATGAAAAATTAAAGGCTTAGATTTGGAAATAAGAGCTGGGTGCTCTGAATCTAATAGAGTTGAGTTTTAAGGTTACCACAGACTTGCTCTGAGGGACTGATATTTTACTTGCCTCAGTGCACAACTAATTATAATACAAAATCAAACCTGATAGGTGTACAGGCACGGAATTAAGAACGTGCACTGAGAGTTCTGAGTTGTTGTTCATAACCCTTCAGGCACCCAACAGGAAATCTGGGTCTACCTGGGTATCTTGCCATCTACCCTCCCTCTCCCACAGTCATATGAAATGTAGTTATGACCTGCACTCCTGACCTCCTACTATCATGCCCCTCCTCTGTACAGATTCCCTTCTCTCCTCTCCTCTGGTGGAACAAATTCAGTCAGCTTGGGAACTCTGCCCAAAGCTAAACTTCCTTTATCTCTGCACCTTCTCCCTTCTATATCTTGAAGCCAGGAATAGTAATCAAAATAATACTATCATTGTTACTGTAAAGTCTATGCTAATTGACTGGCCTATGTCTTCACTCACAAACTGATTTCTCTTGGAAAAGAACCCAAAAAACTCTTCCCTGACCATCAATCCTTTGTATGTGAGTGTCTCTCCTTATTGTAATGTTGAGCTCTGCTATACCTCATCTTTCTTTCCCAAGCACATTTTAAAGCTATCTGTCACACAGATGTTTAAATATTCATTGCACAATCAGGCATTCATACCAAAAAGATCAAGATAGGGTAAAAAGAGGTAGCATATGAACTGGGTCTGGAAAGATAGAAAAATCTTAGTAGATAGAAGTGGAAACAGAAGGGGTATAGAAAGGAAGAAGAAAGATAAATGCTAGACTTTCTTAAGGATATTATTGTATCTATGTGCTGTTGGGAAACAAATATGGGTAGGATAGCTTGCATTTAGGTCTTGGAAGGCAGGCACAAAAAGCAAAAAAAAATCTTTTCAAGAAGCATCTAATGCTGAGACTAAGAGTTTTATGACAATCACCACAGTGGCATGGAAAGGATAGTTGGTCACAAAATTCTTCCCATTCATTTCTATATACACAGATTGCAGTCACCATCTGTTACATCCTTTTTCATCACAAAGGCCACAGAAAAGATCACTTTAAAATTTGTGGCCCACAGGGAAAATTTTGTAGAGCCTTCTGGGCATCCTGTAGCCCCTCCCATCACACATAGACACATGCACTCCAGTTTATCATTCTAAGAAAAGCTTTCATTATGTACCCTAGGGACACGGGACATCCTTTTATGGTTCCCTTTTAGTGTAACATATTGGGGATAGTTTGTGAGGTGTACTTATTGTATGTCATTGTACAAAAATATACAGTCGATTTTAGTGTGCTATGAATAGGAGATGTACCTTTTATAGGCTTAGGGAATTTGGAACTGGATGGGACCTTAGAGGTCATCTAATAGAACCTCTTTATTTTACATATGAGGAAAATAAACCCCAGAGAGTCCCATTGGCTTGTGTAGTCATAAGTAAGTGGCAGAGCCAAGATTCCAGCTGATGCCTTCTCATTCCAAATGTTGTTCCCTCTCTACTAATCCAGAATATCGAGAGCAAAGTATTACAGTCCTATTGCTGCTTTATTTAAGAGCATGAAATATCTTTCTCGCCTCCATTGATTTATTCTTCATGTCCTGTGCAGACCATCTGCAAATTCACCCAGTGTTCAGGAGAAGGCTTAAATAAGAATATGTTGTGATAGTCTTGCAAATTCTGATCAAATGGAAACACAGGTTTAAAGGGTGATGTCATCTATCCCCATCATTGACTGCAGAGCAGGATAACAAGAAAAGGTGATCCAGAAAACTGCTGCTTTTCCACAGTTAATTTTGCTTAGTGTGGTTTCCTTATTTTCTCTAAAGTAGTGAAACATCCAAATTTCAGACATGACTTAGCATTCATATATTTCTTTAAAAATTCAATATAGCTAGAACTTACTTGACTCACATAGTCAGCACTTAAATTAGTAGAATTATGATATCATCAACTTTAATCTGGTGAGAAATTTAGAGGTTATCTAGTCCAGTCCCCTCATTTTGCAGTTGAGAAAACTAGAATTCAGAGATCAAGTGGCTTGCTGAGAGTTACATAGTAGTAAATATTAGTAGCAAGATTTGAATTCTGATCTTAACTCTAAATCCTGCACCATGCTTATACAATGCTTCCAGCATATTAATTCATATCCAATCCACTTTCCTAGGTTTTCATGACATTTTTCTTTCTTGGGTCTCTTGCTACTGGTGAGTCCATTTGTTTTTAGTCTACTTTGCTAGAAATTTATCTAGTAATGACTGTAAACTGTCTAAGTCTCTCCAGGCTTTTCCCTATGTCCTCTTCTCTTCTCCCTTTATAGTATTTCACTTGGTGATCTTGTCAGTTAGTATGAATTCAAATATCATTTCTATTTTCATGATTCTTAGGTTTCTTTCTAACACCCTAACCTTTCTCCTGATCTCCAGTCTAGCATCTCCAACTCCTACTGAACATTTCAAAGTGAATGCTCCATAGATATCTAAAACATAGCATGTCTAAAATGGAATTAATTATCTTTTCCCACTATTTTTCCTCTCCATTATCTTTGCCCAGTTTCCTCTTCCAAACTCCCCTATTACTTTGGAAGGAAAATTAATCCTCTCAGTCACCCAGAAACACAATCTAAGTATCATTCTAATTCCTCACTCTCTCAACTCCTCTATCTAATCAGTTGCCAAATCTTGTCATTTCTACCACCATAATATATCCCAAGTATGGCTGCTTATATCCACTGATGAAGTAGCACCCTGAAGTAAACCTCATCACCTCATGCCTGGACTATTCCAACATCCTTCATATCTCCACCTCCTGGCTTCCATGACTTCCTTTAAGTCTCAGCTAAATTTCATCTTCTGCAAGACATCTTTCAATTGCCTTTCATAAGAGACTTCTTTATGTTTTTTGTTGATTTATGTTGATTTTCTCTCACCTATTCTGTTTATATCTTGTTTGTACACAGCTGTTCACACATTGTCTCCTTTATTAGACTGCAAACTCCATTAGAATGAGAACTATCCTTTTCCTGTCTTTGTATCCCCAGATCCTAACACAGTGGCCTTTATATACTGTTCTTCTTCATTGGATTGTAAACCCCTTGAAGGAAAGGGCCATATACTTACCTTTCTTTGTATGCCCATTACTTAGTACATTGCTGGGCATATAATGAACACTTAATGAGTTATTGTTAATTAACTGACTAAAATGGGTAGAAGTTGCAATGAGAGAAATTTAGGAATGATATAAGAAGCCTTTCCATAAATTTGGAATTATCCAAAAGTAGAATGAGGTTTCCCTGTATTGAAGATTTACAAGTAATACCTAAATGTTCATTTGTCAGTGCTGGCTTAGAAGGGATTCTCTTGGAGGTATGTGTTAGATAGCTTCCAATGTCTATTCCAGTTCTCAGATTCTGGAAATGTGTGTATAGCTTCACACACCTACCTACATACACACACAAACATATGTGTATGTATTCAAATACAAATAAATATATGCATATGTATCTAATTAGCTATGTAGTATATACACATAGAAACACACACACACACACACACACACACACACACACACACACACATATATATATATATATATGTGGGGATCCACATACTACCTCTATAATAACTCCCTGATGCAGGATTCCTTATAAGAACCTTTAGCAAATCTGCATGCTACTATATTGAGATATCATTGGGTTGAATTGTGTCATGTTTTATTACAAAATTAAAATTATTATATATTTGATGTAAACAATTTGTGTAAGTTATGATAATATATTATTAGATAGGTAAATACAGTAATTTAGACATTTCAATGAACCTGTTACATTTCATCTCTGTGGACATTCCCTCCAGCAATGTAGATTGCAACCCATCTATTGCTTTTTTTGTGTGTGACTTTTGTTTGTGTATATATAAATCCTTCACATTGGCTTCGTCTAACATGCTAGGAACCTTCCCTTTATCATCTTGATATTATATGCATATTAATGAAGCCATAGAATATCCTTTATAGTCACTACAATGAATTCATTACTTTTTTTTTTTTTTGGATGGGGTAAGGCAAGGCAATTAGGATTAAGTGACTTGCCTAAGGTCACACAGCTAGTAAGTATATCAGGTGTCTGAGGCCAGATTTGAACTCAGGTCTTCCTGACTCCAGGGCTAGTCCTCTATTCAATGTGCCACCTAGCTGCCCCTGAATTCATTACTTTCACTTCACAATCAACTCACTCCTGTTCCTGTTATGTGTTGTTCTTATGAGATTTTTTTCCACTTCATCATATTATTCTTAGGTAATGGTGTGTGTGAATGTATTCTTACCTACAAAGCACTTCCTAATTGTTCATTGGATGAACTGCAACTTTAGTTCTTCAGAAACTCTGGTATTCTTCACTCCAGATATCATTCCCCACTCTCCAGCATCTTTTACCTTTCCAGTCTCAGCTTTCTCATACAGGAAATACCTCAACCCCTGCAACCCTTTCCTCTTATTGGTGACTATGTCCTTGCATACCTCTTCATGAGGTTCCTGAAGCCATCCCTGCTCCAATTCTGACTTTCCACACTCTTCTACCTTTTTCCCAGCTTTACTTAGCCCCCAGCTTCTTTATATGTGTTGTATTCAACCATGAGAATATAAGTTTTTGTGGGTAGGGGTTTTTATTTTTGTTTGTGATTGCATTTACAGCACTTAGTCCAGAATATTATATGTTAAATAAAATGTTAATATATGCTTTACCTATATGTCTAACTCTATACATACATATATACATATAGAGATAGACAGAAACATAGATAGATAGATAGATAGATAGATAGATAGATAGATAGATAGACAGACAGACAAATAGACACAGCCGTACAACATCACCAGAAAAAAAAAAAAGATTCTTTATAAAGATGAGATTTTTTTCAGAAAAAGATTGGGGTCATTAAAAATACTGCACAATCCCCCAAAGTTAATTCAGTCCATATTTCTCCTCATATTCAATTTCTTGCCTCACTCATTGCCCATCATCCATCATTTGTCCAAGATTTATCAGAACATAGGCCAGAATTATCACTTGCTCATCTAACAATAAAACAAAGACTGGATAATACACATTCCTCACCCATTTGTTTTATTTTTTCCATATATATGTATATGTGTCTGTGTACACACATGTATATAATTAGAGCAAATTCTTCTGTGAGATTAAAGATCTTTTAAAAGTCTTGAGATGATAAGTTGAATTATGTATGTATATGTGCTCATTTTTCAGCCCTACAAATATTCTATAACTTGGGGCAGTCTACACAGTGCCATAGAAAAAGAAAAATACTTGTGGAAATTTTATCACCAATCAGTGATTCCTTTTCTATATAGCTACTTGGTGGCCATCTTATGTTAAAATGGCAAATACCTTTGGCAAGTGTGCCTTGTTGTATCCTTTTCTTAATATTCAGAGGGTCATCTAAGAATGATATCTACATGAAAATACTTGAAGAATGGTATGTGGGCATATGAATACATATGTGATTATGTGTATATATGTTTACAGGTATACATGGATAGAGGGCACAGGTCGAATTTGGTGGGAAGGGATGATACTTAAGGGGTGAAGTTAAGAGGTGAGAGAGGAATGTGACAAGAGGAGACGGGCGGGGGCAAACTATCTCATGTAGAAGAGGCAAGTGGAAGTAGTTGCAAGGGGCGGGGGGGGGGGGAAGAACAGGAAGGCAAAAAGGCAAAACCGTATTCTCATTGAATTTGGCTCAGGGAGAGAATGACATATATACTAAATAGGATATCTCACCCTGCAGGAGAGTAGGGGGGAGGGGATGAGAAGGGGGATGATGGAGGGGAGGGCATGCTGTGGGAAGGGGAGGTTGGAGGCACCCACTTTTGAAGAGGGACAGGATCAAAGTAGGGAATGGACCAGGTGGGGGGTGGGATGGGTGGGAGGGAAATATAGTCTGTCTTTTACAATATATCTACTATGGTAATGTTCTGCATAGCTATACATGTACAACACATACTGAATTGCTTATCTTCCCAGTGGGAGTTGGTGACAATGGAGGAAGGGAATGGATCTGGATTTCTCCCAATATAAGTTTTAAAGTTTTAAAATTAAATGTTTCAAATATATATAAATACTAATAAAAAAGAGTGATATCTATATTATCACGTCAAGGTATTCACATGATTTTTTCATACATGAGAGAAAATATTGTTGGGAGAAAGTCTTTATGATCATATTTTGATCTACTGAATTTTATTAGATATATTTATTTCTACATTTAATTTTTTCCTGTATCCTACTCTCCCCCTTCATAGAGAGATATCCTATAAAACAAATGATTTTTAAAAGAAAAAGAGGAAGAACATTTTAAAAATCAGCAAACAAAACTCCTGACAATATATGCAATATGCCATATCTTTGTATCGCTCCCCCCCTCACCTTTGCAAAGGATTTGGAGAAAGTGTCATATATCTTTTTCTTGGTGGGGGAGGTTTAAATTTGTTGTTAGTGATTTTGTAACATTCATTTTCATTTGTATTTGGTGGTGATTCCACTTGCAATGTATATTCAAATGGAAAATCATTATGCATATTGTTATCTCAACTTCAAGTACTTCATTTTTATCAGTTCATATGTCTTTCCATGTTTTTCTTTTTATATCATATTACTCATTTCTTACAGTACAATTATTTTTGTTATATTTATTCATCACGATTTGTTTAGACGTTCCTCAATTAATGAATATCTACTTTATTTCCAATTGTGTTATACTATAAAAGTGTTGCTATATATTTTTAATAAATATAAATATGTTTGTGTATATCATTGACTTACTTTAGGTATATGTATAGCAGGGGATTCTCTGGGTAAAGTATAAGAGAGATTTTTTTTTTAGGTTCTCATATATCTTTTATTTTCTGTGACTCAAATAGTGTGTCTGAAGGTTAGCACAACTTTAGTAAAGGAATTCATCTTCAGGAATTAAAATAATTTGCAAACATTTAATTACCAAAAGATAGAGCTCATTCTCTGAGAGAATGTCATCATTCCAAGAAGGTACTAGGTTGGGATAAGTAGAGAAATAGAAGAGTTCAGTCCCATTAAGAAGTAGAATTGAAGAATCAAATATTTCTCTACTGTTGAGCTTTTGCGCTCTCTCTCTCTCTCTCTCTCTCTCTCTCTCTCTCTCTCTCTCTCTCTCTCTCTCTCTCTTAGCAAAACACTCAGTGGTTAAAATGCTATGTTTAAAATCAACATTTGGCCTATGGTCAAATCCCACTTACTCACACTTGCTAAGTCATTTGGGTAAATCACTTAACCTCTATGTGCGTCAGACAGAGGGCTTTCATTTTTTAAAATTTATTGTTAGTTTTCAACTTTCATTTCCCAAAGATTTTGAGTTACAGATTTTCTTCCCACTCTCCCCTACCCCTACCCCAAGTTGGCAAGGATACTGAATACCACTTCCCCCAATCTGCACTCTGTTATATCCCACCCCAAAACCCTCCCCCTTTACTTTCTTGTAGTGCAAAATGCATTTCTATACCCCATTGCCTGTATATCATATTTCCCAGTTGAATGTAAAAAAAAAATTAAAGCTTTTATTAGCAATTGTCTTTAAAACTTTGATTTCCAGATTCTTTTCCTTCTTCCCTCCTCACCCACCCCCACTGGGAAGACAAGCAATTCAATATAAGTTGTACACGTGTAGTTATACAAAACATTTCCATAGAAGTTATATTGTGAAAGACTAACTATATTTTCCACCATCCTATCCCACCCCCCATTTATTCTATTTTCTCCTTTGACCCTGTCCATATTTGAATGTGTTTGCATCTAACTACCCTCTCACCCAATCTGCCCTCCCTTCTATCACCTCCACATCCCCTTACTTCCTATTTTCCTGTAGGGTAAGATATCCAGCTGAGTGTGTATGTTATTCCCTACTTAAACCAAATCCAATGTGAGGAAGTTTGACTCATTCACTTTCACCTTCCTACTCTTACCTTCCATTGTAACAGTCTTCTCTTGCCTCCTTTTTGTGAGATAATCCACCCCATTCTATCTCTCCCCCTCTTTTTCTCCCAATATAATCCTCTCTCACCTCTTAATTTTATTTTTTGATAGCATCCCTTCATATTCAACTCACCCTGTACCCTCTGTGTTTGTATACATATGCACATACACACACATATATAAACAAATATACCCACCTATATATACATATATATGTATACATATATACACATATACATACACATATATATGCATATGCATATATAATCCCTTCAACTATCCTCATACTGAGAAAAGTCTCACGAGTTAAAAATGTCATCATTCCATTTAGGAATATAAATACTTCAACTTTAATAAGTTCTTTATGATTTTTTTCTCTTCACCTTTTCATGCTTCTCTTACTTCTTTTATTTGAAAGTCAAATTTTCTGTTCAGTTTTGGTTTTTTTATCAATAATGCTTTAAAGTCTTCTATTTCATTGAATGTCCATATTTTTCCCTGAAATGTTATACTCAATTTTTCTGGGTAGGTGATTCTTGGTTTTAATCCTGGCTCCTCTGACCTCTAGAATAGCCTATTCCAAACCCTTCAATCCTTTAATGTAGAAGTTGCTAGATCTTGTGTTATACTGATTGTGTTACCACAATACTCAAATTGTTTCTTCCTGGCTGTTTGTAATATTTTCTCCTTGACCTGGGAACTCTAGAATTTGGTTATAATATTCCTAGGAGTTTTCTTTCTGGGATAATTTTGAATTCTTTCAATTTCTATTTTGTCCTCTGGTTCTAGAATATCAGGGCAATTTTACTTGATAATTTCTTGAAATATGATGACTAGGCTCTTTTTGTGATCATGGCTTTCAGATAGTCAAATAATTATTAAATTATCTCTCCTGGATCTATTTTTCAGGTCAGTGGTTTTTCCAATGAGATATTTCACATTGCTTCTATTTTTTTTTTAATTTGTTTGGATCTGTTTATAATATCTTGATTTCTCATAAAGTCATTAGCTTCCATTTGTTAAAATCTAATTTTGAAAGAATTATTTTCTTCAGTGAGTTTTTGAAATTCCTTTTCCATCTGGCCAATTTTACTTTTTAAGGCATTCTTCTTCTCATTGGCTTTTTGGACCTCTTTTGCCATTTGAGTTAGTCTATTTTTAAGGTCTTATTTTCTTCAGTCAGGCTGTTGACTCATTTTTCATGATTTTCTCACATCAATCTCATTCCTCTTCCCAATTTTTCCTCATCTTCTCCTACTTGATTTTCAAAATCTTTCTTGAGTGCCTCCATGGCCTATAACCAATACATATTTTTCTTTGAGGCTTTTGATGCAGAAGTTTTGACTTCATAGTCTTTTTCTGGTTCTGTGTTTTGTTATTCTATAGTCTGATTGCACTTCCTCAGTTTGTTCATCCTGCCAGCAACTACTTGATTTTTTTTTTTTTTTGCTTTTTGGGGGGCAATTGGGGTTAAGTAACTTGCCTAAGGTCACATGGCTAAGTTTTTGTTTGTGTGTGCGTTAAGTGTCTGAGGCCAGATCCGAACTCAGGTCCTTCTGACTCCAGGGCCAACACTCTACCCACTGCGCCACCTAGCCGCCCCCAACTACTTGATTTTTGATCATGATAGAACTCTGCTTCCAGAGTGTAGAGTGCTGTGTCCCAAATTTCCGGGGACAGCTGTTATCAGAATTTTTTTTCAAGGTACCTATCTCATAACTGTGAGGGCTTTCTCTCCACAGCCTCAACAAGGTCTGCCACCAGTGCTGCTCACCCCAGGACCACCATCCAAGACAGAGACCCAGATCCAAGCAGGGCAAAGCAAGAGCATCCTGTCTCAGCAACAGCAAGAGATTCCTGAAAATGTCCTTTGGTTGGCCACTTGGTCCCCCTATGATCTGTATGCCTGGAGCCAGAAGCAGCAGAAGTGGCAACAGGTCAGCCATTACCACCTCTGCCATTCCCAGGGGCAGGGGAATGTGCTCTTCTCTCAACCAGGATCAACAGGGTTCCATACTAATCTTTTACTTGCTCTTTGGTGTGTATGGGTTGAGAAGTCTGGAAACCACCACAACTGCTGGTGATTCATTCTCCTAATGTCTGCCCTGGCCAGTCTCTGCCACAAGTCTGGGCTAGTATGGCTCATGTAGGACTGTGAGCCACTCCCAGCCTGGCGTGATAGATCCTTCCTGTTGGCCTGCCAGGCTGCCATTAGTGGGAGATTTGTTTCTCTCTGTCCCTTTGTGGGTTCTGAAGCAACAAAATTTGTTTAGAGTCATTTTTCACAGATATTGGAAGTGGTTGAAGTGAGAGTTCAAGCAAGTTCTTGCTTTGACTCTGCCCTCTTGCCTCTACCCTGAAATAAATTATTTGTAAAAAAGTTAATAGTTAAGAAGCATATGGGATTTTTATCGTGTACATCATTCAGTCAATTGTATGTCTATAAAGATGTGGTTGGCTGTAGAATGTTATTTACAAAAGCTTCCTTATTCAGTTATCCTATGTTCATAAAGCATACCTGAAATGGATATGTGTATTCCTATAAATGTTTTCCATAAATGAGGAAAATAGGCATATAATTGCATATAAAGAGCATTGCCTTCGAAGTCATAAAACCTGTGTTCAAACCCTGTTGCTGACAACTTAGTACATGTGTGTCCCTGGGTATACTTTATATTTCAAACCTTAAAATGAGGAAGATGATTTTTTCCCCAGAATCCAATCCATGATCGTATGAAAAAGAATTCTCTCCTATATGACAAGCACGTCCTCCAACCTCATCCACATTTATTGTAATCCCTCGCTCCATTCAAGCTCATGTTTTACCACTTACAACAAAGCCTTATAATTATGTAGAGAATCTCCATGCCATTGGCTTGGGAGTCAAAGGACCTGGATTCAAATCCTGCCTCATTTCTTCTGACTGACCTCAGGCAAATCACTTAATCTCTCTTCATCTCAGTTCCGTCATCTCTGGTCTGTGGCAGGTAGATTAAATGGCCTCTTAGGTCCCTTTCAACTCAAAATTAATGATTCCCTCTCTCTCCACACAGACTCAGTGTGTGTGTGTCTGTGTGTTTGTGTATATGTATATACACACATAATCATACATCCATATATACACACATATATTTATGTAAAATTTACTTACTACATATATATGTATATATATATATCCATCTATATATATATATGTGTGTGTGTGTGTGTGCATGCCTGTATAATTTACTTTCAATATTTATTGAATTTATTTTACTGCTTGTGTTACTGTTTTCTCTGCAGTTCCCCAATCCCAAGAGTATATGCTTCTCAAGTGTAGGACCTCTTTTAATTTTTGTCTTTGTATTCTTGTTACTTAGAATAGTGTTAAACCATAGCAGTCAATTAAATTATTCTAGGAATCTTTTCATATATTTTCCATATTTGCATATATGTCATTGGCCTCTTTCCAATTTCATCCTCAGATACCCTTAAAGCACTTTGAAGTTTTGCGAGGCTCATGCTGATGATCATCAGCCATTTCTATTCCACAAGCTTTTACAAGACAGATTGTATTCTAAATCCTCCTGTGCTGCTATAACTCACCACTTTGGCATGGACATCAAATGTTTGCTTGCTGTCTAAGGTAGTTTCTGGTCTCTTATGATCTCTTCATTGTGGTGATCAATTTATAGCAGTTAAATTTCCTTAGGAAATGGTGATGCTCTGTATTGAAGTCTGCTTTTTAATCTACTTCTCATTTTTTTTATTGCCAACAACTTGTTTAAATAGATCAAGTTGGAGCTGGCTCAATTGTACCAAAGCACCTCATTTTTATGCTTTCTTTTAATTTTTTATTGATTTTTATCTTTGCTTTATCAAGTTGATTATCTGGTCATACACAGATGGCTGATTTTAAAATTACTCCCACATCAGTAACCAGTTGTTTCCTGTCAAATATGTCCAATTTTATTTGCGTGTGTGTGTGTGTGTGTGTGTGTGAGACAGAGAAAATCTTAATACAAAGCTCTGCCCCTGCCAGTCTTCATAAGAATCTTTTTTGGCTCCCTGTTTCACCTAGGATACAATGCAACCTTCTCAGTTTGGCACTTAAAACTCTTTGCTTTCTGTTTCAAGCCTACCTTTCCTGAATATTTTCTCATTAATTCCTTTCCCTCAGTATGTTCAAGTCACACTGGATTCCCTGCTATCCCTTGAATTTGGCCTTCCATCTCCTTTTATAACCTTTGTACATTTATACCCTCTGCCTAGAACAAACTTTTTTCTTAGCTGTGCCCCTTAGGATCCCTGGCTTCTTTCAATAATTTGTTTGGGGGCCCTCCTGGCTCAGAGTGAATGTAAATAGTAGTAGAGACTGTTTCTCTTTTGGCCAGCAACCATGAGGGTCTTCACCTCTTAGTCTGATTCTTTTTTTTAAAGGGGCCATCCCTTGACACACTTCTTAAAGAGGCCTATTCACTGAATGGGCATTGCCTCACTCAAAGTGATAACCTGAAAGACCTTAGCTTAAAAGTGTCAAGGTCTCCCACTGCATCTTGG
Source organism: Gymnobelideus leadbeateri (assembly GCA_011680675.1). Taxonomy (NCBI): domain Eukaryota; kingdom Metazoa; phylum Chordata; class Mammalia; order Diprotodontia; family Petauridae; genus Gymnobelideus; species Gymnobelideus leadbeateri. Next base: position 293,919 of record WOXC01009559.1, on the reverse strand, counting down.
ACCATCTCCAGTTATCTTGATGAATATATGGCCACTGGACTCAGATGACTCTGGAGGAGAAAGAAAGACTGATGACTTTGCAAAGCCCTCCCTCACTCAAATCAAAATCAGTTGCAAGTTGGTGTCATCATCTCTGTGATTCCTGGTCCTCTTCAAAAAGGAAAGACAAACCACAACGACACAACACACACAATTGCCACTCACTCTAGAAAGCCCTGTGAATTTTCTTTGTTGGTACATCTCTCTGTCTTCTAAATCGTCCCATGCTAATTAGTCTTTATTTTTCCCATGAGAATTTAACTCATTGAGGATAGGATGCTTGTCAGTGATAACTTTGTATTCTACCTCTTACCATAGTGCCTTTCACATAGCTGATATTTAATAAATGTTTGTTGAATTGAATTAGTCTTTATCTTATTGGGTACCTCTAGACTCTCTTCTTAAAGAAAATATTTGTTATATGTGAATATGAAAATTCCATATCATCTTGAAGGCTTTTTTTTCACTTCTGAACCATGCTTTCCAACTTTATTTTTCCCCATTGACCTTTCTTATATCCACTCTTCTACCGAAGTTGTTAAATATTAGTGTTTGGGTCCAATATTTTTCTTCAATAGGTGCTGATAACTCATGTCCTGTGTGAAAACTTGTCCTTTCCACTGTTGCAGATCAACAAGTCATTTGTAATTTATGGTGTCAGAAAGTCACGTTGGTGAGTGGGGTGGTTATTGAGCATTTGTGGTTTGTTCATGGTCCCACAGTTCCTGTATTCTAGAGACAGGAGTTTTTGAGTCCAAGGCCAGTACCTTCTTCCATACAGCAGGGTGCTAGGGAATTCTGATGTAATTTGGAAGTCATATGAACTTCCTCAGATAATTTCTTTACCTCATCTTTTTTTTTTTTTTTAAAGCAATTGGGGTTAAGTAACTTGCTCAAGGTTACACGGCTAGTCATTATTTATGCGTGGGTGCTCATTTTCTGAGGCCGGACCTGATCTCGGGTCATCCAAACTCCGAGGCCGGCGCTCTTACTCACTGCGCCACCTAGCCGCCCCTTTAGGGCAATTGGGGTTAAGTAACTTGCCCAAGGTTACACGGCTAGGTTTTTGTTTGTGTGGATTAAGTGTCGGAGGCTGGCTCCGAACTCAGGTCCTTCTGATTCCAGGGCCGGCGCTCTATTCACTGCGCCACCTAGCCGCCCCCACCTCATCTTTCATAATAGATGTTGCATCATAAGATAAAATTATTTTCACTTTGATATGATTTTGAAAGTATTTATTGAATTCTTCAATTCTTTAAGACAATGTTTCCTGATGCCTTTCATCACAAGGTAAAACTAACTGCCAACTACTTCAGTTTAACTCCTCAGGGAGAACCTATGAGCCATCCTTCCACATAATGTACCTTTTTTGTCTTCTGCTGTTTTTTTAAACAATAAGAATTTCAGAAATGATGACGCATTTCTCTAGGAACATGCCCACTAGGATGAGTATCACATTTAGAGTACTAGTTATGTCATGTTCACAGAGAACCTTAAAAAAGTTATTACTAACTCTCTTCACTGCCTTTTTAGTAATAATAAAGCTAGCACGTACAAAGCATTATAAGCATTTCCAAGTTCTGCACTATTGTCATTACAAATGCTGTAAAGAAAGAAAACCATATGAGACAGTGAAATATATATTTCATTTCATTGTTTGTCCTGGCTAAAGAATTCACCAGGAGGTTAGTCTAATAATGATGAATCATTCACTCAGTACATAGCTGTATTGGTCCTTGGAAAATATATACATATATATATATATACATATATATATATAATTTTTCCAAAATCATACTTGGAACATTTCCAGCATGGTGAAATGGTCCAGAGTTTGCATTCATTCTGCTAACATCTTGTTGGTGGGCCTGGAGACAACCACATGCAATGATGAACCATTAAAAAGGGCTTTCATGGAGAAAGAGAAATGTCCTGTGGCAAACTCTCTGGGACTGAATTTCCTCTTTTGTAAAATGAGAATCAACATAACAATAACATAATAATGATGATTAATAAGAATAATAACAGCAATAATAGAAAGATTAATAATAACAATGGTAATAGCATTTTAAAAGTGCTTTAAGGTTTGTATATATTATCTTGGTCTTGATAACTGTAGGAGATAAGTACTCTATTAATTCCTCCCATTGTATAAATTGGGAAACTGAGACTAGTATAGTTTAAGTTACTTGCCTTAAGTGTCGGAGGCAGAATTTTGACTTAGTCTTCTTGATTGCAGTTCTACTGCTCTATTTACTGTGCCACCTAGTTCCATAAGAATGGAAAATGATACCTACTGTAACTGCCTCTTGGTTTTGTTGGTTGGTTGTCCTTCATTCTCTGAGAGGACCAAAATGACATCACTGTGTTAAAATCAAGTTATGGTGTGTCTGGCCATGGCTGATCTTGGAATGTTCTACCACAGGTCAGTCATAAACAGTCCATGTGAATATTTGTGATGGACTCTCTCAATTTGCGCATCTTGTGTTTCTTTGGAGTTACTTCAGTTCTGATTTGCTTATAGAGTACCTTCTTTGATGAGAACATGCCATGCTGGGAAGTTCTGTGCCAGTGTTTCCCATGTCATGCAATGAATTCCTAAGTTCTTAAGAGAGACCTTGACAGGGTTGGCTATGTGGCACAATGAATAGAGCACCAGCCCTGGAGTCAGGAAAACCTGAGTTCAAATCTGGCATCAGACTCGCAATGCAAAAACTAGTCATGTGACCTTGGGCAAGTCACTTAACCCCAACTGCCCTCCAAAAAAGCAAAAAAAAGAGAGAGAGAGAGAGAGAGAGAGAGAGAGAGAGAGAGAGAGAGAGAGAGACAAGTGTTTTTGTATTGCTTTTTCTGACCACCATTTGAGTTCTTACCCTATGTGAGTTGTCAGTGTTTTTGTAGAGATCAAATGATTAGGAGATTATCCAAAATATTTTCTAGTTGTTTTAGAGTACATTTTTCAAATATATACATATTTCTACACATACATATAACTTTATGAGTATTAGGATTGCAGTATTCTTTAGAAGAGCTGTTACATTTATGGAATATTTCTGACAAGTCTATAATACTGTGGTATTATATCTAAATTCTATCTTTTGAACTTCTGTTGATGGAATATCCTTGATTGGCATTTCTACATAGAACAAATGATATTTTTTTTTTTTGGAGGGCGAGGGCAATTGAGATTAAGTAACTTGCCCAAGGTCACACAGCTAGGTTTTTGTTTGTGTGTGCATTAAGTGTCTGAGGCTGGATCCAAACTCAGGTCCTTCTAACTCCAGGGCCGATGCTCTACTCACTGTGCCGCCTAGCTGCCCCAACAAATGATATTCTTAATGATGATCCTGAGGTAAGGCAAAATACTAGACTATCTTTTGAATCATCCTTCATTTCAATACTACCCCCCCAAAATCCATTCTATTTTAGAGGGAAATGTATTTTATTTCATTCTTAAACTTAAAAATTAGTATTGTAGTAGAATATGTTGATTAATTATTGATCAGAGTATGTAATTATTCAGGGCAGTTCTTTCCTTAATCTTTAGTAAGGAAAAAAGTCACTGTTTCGTGTTCTTGGGAAAAAGAATCTTTCAGTAAGGAATTTTCTATCAAGGAGAATGGGGATAATCCTCTTAGACTGACATCATATGCCCTTCTCTTGCTGGAAATCATTAAAGGTATGATATCTCTAATTCACACTATTATGCAGATCTAAGTTTGAGAAGTTAAATGACTTGCCTCTGATTGCAAAGCTAGTATATGTCAAAGGGATGTCTTCAGATTTCAGGGCCAGCCCTTATCCTGGGGTGTCTATTACACAATTTTTGTTAACTGAATTTTTGTCCCCAAAATACCAACAAATCTTCCTATTTCATTTGAAAATACTATTTGGTTAGTTAAGTCTAGGTAGTCTTGATTGAGAAAATTTGAATATCTCATTTATTCAGCTTTTAAAAATTTTTATTGCATTTTGAATTTTCTAAAAAGATCTATGATATTCAAGAAGTTTTAATATGTTCTGTTCTACAAAAATATCTTATAAGAGTTTTATGCAAACAATGAGTCAAGGTTCTTTGACAATGACTTTCAAGTAGATTTGGAGATTTTTTGTGTAGGATTATTAAGAGGTTAACAATTCTCCTAGTCTGCCTGAAATGAATCCATTCATTTAATGGCACTTCTGTTTGCTTAAGGTTCTCTATCAATTGGAACCACTTGGTAATATACCCACCAGGAGGCAGATTGGCCTTCTCACCCTCAATATTTTTAATGCTATCTCTGGCCCCCACCGTTCATTTTTCCCCTAACCAGTTGGGGCATATCTTGTAAACAGAATAAATAATTAGCTACTTAACAGCTTCTTACTTGGAACATGAATTTTTAATCACTTAAGTGCAACATGGCAGAATGAGTGAACATATGCCTACATTTTTGCGAGAAAATAATGATCAGAATCACTGTTCTCAGCAGGACTGTCTTCAAAAACATCAGATCTTTCCTTTGGGGGCTTGATGGCCTTACATCACTTTTCAGAATATAGGGCTACATTTATTTCTAGGTTTTGCTGGAAGGTCAGATATTCAACCCAGGCTAGGAAAATTCTCTTCTAAGCTCTGTTTTTGCAATATTAAAGTCATAAGGACTCATGCTGGGGAAGGATCTTACTGCTGCCCAACCTAACGCTTTTTCACAGCCTTCTTCAATGCATTTCGTATCATGCATTGGCATTTGTATGTCTTTGACTCTGTCTGATGATCTCTGTCTCTCTGTCTCTCTGTCTCTCTCTCTCTCTCTCATGCACACACACATACATACACACGTTGTACTTCGCATTCATATCTCAAAATGATTTAAAACTTATTCTTTTTCTTTCTAGCAATTAAAGGAATTGTGCTACTATAGTATTGTTGTAAGTCATATTGAAAAGCCAATTAGCTTTCTCTGTAGAGAATTTATACAAACATGCCATGACAGGTCCTGTGATATCTATACCAAATTAGGTCTTATGCCCCTATTTTGAAATGTTATAGTTTTTCATCTAATCAGACACACTCTGTGACAATTAATTTATATAGGCTGTGCCCTTTATTAATTCTTACATGCTGCATGAGTTTTACAAAGTTCTGATCCATTCATTATTTCTTGAAGTGATACACCCTACATAAGTCAAGAGAAGCAAAATTTTGAGCTGATAAGTATTTTTGCTTCCCCCTATCTTTTTTTAAATCAAAGAAACATTTTGGTGATGGTGGGAGGCATGAAAAAGTAAGCTGCATTCTAATTTAAACCATTAGCATGGCTTGTGGTTAGATGACATTATGTTACTAATGGAACCACTGTGCAATGTGACACCACTTGTGATCTCCACTGGGAGTTATAGGCACATAATACACATGTTTATTTCAAGTCTAAGAGGGGATACTAATGGCCTCAGCACTTTTGTGTTAAGTAGGGAACATTCTCTCCCCCTTCGGTAGGGAATGTGTTGTAATGTAATCCTTGTTTCCTGGGATAATTGGGCCTTTTCTCTCTTCATTGGAGCTGTGTTGAATTTCCAAATTAGATTCATGGGTTAAGAGATGGAGCTAACATGTCTCTCTAGGAGACTTCTACTTACTCCTCTCTACATTTGGAAAAGAATGCACATATTCTTCCTTTCATTCTTCTCTCAATGTTATGTCACATAATTTTGTAGGATCATCTTCAGGTATTCCTGCATATTAATAATGATTGGCTTGCTTTGGGCAACACTCAACATTTGATGAATTAGGGTTATTACTTTTGATTAATTATATAATGCAACTAATTACAGCAGCAAATAGGTTGCTAGTTTCAGAGTTTGAATCCTGCCTCATATTTTAGCTTTTATTATTATTAATTACGACCAGTACAAATTATTACAGTTCATATTCAAACAAGCTCTGGATAATGAAAAATAGGAAATGGATAAACATAAGTATTGTTTATAATGCTACAAAGGGGTGAGCACAGGAGATAGACATCACATCTTTTTTCCTTCTTTTTCTTATTAATTAATTTAATTTTCATTTTCAACATTCACTTCCACAAATTTTGAGTTTTAAATTTTCTCTCCATCACTGCCCTACACCCACTCAAGAAAGCATGCATTTGGGTTAACCTTTCTCTCAGTCTGCCCTCCCTTCTATAACCCTCACCCCTGCTTTTTTCCCCTTCCCTTCTATTTTCTTATAGGGCAAGATAGATTTCTATACCCCATTGCCTGTATATCTCATTTCCCAGCTGCATGTAAAAACATTTTTAACATTTGTTTTTGGAATTTTGAGTTCCAAATTCTCTCCCTTATTCCCTCCCCACCCAACCTCAGTGAGAAGGCAAATAATTTGATATAGGTTATGCATGTGTAGTTATGCAAAACACTTCCACAATAATCACATTGTGAAAGACTAACTATATTTCCCTCCATCTTATCCTGCTTCGCATTTATTCCATTCTCTCCTTTGACCCTGTCCCGCCTCAAAAGTATTTGCTTTGGATTACTCCATCCCCCAATCTGCCTTCCCTTCTATCATCCCCCCTTTACTATCCCTTCCCATCCTGCTTTCTTGTAGGGCAAGATAGATTTCCATACCCAATTGAGTGTGTATGTTATTCCATCCTTAAGTCAAATTCAAGGAGAGTAAAGTTCCTTCATTCCCTTTCATTGTTTCCCTCTCCCCCTCCAGTGCAAAAGCTTTTTCTTGCCTCTTTTATGTGGGATAATTTTCCTCATTCTACCTCTCCCTTTCTCCTCCCAGTACATTCCTCTCTAACAACCTTGATTTAATCTTTAGAGATCATCCCTTCATATTCAATTTACCTTGTGCTTCCTCTCTGTCTATTTATCTATATATAGTATGTATGTATTTATGTATATTTACATATATATGTATATATACACATACACACACACACACACACACACACATATTCCCTTCAACTACCCTAATACTGTGAAAGATCTCAAGAGTTATAGATATCAGGGGCGGCTAGGTGGCACAGCTAGTAGAGAGCCGGCCCTGGAGTCAGAAGGACCTGAGTTCGGATCCGGCCTCAGACACTTAACACACACAAACAAAAACCTAGCTGTGTAACCTTGGGCAAGTTACTTAACCCCAATTGCCCTCCAAAAGGCAAAAAAAAAAAGTTATAGCTATCATCTATCCACATAGGAATATAAACAGTTCAACTTTAATAAGTCCTTTGTGATTTCTCTTTCCTGTTTACCTTTTCATGCTTCCCTGGATTCTTATATCTGAAAGTTACATTTTCTATTCATCTCTGGTCTTTTCTTCAAAAAAGCTTGGAAGTCCATTTTTTCCCTGAAGGATTATACTCATTTTTTCTGGGTTGGTGATTCTTGGTTGTAATCGTAGTTCCTTTGACCTCTGGAATATTATATTCCAAACTCTCTCATTCTTTATTGTAGAAGCTGCTAAATCCAAGCAGGTCAAAGCAAGAGAATTCTGCCTCAAGTTCTGGGTTCAAATCTTTGTCCTTTGCTCTTTTACTTTGTGCAAATCATAGTCTCCTAGGGCTTTAGTTGAATCAACTTCAAAATTAGTTGCCTGGAAAAGAAAATCTCTAAGGCCCCTTTTGACATTAAATCACATTAAATCCTTTATTCTCTTCTCTTTCTTCTATATTTTAACATTTGTTTCATGCTTCTAATACCTTGCCTCTGTTTATATGGGATTGAATTACATACTTTGAGTATATGTTAAGACTTGCATACTGCTTCATATCTTTTCCATTTTCAACTATATAGTTTCATAGTAGAAAACATCAGTCTGAATGACTCATGAATATAAACAGAGTAGATAAATCATTAAAATGACTGTAAGTAACAAATCACTTCTTGTGATATCTTGTTATTCTTAACATATTTGGTTTGTGCATAGTATATTTGTATTTGAAATAACAGGCTAAAGTAGGAGAATATATAACCTCACCACCTAATTTAATTAATAAATATTTAGATCTCAGTTGACTGCACTGTTGAAGTAGTGCAGTTTAGGAATTAACCAAGAGAGATTTGCTAAATGTTAAGGAAAGGTTAAGAAGACAATGTGTAATGCAGAAAACAGAATCATATTTCCAACATTCAGTCTTGGGTATTTTGGAGGATCTGTGAGATAACATTATGAACAAATGCTTATTCCTCGTCTACCCTTCTTCTCCACCCTGACCAGCCTTCCTACATTGAAGTATAATACAAAGAGTTAAATGGAAAAACAAGTATGGGTACCTAATTTTCTTCAGGGCCTAGACATATCAAGCTGTCTCTATTAAGCTTAAGCATCATCACCTCTATCTGCTCCCCAGTGCTTTCTGTTCCTTTACTCAACAATACCCAAGCTAGTGTGGTAACCAAACAACTAAAGATCCACTCACAGTATAAACAAAGCCTGGCATGTGTAAGAATCTAGGAGGGCTCTATGTCCCAGGAAACAGTGAGATGCCAAATATTGAATATTACATGTTTTGAGCCATACTGTGATAGCATGTATGCCTAGCAGCTGGCATGCCAGTTGCTAAGTGACTATTAAATATCACAAAGTGTGTGTGTGGGGGGGAGGAAGTGAATGGTAAAATTTATCTATTGTTATATTTCAAGCTAGATTGAGTCTTAATGGGAATTTGGAAGATTGCTTGGGGATAACTAGTACTTTTCCTTTGACTATAAAACTGTCAAAGTGAAACTTCAATGCACAAAGTTATCTATGCCAAGGATAGAGGATACATTACAAAAAATGTTGTGGTCTAGAGGGCAAAGGGAATCAGGGACACTTTCTTATAATCCATAGGAAGTCTTATATTGCTTTAGTTTTATTTTATTAATATACAAGTTTCTAAGTTATTAAATCCTATGATTGTAAAAGTGATGTCATTCATAACATTGTATTTTTAAAAGTACATGCCATTCATGCTTTCCCATTCTCCCCCCTCTCTCTCTCTCTCTCTCTCTCTCTCTCTCTCTCTCAGATCAAAAACTTCCAGAGAGCAATTACCTTTTTGATGAGACTTTTAATAAACTTGGTCAATATTTATTACTGATCTTCCCGGGGAGATAAGAAATCTAACTTGATAAAAGAAAGAAAGATGGGCAGCACAAAGAACTTGAGTGTTGTAGCCAGCAGAATTGGACTTGCATTATTATTCTACCTCTTGAATAATCCTGATTTAGATGATACACTAAAGTTTACCAATTGCTTTGTTCAAAACAGTCACAAATATTAGAAAGAACAAATTTGGTTATCTCCTGAGAGAAGCAAAGTGGCACAATGGAAGGAATACTGGATTTGTTTTCAGAAGATGTTGGTTTATCAGTTTCTATGGAAGTTTGTCTAAATGGTCTCAAAATGACTGTGCAGGTCTAATTCCATAGTACTATGATCTCATTTTATAGATGATGAATGTGTGACTCAGGGAGCTCAAATGACTTGCTTAAGATTACACCGTTGTAAGTGGTAGAAGCAGGTTTTGAGCCTAGGTGTAGTTACTTTTTCTGTATCACTATTATTTCTGCCTAGTGAATTATATCAGAATCATTTAAGTGGAAGTTACCTATGTGAAGTTACTTCATGCCTCTGATCTTCAGTTTTCTCATTTAAAAAATTAGGGGGTTGAGCTAGATGATCTCCAAGTTCCTTTCCATCTTTTATATTTTGAGAATACACATCCTCAGGAAAGAAAAATAATAAACAACAGCCTTGGCCTCCTATCATGCCAGAATAATTTAATAGTGGGAAAGAAATACATCTTTCATGTGAACCTTAGCTTTCAGCATATCAAAGTATTATGTAAAAGTGAGACTGTGGATAAGGACTGTAGTGTAATTTTATTGGTATAGGACCTTCTCATATGAGGAAACTCCTACCAATAGAGTTTTCAATTTCTGTGAAATCTATCCTTAGAGAATTTCCCAGAGTACTGATAGTTTACTTGCCCAGGGTCACACAGTATGTGTCAGTGGCTTGCCAAAGGTCACACAGGTACTATGTGTCAAAGGTGACATATGGTCCTAATTCTTCCTGGTTACTGGTTTTGTATTTATTGTGCCATGGTGCTTCTCATATATAAGAGGTAAGTCTTATATGACAAAGTATTTTGATTTTCTTAAAGACTCTGAGTTTAGGCTGGAACTTTAAATAGGTAATATGATATGGAACTGAAATATTTTATTATCTTTAGCGATGCTAATTTCATAATGTCCGCATTAATATTAGTATTAATATTTATTTTGTACCATAATAAATAATTCTTTAATAATATTTATTTTATACCATAGTAAATAATTCTTTATTAATATTTATTTTGTATCCATAATAAATAATTCTTTGATATTTCCATGAGAAGTAAATAGATTATTTTGCACATAGTTGCCTAATTCCTTATCTATTAAATTGGATATTTAGCTAGGTAGAAGAATTTTCATATCCATTCAATTTCAAGTAAGTTAAAGCCTAGAGGGATTATATGGCTTGGAAGATATTATAGAAATAAGTCATGATAGTTTTTATTTTAAACCTAAAAACTAAAAATTGATCATCTACCTTAATTTTACAAACATATATACATTTTTATGAGTAAATACTGAAGGTGTTCTCACTAGATTGTCATAGACTATGTCAAGTTCAAATTGCTACTTAAAATCTTCCCCATCTTCAACTCACTGGATAGTTCTAGTATCTTGTCAAATTAAAAAATGTGATATTTCAGTAACTTTCTGTTTTAACGTGAAGAAATACGGTTCATTTGGATGCACACCGATATGAGAAAGAGATGGAAGCCTGTGCCTGGGGAAGACAGTGCCAAGTGGAATAGAACAATTGTGCCAGCAGTTGGAAGGCCATATGGAAAAATGCAGACAACTTTCATAACCAGGATGGAGAAAAATCTGTCAAGGGTTATTTTTGTTGCATATTCATGTCCTAATGAGTTGTTTTAATTGGGTAAAAGAACTAAGAAGTCACCCAAGAATGAGTGCATTGAGTTAGGAAGAGAGCATAGTAAGAATAGTTAATGCAGTCTCTCTCAAAAATGAGAATTATATGGTCATCCAAAGTTCTTTGGTTCAGAGACAACAGAAATGACAAAGTAGGAGAGGCAAGGGAAAAAACACAAGATATTTTAAATCTCTGCCCTATGAAAATAACTTAGAAAATATATGTCAAAAATCAATGTTTTCTGTAGCTAAATACATTCTTAATCTTAGCAGTTTCACAAATGGAGACAAGAGCAGACATTCACTGACAAGAACAGTGGACACTTTCTACGTTGCATTATCCCAGAATGTGCTACCTGCTGAGCACCATGGAGCATAAAAAGATAGCATTTTCTTTTTTGTCTGATGTACAGAACATAGGCAGGCAGAAAACTTGGGATTTCAGATGAAAACTAATGGGGATGTATTATTTTTAGATTTATTCTCTAGCCTGTGCCTCTTCCCTTTTTTCCTTTTCTATAAATTCAGGTTAAAAGTAAATTTAATATGTGATTTATCTTACCTTGAAAAATATGTGAAATCTTCAACAATATTTGTCAATACACAAGTGTCAAGAGAAAAGGTCAGTTTGTAGGATCCCTAAAGAGAGGATTTGACTTATTCTGTCTTGGTTTTCTCCTTTGGGAGCACAATGCTTTGTAGGTGCTTTAAAACTTTGTCAAATTTAATTGAAAGTTTGAAAGAATAATATAAGAAAAAACTATCAATTAGGTTGGATTTGCTTTGTATTTTATGCAAAAAAATAACTGTTGAAGTATTAATCATACTTCTTTCACTGACTAGCTCTATGAATTGGCAAAGTATTAACTTTTAAGATACTCCTGCTGCTTCCAGGATAGTTTCTGAGTAATAAGTTCCATGTTGGCAACTTTTCAAGAATCTGGCTTAGGATTACCATAGCCATATAAGATCTATTAACTGATCCACCAGCACAAATCTACATTTTCTGGGGATCTTCAGAACCTAGATGGCTTTCCCCAAGTATTCTCAACCCTTAATTTGAGTATAATTCACTGAACTTGAACTGAGTTCCTCATTAAGTCAAACTCTTATAGAATCTTGGGATCATAAAGTTAGAGCTGACATGGACCACAAGTAAACTGTGGTCCTTTGGGGTTATGACCTTGGCCCTCTAGGTTCTTGCTTTTGCCAATCTATTTTACTAATGTGACTATAATTTCCAACTCTATGAGAATGATCATGATATGTATATATTGTGTACAACTCACTCTGATTTATCTGCTAAGTTTTAATCCATATTTCTTCTGCCCATTGTTTGTTCTTTATCTGAATGGCCTACTAGAACCTTAAATTCATTGTGTACAAAAATGAATTGGGGGGGGGTGGAGCCAAGGTGGCAGAAAGGAAGCAGTAATTTCTCTAAGCTCCCCCATGAAACCCATCACTAAACCTTAAAAAGTGAATCTGAATGGATTCTGGAGTGACAAAATCCACTTGGAGATGGACTGTGGCAGAATCCAGCCATGGAAAGTGCCCAGTGGGTCCTGACAAGGCCAGCGAAGAGCATGTGGGATCTGCATAGCTCAGACTTAAGAGCAGACAAGCAGACTACACCAGAGAGAGAAGAAGTCCCAGCCTTCTGACTTACCAAGGACAAATCACAGTCATCTTGCCATCATCTCAGGAGGGGAGAGGAGGAATCACTGGAGCCAGGTAGGAAAGGGCTCAGGCCCCCAGCACAGACAGCAGCTTCTCTTGAAGCTATCTTCCCCCAGCCTGGAAGTTTAGAAATTGCCTGCCAGTATATGCAGGGGCTAGAATGGCAAAGTAAATTCTAGTTGCTCTGATCCCTCATCCCTCCTTCATGAAGTAGAAAACACAAAGATAAGTCTCCCACCCAGATTGAAATCCCAAGTTAAAGGAAATAGCCCCAGGCTTGAGAGTCTCCAAGAAGGGATGTAACTGAGACAGCCAGGAGTCTGAAGAGAAGAGAGGGAGGGGTCCCAGCTAGTCCCACCTCACCTGACCAGCAAAAACCTGCCTGAGCTATAGCCCAGGGGTATAGAGGCAGAAATCTGAAGTGGCCAGACCACCGGTCCTCCACAGACTACTTTGTGCACATCAGCATAGCTCTCTGAGATTACTGCCTTAGCCAAAAACTAGACACCCAGAGGCTACAGCATTCAAAGTCAAAGACCAGGCACTTAGCTCACAGCCTGAGAAATTATGAAATGGGAAATCACAATGGGAAGGAAGGAAGCTGAGAAGGAGAAGGGGAAGGCAAGAAAATTGATCAGAGATTATTATGTAGGTCAAGAACAACCAAATACACAGGACAATTTGGACTCTTTACCCACACCTGAGACCACAGAAGGAAATATGAACTGGTCTCAAGCCCAAACAGCATTCTTGGAGGAGCTTAAGAAAGCTTTTAACGACCAAATCAGGGAGGCAGTGACCAACTTGGAAAAAAGTTTCACTGAAGAAAACAAATCCTTAAAAAGTAAAATTAGTGAAGTAATTGGAGAAAATATGTCCCTATAAAAGGACCTTCAAAAACTAAGCGAAGACTATAATTTGCTAAAAATTAGAATCAATCAAATTGAAATTCAGTACTCTATGATGCACCAAGAGTCAATCAAACAAAACAAGACGATTTAAAAATTGGAAGAAAAAGTAAAATATCTCACTGGAAAAACAACTGACCTAGAGAACAGATCCAGGAGAGAGAACTTAAGAATTATTGGTCTACCAGAAAGCCATGATGAAAAAAAAAAAAAAGCCTAGGTAACATCTTCCAGGAGATTGTCAAAGAAAACTGTCCTGAAGTCCTGGAATCAGAAGATAAAATAGTTATTGAAAGAATCCACCAGGCTCCTACTGAAAGAGATCACAAATTGAAAACTCCAAGAAATATAGTAGCTAATTTCAAGAACTACAAGATTAAGGAAAGAATACTGCAAGCAGCCAAAAAGAAAAATTCAAATATCGAGGAACTACAGTTAGGATCACACAGGACCTAGCAGCTTCTACATTAAAAGATCAGAGGGACTGGAATTTGATATTTTGTAGGGCAAGAGAGCTAGGACTACAACCAAGGATTAACTACACAGCAAAACAGAGCATAATCTTTCAGGCAAGGAGATGGTCCTTTAATGAAATAAGGGACTTCCAGACTTTCCTGATTAAAAAAATTAAAGCTCAATGGAAAATTTGATCTCCAATTACAAGACTCAAGAAAGACATAAAAAGGTAAACAAGGAAAACACATACTCACACATATATACATGCACACACCCACACTCATGCACACATAACTTGGTATACAACAAGAGCAAAATGTTCACATCCATATAGGAGGAGCTGATAACTGTCAATATTGAAATTTTTATGATTATCATGACCTTCAAAAGGGTTATACATAGAGAATGTGAGTATGAATGAACTAACCTGAAGATTAAAAAAAAAACTTATTAAGGGGATCAAAGGAACTATAATGGGATAAATGGAAAGGATAAGACAGGAAAAGGTGAAATATGCCATTTGAAGAGGCATAAAAACACACTATAGTAGAGGAGAAAGAAAGAGGGAGAGGAAAATTTAAACACTATTATCACTGGTTCCAGTTCAAAGAGGGATCAACTTGATCAGTAAAGTTTAAGATTCTAATGTGAATAGATACATAAATTCATTAAATAGAGGAAAAGGAGGGAGGGAGAGGAGCACTGTTTGAAATTTGCTCTCATTTGGTATCAAACAGGGAGTAACTTACTCTGATAAGTATAAAAACTTATTGTGTCCTATAGGCAGTAGGAGAGTAAGGGGGGACAAAAAGGTGGAGTCTAAAGGAGGGGATTAGAGGGGAGGGAAATAGTAGTAAGGGGAGAGAGTAGGTTGAGAAGGGGGTCACTGGGTGGGAACACTGAGGGAGGGGGTGGTCAAAAGGGAAAACTTCAAGGAGGGGGAGGGAGAAGGAAGAAACAAAAACATAAGCAGGGGAGGGAATATGATGGAGGGGAGAGACAAATAGTCATCATAACTGTGAATGTGAATGGGATGAACTCTCCCATGAAACAGAGGTGGATAGCAGAATGGATTAAAAACCATAATCCTACAATATGTTGTCTACACGAAACAAATTTGAAACAAAGGGATACCCACAGGGTAAAGGTAAAAGGTTGGAGTAGAATTTATTATGCTTCAGCTAAAGTAAAAAAAGCAGGGGTAGCAATACTTATCTCAGATAAAGCAAAAGCAAAAATAGATCTAATTAAAAGAGATAAGGAAGGAAACTATATCCCGCTAAAAGGCACCATCGAGAATGAAGCAATATCATTACTTAACATATATGCACCAAGTGGTATAGCATCCAAATTCCTAGAGGAGAAGTTAAAGGAATTAGAGGAAGAAATAGATAGCAAAACTATACTAGTGGGGGACCTTAATCTCCTGCATTCTGAACTTGATAAATCTAACCTCAAAATAAACAAGAAGTTAAGGAGGCAAATAGAATTTTAAAGAGACTAGATATGATAGATCTCTGGAGAAAAGTGAATGGGGATAAAAAAGAATTTACTTTCTTCTCAGCAGTGCATGGTATATACATGGTACATATACAAAAAGAGACCATGTACTAGGGCATAAAAACCTCACAATTCAGTGCAGAAATATTAAATGCATCATTCTCACATCATGATGCAATAAAAATTATATGCAATAAAGGGCCATGGAAAGATAGACTAAAAACTAATTGGAAATTAAAAAAATTTAATCCTAAAGAATGAGTGGGTCAAACAAGAAATTATAGAAACAATCAGTAATTGCACTCAAGAGAATGATAATAATGAGACAACATACCAAAATTTGTGGGATGCATTAAAGGCACTTCTTAAGGGAAGTTTTATATCCCTGAGTGCATACATGAATAAATTAGAGAAAAGGGAGGTCAATGAATTGGACATACAATTGAAAAATCTAGAAAAAGAACAAATGGAAAACCCCCAATTTAGTACTAAATTAGAAATATTGAAAACCAAAGGAGAGATTAATAAAATTGAAATTAAGAAAACAATTGAATTAATAAATAAAACTAAGAGCTGGTTTTATGAAAAAAACAATAAAATTGATAGACCCTTAGTCAATATGATAAAAAAAGAAGAAAACCAAATTATGAGTATCAAAAATGAAAAGGGTGAATCTACCTCCAATGAAGAGGAAATCAAAACAATAATTAGGAATTATTTTTCCCAATTGTATGCACATAAATATGACAATCTTAGTGAAATGGATGAATATTTACAAAAATACAAGTTGCCCAGATTAACTGAAGAGGAAGTGAATTACGTAAATAACCCCATCTCAGAAAAAGAAACCAAACAAGCCATCAATGAACTCCCTAGGAAAAAATCCCCAGGGCCAGATGGGTTCACCAGTGAATTCTATCAAACATTTAAAGAACAATAGGTTCCAATACTCAACAAACTATTTCAGAAAATTAGTGAAGAAACAGTCCTACCAAATTATTTTTATGACACAAATGTGATACCGATTCCTAAATCAGGAAGAGATAAAACAGAGAAAGAATATTATAGACCAATTTCCCTCATGAATCTAGATGCTTGAGCTTTATAACTGCACATTTCACTAAATGAAAGTCTGAATAAAGATAAGTTTTAATAGTGAACGAGAAGTATCAGTTTTATTAGCCTAAAAGCATTTTAATCCTACTGTAAAACTGCTAGTCCAAGAATGTGATCTTTACTAATGTTCTTTTCCTATAAGTAATGTGTTGACTTAGCTAATATTTTAAATATTTAAATATTAGCTAAATATTTAAATAAAATTTTAAGTAAAAGACTACAACAACTTATCACAAAAATAATACACTTTGATCAGGTAGGATTTATTCCAGGAATGCAAGTATGGTTTAATATTAGGAAAAGCATCAGTATAATTGATCATATCAACAATAAAACTAGCAGAAACCACATGATTACCTCAATAGATGCAGAAGAGGCTTTTGACAAAGTACAACAGCCATTCTTATTAAAAATACTATAAAGTATAGGAATAAATGGAGCCTTCCTTAAAATACTTGATAGCATCTATTTAAAACAATCAGCAAGTATTATATGCAATGGGGATAAACTAGAAGCATTTCCAATAAGATCAGAAGTGAAACAAGGGTGTCCACTCTCACCCCTCTTATTCAATCTGGTACTAGAAATGTAAGCAGTAGCAATTAGAAAAGAAAAAGGAGGGGGGGCGGAGCCAAGATGGCGGAGCAGAAACAGCTCTTCCAAGCCACTCTGCCCCCAGATTCCCCCCAAACTATGTAAAAGGAGACTCTGAAGAACTTATGGAGCCCCAGCACCCACAGAACAACACAGAGAAGCTAACCTCCCGCTGAGGACAGCCCAGCAGCCCTGCAGGAAGAACCAGCGCAGTGGTCTGGGACCTGGCAGCGCGCAGCATGCAGAGCGCAGGAGCCGAGCCGAGCCCAGGTCCCTGTGAGCTGAGGTTTTAGCCCCAGGGCGGCAGGACGAGCAGCTGGCTGGAGGAACCCCAGAACACCAGGAGCTGTGGCAACTCCAGAATTATCAACATAGACATGCCTAGGACAAAGTAAGAGGTTAGTGTCCTATGGACTTTGGGACCTGTATTTGGGGAATGCGTTGGCTCCCTCCCCTGGAGGCTAGAAGCCACTGAGGAGACATACCATTTTGTAGTTTTCAGAGGCAGCTCCAGCTCCCAGCCTGCAAATTTGTAGGGAGATCCAGCGATCAGTCTTGGGGGGTAATCACTCTTGCTTTAACCTCCCTGGATCTGGATTGTGATCTAGGGTGGAAGTCGTGGGTGGGTTTACAGCTTGCCAGAAACGGAAGTTGCCCCCACACGTTCGGGACGAAAATTCCTCTATCTGGCCTTAAAGCCATAGTGTGGCAACAAGCCCAAAAGTCAAGTAATTAAGTGGCAACATGCCAAGGCAAAGGAAACAGAAAAATGCAACCCTAGACTCCTATTTTGGGGGCATAGAGCGGGAAAAGGACTGTGAGGTCAGAAGTCCTGTTGCAAAAGCCCCAGGGGAAAACATGAGCGGGTTGTAGGCCATAGAGGACCTTAGGAAGGACTTTAAAAATCAAATAAGAGAAGTGGAGGGAAAATTGGAAAGAAAAATGAGAAGGATGCAGGAAAAGTATGAAATGAGGGTCAACAGCCTGACTGAGGAAAACAACACCCTAAAAAATAGACTAACTCAAATGGCAAAGGAGGCCCAAAAGGGCAATGAGGAGAAGAATGCCTTAAAAAGTCGAATTTGCCAGATGGAAAAAGAATCTCAAAAAGTTCACTGAGGAGATTCATTCCTTCAGAGTTAGACTGGAGCAAATGGAAGCTAGTGACTTTATGAGAAATCAAGATGCTGTTAAGCAGATCCAAACAAATGAAAGATTAGAAGGAAATGTGAAATATCTCATGGGAAAAACCACTGACCTGGAGAATAGATCCAGGAGAGACAATTTAAAAATTACTGGACTACCTGAAAGCCATGATCAAGGAAAGAACCTAGAAATCACCCTTCAAGAAATTCTCAAGGAAAATTGCCCTGATGTTTTAGATTCAGAGGGCAAAACAGAGGTTGAAAAAATCCACTGATCACCTCCTGAAAAAGATCCCAAAAAGAAAACTCCCAGGAATATTATAGCCAGGTTCCAGAATCCCCAGATCAAGGAGAAAATGCTCCAAGCAGCCAGGAAGAAACAATTTCAATATTGTGGAAACACAATCAGAATAGCCCAGGACCTGGCAGCTTCTACACTGAGGGATCGAAGGGCATGGAATATGATATTCCAGAGGGCAAAGAGCTGGGAATGAACCCAAGGGTCACCTACCCAGCAAAACTGAGTATTTTGTTTCAGGGGAAAATATGGTCATTCAGTGGAATAGAGGACTTTCAAGCATTCTTGAGGAAAAAACCAGAATTGAATAGAAAATTTGACATCCAGACACAAGCAGCAAGAGATGCCTGAGAAGGTAATCAGGGAAAAGAAATCAAAAGGAACTTATCAAAGTTGAACTATTTACATTCCTATATGGAAAAGCAATAACTGGGACTGATGATATGTTTCTCACTATGAAAATAATGGAAGAAGGGGGTGTGGTCACATGAATACATATGTGAATGTGTGTGTATATGGTTACAGTTATATATGGATAGAGGGCATAGGTTGAATTTGTTGGGAAGGGAGAATACTCAATGGATGAAATTATGAGGTGAGAGCGGAAAGTGGCAAGAGGAGATGGGGAGAGACAGGATAGGGTAAACTATCCCATGTAGAAGAAGCAAGGGGAAGTGGTTACAAAGGAGGGGGAGAATAAGGAAGGCTAAAAAGGCAAAACCACATTCACAGTGAATTTGGTTCAGGGAGAAAATGACATACATACTAAATGGGATATCTCAACCTGCAGCAGGATAGGGGGAAAGGGGATGAGAGGAGGGATGATGGATGGGAGGGCATCCTTGGGGTGAGGGGAGGTTGGAAGTACCCACTATAGAAGAGGGACAGGATCATGTAGGGAATGGACCAGGTGGGGGGTGGGATGAGTGGGAGGAATTATAAGCAGCCTTGTACAATATATCTACTATGATAATGTTTTGCATAGCTAGACATGTACAACATATACTGAATTACTTATCTTCCCAGAGGGAATGGGTCACAAGGGAGGAAGGAAATGGATCTGAAATTTGAGGTTGTAACATTAAATGTTTCAAATATATATAAATACTATTATTAATACTCTTTTGCTTGTAATAGGGAGATAAGATGTGCAGGCACTGGGACACAAAGACTCACCTTCCTCTAATGGAAAAGTTGATGGGGGTATGGGAGAAGGTATAGGAGAGAGCAGATTGGAGGAAGCGATATCTTGTGGGACTACTATTCTGGGAGGTTGGGTAGGGGAATAATGGGGGAAAAATGATTGTAACTCAAAATCTGCCGGAAATGAATGATGTAAAACAAGTTAATAAAGCATTTGTTTAAAAAAAAAAAGAAAGAAAAAGGAATCAAATTAGGCAAAGAGACCAGGCTATCACTCTTTGCAGATGATATGATAATATACTTAGAGAATCCTAGAGAATCAGGTGAAAAACTACTTGAGACATTAAATAAATTTGGCAAAGTTGTAGGATATAAAATAAACCCACATAAATCCTCGGCATTCCTATATATCTCTAATGAAATTCAACAGCAAGAGATAGAAAGAGAAATTAGACATTATAAAATATTTGGGAATCTACCTCCCAAAACAAACCCAGGACCTATATGATCACAGCTACAAAACAGTTCTCACACAAATAAAGTCATATCTAACTAATTGGAAAAATATCAATTGCTTGTGGCTGGGTTGAGCTAATATAATAAAGATGACAACTTTACCCAAACTAAATGATATATTTAGTGCCATACCAATCAATTTACCAAAAAAATTACTTTATAGAGTTCTACAAAACAGTAACCAAATTTGCTTGGAAGAACAAATGGTCTAGAATATCAAGGGAATTAATGAAAAGAAATGCTAGGGAAGGTGGACTAGCTATACCAGATTTTAATCTGTATTACACAGCAGCAGTTATCAAAACTGCTTGGTACTGGCTGAGGAGTAGAGTAGTGGATCAATGGAATAGATTGGATGCACAAGATCCAGCAGTTAATGAGTATAGTAATCTATTGTTTGATAAACCCAAAAACCCCAGCTTTGGGGATAAGAATGCACTATTTGGCAAAAACTGCTGGGAAAACTGGAATACAATATGGCAGGAAATGGGCATAGACCATTATCTAACACTATATACCAAAATCAAGTCTAAATGGGTGCATGATCTAGGTATAAAGGATGACACTGAAAGCAATCTGGGAAAACAGGGAATAGTTTACCTGTCAGTTTTGTGGAAAGGGAAAGACTTTAGGACCAAACAAGAATTAGAGAGCATTATCAAATGCAAAATGGATAATTTTGATTACATTAAATTGAAAAGTTTCTGTACACACAAAGCCAAAGTAACCACGATTAAGAGGGAGGTGGGAAATTGGGAAACAATTTTTACAACCTATGTCTCTGATAAAGGACTCATTTCTAAAATATACAGAGAATTGAGTCAAATCTATAATAATTCAAGTCATTCCCCAATTGATAAATGGTCAAAGGATATGAACAGGCAGTTTTCAGAGAAAGAAATTAAAGATATCTATAAGCATATGAAGAAATGCTCTAAATCACTATCGATTAGAGAGATGCAAATCAAAACAACTCTGAGGTACCACATCTCTCCAACCAAATTGGCTAAGATGACAAAACAGGAAAATGACAAATGCTGTAGAGGGTGTGGGCAAATTGGAACACTAATGCATTGCTCGTGGAGTTGTGAACTTATCCAACCATTCTGGATAGCAATCTGGAATTATGCCCAAAGGGCTATAAATAATTTCATACCCTTTGACCCAGCAATACCACTTCTAGGGTTATATCCCAAAGAGATCATAGAAGAGGGAGGAAGGCCCATGTGTACAAAAATATTTATAGCAGCCCTTTTTGTGGTTGCAAAGAATTGGAAATTAAAGGGGTGCCCATCAATTGGGGAATGGCTAAAGAAGTTGTGGTATATGAATGTAATGGAATATTATTGTGCTATAAGAAATGAGGAAGAGATGGTTTTCATATATACCTGGAGAGGCTTATACAAACTGATGCTGAGTGAGAAGAGTAGAACCAGGAGAAATTTGTTTACAGTCACAGGCACAACTTATGTGTGATGACCAACTATGACAGACTGGACTCTTCTCAGCAATGCAGTGATATAAGTCAATCTCGAAAGACTCAAGGAGAGAGGTGCAACATCCAAAGAAATAACTAGAAAGAACTGAGCTTGAATCCTGCTGGAAGAAATCTAATTGATCTTTTTTCTTTTCATTGTTTGGTTTTATTTCTTCTTTACCATTTTTCATCCCATCTAGTATAATATAATAACTTTACTAATGTCTATTGTGAAAGTATTTGCAGATCCTATACTGGACTATATGCCGTCATGGGGGGCGGGGGGAGGGAGGGAAGGGAAATTTGAAATTCAAGGATCTATGGAATTGAATCTTGTTAACTAAAAATAAACAAATACATTTTTTTTAAAAAAAGGAAAAAAAATGAATTAGGTATATCCCTCTCATCTGCTGACCTATACTCCCATACTTTCCCTTTTCCTCTAGTTGTATTGATGACATCACCATTCTCCCAGTCTCTTTTGACTTTTTCCGTCTCTCTTACCCTGCCCCACTACACAGAGTTAAGTTTTAACTTTAAACCACTTCTGCCACTGTAATCTCTTGTTTTTGTCCCCTATTCCTCACACTCACAATTTCTGCCCTGTCACTCCTCCTGATAGCACAGTTTATATACAACCTCAATAATAATGTTCCTATTGCATTTCAGTTGTTTTACAGTTGTCTGGCTGGGTCCCCATTTAAAATTTCCTTGTCAAAGACACTGGAGGGGTTTGCCATTTTCTTTTCTGGCCTATTTTATGAAGAAAGAACTGAAGCAAACAGGTTTAAGTAACTTGCCCAGGACAACACTATTAGTATTATCTTAAGCTGCATTTCAACTCCAGTCTTCTTGATTCCTGTTCCAGTGCTCTATCCACTATCCACTGTGTCACCTAGGTGTGATTGATTTGCATAGGTCTGATGAAAAGATTGCTTTGCTAAAACAAACAAATAAATTTTTAAAATCCTAATTGTTACATATAAGATTATATAACATTATTTCAGCCAACCTCTCTCATCTATTTGTAGTACTTATTTTCGTGTACTTCATTTCAGCCAAACTGGACCCATTCTATATTCCAATGTCGATGCATTTGCCAGATTCCATCGACTACTATTTATGTCTGCCTGTTGATATCTTTTCCTTCTTTCAATATATGTCTCAGATTACATTAATTCTTTCTGCTCCCCATACCCTCACTGAAAGAAATAGCTAATCCCTCTCCAAATACAACTTTATTTGACTTCTCTACATTATATTGAATTATATTTATTTTGTATACATTTAAAATTTTACTTTAATACACATATTTTGAGGACGGAAATGGCATCAAGTTAATATATTATTGACAAAAAATAATAAATGTTTTTTTAATTGCCTGGAAATGAATTTATTATATTATTTGTGAATTTGTACAAACACATGGCAGAGTAGATAGAATTCTGGTTATGGAGTCCAAAGAAACTGTGTTCATATCCCAGTGGAAAGTTCCTATCTATATAACCATATGCAAGTCACCTAATCTTTTTGGTAATCTGCTTCCTCATCTGTAAAAGGGGAGCAGCCTTTGTAAAAAAAGGGGCCTACAAACCTCTCCTCCCAACTGTAAGTTCAGACCAATTGCAAACAATTGGGAAGACAAAAAGTTTGCCTGGAACTTCAAGGCATTCATATGGAAAAACAGGGTGTGGATCCAAGTGGATCAAGCAAAGGCTGTTATCTCAGTCAACAATTTCCTTCAAAACCAAGTAGATGAGGCAGGTAGGTGGTACTTTGAATACAATACTGGCCCTGAATTCAGGAGGATTTGAGTTCAAATCCTATCTCATACACTTGACACCCTTATTAACTGGGTGACCTTGGGCAAGTTACTTAACCCCAATTACCTTGCCTTCCCCCCTCCAAAAAACCCACAAAAACAAAGACAAAGCCAAAGATTCTTAATTCAAGAACCCTAAGAACAGGAAGCCTCAAGAATTTGATTTAAGACCTCCTATATGTGTTGTCTCTCCTATTAGAACATGAGCTTCTTGAGAAAAAGTACTGAACATATTTTATACTTGATTGCCTAGTGCTTATTACAATTCTTTAATGTTGTAAACACTTAAAAAATTTTCATCATTCCTCCCTTCCTTCCTCCTTTCCATCCATCCTTCTTTCTTTCCTTCCTTCCTCCTTCCTTCCTTCCTTCCTTCCTTCCTTCCTTCCTTCCTTCCTTCCTTCCTTCCTTCCTTCCTTCCTTCCTTCCTTTCCTCTTTCCCACCCACACCTCCCTATCTCATTTAAAATACTTATAGTTCCTACCTCAAGTTTTAATGAGGCTCAAAGTACAAAATATACATATAACATCCTCCCTATGGACATTCCCCATCTTAGATTTAAACTTGCAGGTTGAGTGCCCAGAGAGTGGATGATTCTAAGTGTTTTAGAGGCAACCCCACTGGTGACTATTCTTCTCACACAGAAACTCATAGTGCTTTCTATTAAGTTACCCATTAAGCTTAATAGGCTTTTAGCAAAGGTATTTACCAAGATAATATAATATAAACAATTACACACTTTTCCCTAAAGCCTGTGATCCATTATCCAACAAATACATACAGGTCCAAGGAAAGAAGTGGCTAAAATGTTAGAGTGATATATACATGTAGCAAAAGCAACTCAGAACTCCTTGCACTTTATGGGATGCAGGTACATAGCTGGCATTCACATGACAGTCAATGTGATGCTGAATTTGGAGTCAGGAAGACCTGCATTTGAATCTTGCTTTATTCTTAACATAAAAGCTACTAAAAGTCTAAGTTCTAGGAAATAGGGTCACATTTTTTTCTTTAATTCTTATTTTGGGAAAACTACAAGGATCAAATCAAATAACATTTTAAACACTTGTTGAATTAGGATAAGTACAGGATGTGGATATAACCTCTTAATAATGTAAGAACTTTGCAAACTGACACTGTTGCTCTAAGCAGCAATTTGCACCAATTTTATTTTTTCCTGTCTCTCTCTGTAATTGACATTCACATTTCATACCATTAAAAGGTGATTTTACCTGGGTATACTCTATAGTATCAACAGTTTCCCTCGCTTCCGATCCTATGTAGCCTTGTCTACATAAAATTCATCAAGCATTTAATAATAAATGCTGACCTAATTTTTTTTTTTTAAAGCAATTGGGGTTAAGTAACTTGCTCAAGGTTACACGGCTAGTCATTTGATTTATGCGTGGGTGCTCATTTTCTGAGGCCGGATCTGATCTCGGGTCATCCAAACTCCGAGGCCGGGCGCTCTTACTCACTGCGCCACCTAGCCGCCCCTTTAGGGCAATTGGGGTTAAGTAACTTGCCCAAGGTTACACGGCTAGGTTTTTGTTTGTATGGATTAAGTGTCGGAGGCCGGCTCCGAACTCAGGTCCTTCTGATTCCAGGGCCGGCGCTCTATTCACTGCGCTGACCTAATTTTTTAAAGATATGAGTTACTTAAACATTAGTGGGTTCACAAAAAAAAATCTGAAGACAATTTTAGCAGAAAAAATTTAAAATGTATCCATTAATATACTGGAAAAGTATACTGATATTTTAAAAACTTCATTCACAGAAATACATGACAATAAGGCAATATCTTACAGTGTTTTAAGAAAACCACTGGGCATTTTTTGTTAGTTTTATAATTGATTGGACATATAATCACACATTTCTCATATTTTATTCTATAAGGTCTCACATGGTAAAAGTAAAATAACCAACTTGATTGACTATCTCACAGTGAAATAGTAAGGATTTTGACAAACTACTTTAAAATTCTTTTGGCATGAAGCTTTTTATTTATAATCTGCATGCCTCTCATAGGAAAGGTGTTTCCTAATTGACATTGCAAAGAGTTTTTACAAATATTGACTTATTAATACCCACAATGCCCATTATATTTAAGTTATAAAGGATTATTATTTGAATTTAAAATTATTTTATTTTATTATTAAAATTATTTTTACTTACTGAAAACTGACTCAGGTAAGACAACTGACTTGGCCAAGTTAAGAGTGAGCAGTAAATTATATGTGTATATGCATGTGCATATGTGTTTATATACACACATATATGCACTTATATACATGTACACATATGTGTATACTCACATATGTGTAAAAACAATCTATTTATACATAATTATATCTATGTTTACATACCCACACATATTAATATATCATGTATTTGTGTACACATATATACATACATATATGCATGTGTGTATACATATATATGTTTATATGCATATATACACATATATATATAAATACATATATGTAATAAAATGTTAAAACCATGAAATAGAAAGCAAGGATTCAAATGAGCTCTTACTTCTATTACTCTTCTGCAGAGATAAACTTGTTTCTTTCAAGAGAGACTTTGCTTATGTCATATGTTTGATGTTCTTGACCCTATTAGGTGAGCAATTTCCACATTCAAATGGAATATTAAGATAACATCAAACACTGATATACTTTTGGATAAATCTGAGCTGGTATATAATATAACATGTACTACTGAGGACTGAGTACCATATTCCTGCATCCCAAAGGTTTATGGATTAGAACATTTGAACAGAGTGCATCTCTAACCACCGTTACATAGAATATGCATTACTATATGCCTGCATATTTTTTAAATTAATTGCATTTTCCAACTGGCTTCCATTTAAATTTCCAATATGTGCTAGAATGGTGTAATAATCTCTGGCCTGACATAATCCAAAATATGATCAGTAAGATCATTTATTTTACAGATCATTTTAATTTTGTCAGTATATGACAAAGGTATATATAGTCAAATAGAAAATCAATAACTTGCCCATTAAAGTCATGTACAGTGGATTCAACTTTATGAAATCACTGTTGACTAGGAGCAATTATATGCTTCAACCAAAATATGAATAACAAATCCTTTATGTGTGGATACATGCTTAAAATTGATCATTCACATCAGTTTGAGAAATCCAAATTTAGTCAGTGCTTATAGTAATTTCTTGTTGCTGACCTAGAGGAATAAGACCTTTCTTATTGTAAGATTCTCATGTTCTCTGATTAATTTCTCATAAAATAAAATTTAGTATCTGAGTTATTCAATTTACAAACACTGATTAAACATATTTTGTGTGCCAGACACCATGCTAAGTTCTTGAGATACTAAGAAAGGCAAACAACACAGCCCTGCCCTCCAGGAGTTCACATTCAAATGGCGAAGAAAATTTACACATAATTATATAAATGCAAGATCTAGCGAGTATAAAAACATATAAGGTAAGTTTAGATGAAAGAGAACAATGGAGGTGGTGGGAGGTGTAATAGGGATATCCAAGGAATATATCCTGAGGAAGGTAGAATTTGATTTGAAATTTTTGTGCAATGCCATCCAGTCAAAGAAAGTCTGTCTATGGAAAGTGGATGGTAAAATCTGTCAGAAGAAAAATCTTAAAGAAAAAGTAACAGTAATAGAAGAAATTTGAGTATTACCTTCTCTGTAAACTGGACTTCTATCTTTGACTATTAGCTAGTAATAGAAGGAGGAAGGTAATTTGGAAGTCTAACTTTTTCTTTCCTATCGAGCAGCTCTATAGAAAAGAAAAAGTTATCTCTACATGGGATTATGTACTACTAATTCTTATTATAATCTTCACTTACAGACATATTTGGACCTTTAATAGTCTTCTCTTAATATCCTATCCATGCTTAAGCAGAGTAGTAGGAATAATATCTGTGAACTTAATAGCTTGATAGTTTTACAGTCTTGTTCATTCTTTAAATTGTAAAGTCCCCCTTCCCTGTGACTCCCCCCCCCCCATTAACAAGTATGCAAAATCTAAAGCAGCAAATGATCTTTTACAGACGTCTGGGAATTTGCAAGATAAATGAAATTATGGTTTTCGTTCCTATCCTTTATAGCAGTAATAGCTAACATATAAGTACTTTACATGTCATCTCTTGATTATTAGAACAATCTTATGAGGTAGGTGATATTATTACTGACATGTTACAGATGAAGAAACAAAGACAGAGAAAGATTAAATGAATTGGACAGACTTTACGACTGGATAAGTGTCTGAGATTAGGTTTGAACTCAGATCTCCCTAACTGCATGTCCTGCTATATCTACTATAGCTGTTTAAAAAATATATAAATTTGTGCAACCCACAGGATTAACGTATGCTTGAATTTAACACAGCTTTCCACAAGGCATTGCTACCTTGGTAAAAGCCTTGCTAGCCTAGCTTGTTCTCTTTTGATATTTTCCCCTCCATACTAGGATGAGGCACTGAATTAGAAATTTTTCTAGATCAATTAATATAAATTCAAATTATGCATACTAATTCCAGTACAGTGGAAAAAGCACTGGATTGGGAGATAGAAGTGATGAACTCAAATTACAACTCTGCTGCTTATACTCTACATTACTTTTGGTGATTTAGTTAACTTCTTTGGGCCTCAGTTTCCTCCCCTAGAAAATGAGACAATTAGTTAGGTATAAATGTAACTTTAATGACTAAACCAGTAAAATTGAACTTTGAGTGTAGACAGCCAGCTGCTACTATAAGGATCCCTCTCTCTATGACAGTTACCCTCTCTCTTACCCTGAAGCTGCCTACAAGTGTCACAAAAAGTTGAGAAACCAAAGCCTCTCATTTGATGTTTGACAAGGTGGTCCATTATATTGCAGTTACAGAAAAGGAGAGAGAAAACACTAACTGGTCTTTCCTTGTGCCTTTTGCATGTCTGGATTTTGGGGGTACCTTTTTCTATGTGTCTCTTTGTTCCCTTTTATTGTACATGTGACTGGATATAGTGTAACTGGATATATAGTAAAGAGTTAGCTCTAGAGTACTTAAGAGAATTAGGTGGTGATAAATCTATGTTATATCATCAATACTGCCATAACCTTGGACTGCTATAATCTTGTGTATTATTTGGATGTGCCTAGTTCAGAGGTAACTCCCATACATCCACATGCAAAGCTACTCCACAAGTAAAGGATGGGGACAATTTGGCTAAAATTCAGTTTATATGAAATAAACTTAGATATTTTAGTTGACAAGTTTAATATGAAGTTACAGAATGCTGTGGTCACTAGAGCAAAAGAATGACACAGTCAGAATTGTTGTTTAAGATAATTATTGTGGTAACTGTGGGGAGAGTAGATTGGAAATGGGATAAATTAGAAGCAGAGAGACAAATTTGGAGGCCATTACACTAGGGCAGGCCTATATATAGGCCCAAGCTATGGTAGTGATGGCATGAGTGGAGAACGTGGTGCATTTACATGAGATTTTGTATAAGTATATCCATTGTTGAAAACATTAAATGGTATAAAGTCAAGCACAGTCCCTGGGAGACTGCATTGGAGACTTATTTATAACCACTATCACAGCATTAATGATCATTTTTTGGTTCTTCCATTCTACTAATACCAAATCCAGGTAACTATATTATTGTTTGCCCAATATCAATCTATATTTCCAGTAAGAATGACATGGGAGAGATTGCCAAATGTTATACAAAATTATATTGATGGCAATCTCTTGCATTGCCATTCTGCTAAACCTGTCAAAAAAGTAAATTAATTTGACCTGGCCTAAACCTGCTCTTGACAAAGTTTGTTGGCCTTGGGGTCATTGATTCCATTTCTAGCTATTGATTCATGTTAAGTTAATAATATATCGAATATTTTTTTTTCAGGAATTGAAATAAAATTCCCTGGACCACAGTTTACAAGCTTAATTATTTGTCATTTAAAGAAAATTGAGGCAGTATTTGTCCTTTAATTTTATGTAGCACTGTTCTCATTCTGTACAATATTTCAAAAAAAATTAATAGGACTCAGCAATCACAACTCTTTTAATACTTGGGGATATAGTTCATCTGATCTTAGACTGCTAAACTCAGGAGGGGCAGCTAGGTTCTCTCTTACATCTCCATATTCACCTTAAATAACATCTTCTTTATAACTCGTTTTGGACTCAGAGGGTCTTGGTTCAAACCTCACTCAGCTCTGCTATTTTTACAATCTATTTGATGTTATATAAGTTACTTCAACTTTCCTAACCTGGGTTATTTCTTTCATAAAATGAGAGGCTTAGGCTAAACAACCTCTATTTTAACTCTACAGGTAAAATCTTATGATCTATTTTTCTCTATTTATTTTCTTTCTCAAAGAGTGAGTTGATGGGATTTTTTTTTCATATTTTCACATTTGCCTCCAATCTATAGTGATTCTAGTGGAGTGAGCAGCTTGGCTGAGGTGTTGAATGGTATTCTTACCAAGTGACAACCGGTGACTCAAGCAGAGTTAGACTAGTAATAAGAAAATTTGGAAGAAAAATCAAAAGTAAGTCTGAGTTTTTTTTATTAACTTCTGGTTTACATCATTCATTTCTGCCAGATTTTGAATTACAATTTTTCCCCATTTTTCCCCTACCCACCACCCCAGAATAGCAGTCCCACAAGATATCCCCTCATCCAATCTGCTTTCTCCCATATCTTCTCCCATACCCCCTTTTACTTTACCATTAGGGCAAGGTGAATCTCTGTGCCCCAATGCCTGCTGATATTATCTCCCAATTACATGCAAAATAGTATTAAAAATAGTATGTGTGTGTGTGTATATATATATATATATATATATATATATATATATATATATATATTTCAAACATTTAATTTTAAAACTTTGAATTTCAGATCCAATCCCTTCCTCCCTTGTCACCCATTCCCTCTGGGAAGATAAGCAATTCAGTATGTGTTGTACATGTATACCTATGCAAAATATTACCGTAGTAGATATATTGTAAAAGGCTGCTTATAATTCCCTCCCACTCATTCCACTGCTGAATTGGGGCATTCCCTACTTTGATCCTGTCCCTTTTTGAAAGTGGGTAATTCCAACCTCCCCTCCCCTCAGAACGCCCTCCCCTCCATCATAACCCCTCTCATCCCCCTTCCCCCTACTCTCCAGCAGGGTGAGATATCCCATTTAGTATGTATGTCATTTTCTCCCTGAGCCAAATTCAATGAGAATATGGTTTTGCCTTTTTGCCTTCCTGTTATTCCCCTCCCCTGCAGCTACTTCCCCTTGCTTCTTCTACATGAGATAGTTTACCCTAACCTGTCTCTCCCCATCTCCTCTTGCCACTTTCCACTCTCACCTCATAACTTCACCCCTTAAGTATCATCCCTTCACACCAAATTCAACCTGTGCCCTCTATCCATGTATAACTGTAAACATACATACACATATTCACACATGTATTCATATGCCCATATACCCTTTTTCCATCATTTTCATACTGAGAAATGTTTCATCAGTTATAGTTATTGTTTTTCCATGTAGGAATGTAAATAGGTTAACTTTGATAAGTTCCTTTTGATTTCTTTTCCCTGATTACCTTCTCAAGCATCTCTTGCTTCTTGTGTCTGAATGTCAAATTTTCTATTCAACTCTGGTTTTTTCCTCAAGAATGCTTGAAAGTCCTCTGTAACACTGAATGACCATATTTTCCCCTGAAACAAGATACTCAGTTTTGCTGGGTAGGTGATTCTTGGTTTTAATCCCTGCTCTTTTGCCCTCTGGAATATCATATTCCATACCCTTCAGTCCCTCAGTGTAGAAGCTGCCAGGTCCTGTGCTATTCTGATTGTGTTTCCACAATATTGAAATTGTTTCTTCCTGGCTGCTTGTAGTATTTTCTCCTTGATCTGGGGATTCTGGAACCTGGCTATAATATTCCTAGGAGTTTTCTTTTTGGGATCTTTTCCAAGAGGTGATCTGTGGATTCTTTCAACCTCTATTTCTCCCTCTGGGTCTAAAACATCAGGGCATTTTTCCTTGAGAATTTCTTGAAAGATGTCTAGGTTCTTTCTTTGATCATGGCTTTCAGGTAGTCCAATGATTTTTAAATTGTCTATCCTGGATCTATTTTCCAGGTCAGTGGTTTTTCCCATGAGATATTTCACATTGCCTTCTAATCTTTCATTTGTTTGGATCTGTTTAATAGCATCTTGATTTCTCATAAGGTCACTAGCTTCCATTTGCTCTAGTCTAACTGTGAAGGAATGAATCTCCTCAGTGAGCTTTTGAGATTCTTTTTCCATCTGGCAAATTTGGCTTTTTAAGGCATTCTTCTCCTCATTGCCCTTTTGAGCATACTTTGCCATTTGAGTTAGTCTATTTTTTAAGGTGTTATTTTCCTCAGTCAGGCTGCTGACTCTCATTTCATACTTTTCCTGCATCCTTCTCATTTCTCTTCCCAATTTCTCCTCCACTTCTCTTATTTGATTTTTAAAATCCTTGTTAAGGTCCTCTATGGCCTGTAACCCACTCATATTTTCCTTTGGGGTTTCTAGAGCAGGATTTCTGACCTCACAGTCATCCTTCTGTTCCATGCTTTGGTCCTCTTTGTCCCCAAAATAGGAGTCTAATATTGCATTTTTCTGTTTATTTTGTTTCCTTTGCTAGTCATGTTGCCACTTAATTACTTGACTTTGGGGCTTGTTGCCACAGTAGGACTCTGCCACCAGACAGGGGAGCTTCAGTCCCAAATGTTGGGGTCTTCACAACTTCTGTTTCTGACAAGTTGGATCCCCACCCAGCCATCCCCCCTAGATCACAATCCAGCTCCAAGCAGGTTAAAGCAAGAGTGATTAACCCCCAAAACTGATCGCTGGATCTCCCTACAGTTCAAAGGCCAGGAGCTGAAGCTGCCACTGGAACTTGCAAAATGGCGAGTGTGCCTTGTCTCCTCAGTGGCTTCTAGCCCCTGGGGGAGGAAGCCAATGCATTCCCCAAATACTGGTCCCAAAGTCCATAGGGCACCAACCTATCACTTTGTCCTAGGCATGTCTATGTTGATAATTCTGGCATCGCCACAGCTGCTGGTGTTCTGGGTCCCTCTGGCCAGCTGCTGGCCTGGCCACCCTGAGGCTAAAACTGCAGCTCATGTGGACCTGGGTTTGGTTTACTTAGGGCTGTGCTGTCAGCTCCCAGAGCACTGTGCCAGCTGCTCCCTGCAGGACTGCTGAGCTAGCTTCTGAGGTTAGCTTCTCTGTGCCGTTCTGTGGGTGCTGGGGTTCCAGAAGTTATTCACAGTCCCCTTTTACATAGTTTGGAAGTGGTCTGGTGGGAGAGCACCTTGGAAGTGCTGTTTCTACTCCGCCATCTTGGCTCTGCCCCCCATTAAGTCTGAATTTTAATAATATTTTGTACATATGTGTCCTTTTCCTATTTCTTTGATCTTTTTGGAGTATAGGTCTAGTAATTGTATTAAGGGGTCAAAGTGTATGTATAGTTTGATAATTTGCCATGCCATAAAAATGATGGAAGGGATGGTTTCAGAGCAAAGTTGGGTGATGTGTCATTTGATGTAAAGTCAGAAGAAATAGGAGAGCAATCTACAAAATGATAATAACATTTATAAAACAAACAACTTTGAATGAATTATGGACTCTGATCAGAGCAATGACCAATTTTGTACCTCTTGCTGCCCACCTGTTAACAGAGAAATAACTGACTGATTATGCAGAATAAGACATAATTTGTTACATAGCCATTGTGGCAGTATTTATTTAGTTTGCTTGATTTTTTGCACTTAATACTTGTTGTAAACACTTTTTTCCCTTTTCTTCCTTTTCATTATTCACACAATAAATGGGGTCAAAGGGTGAGATAATAAAAGCTTATTAAACACACACACACACACACATACACACACACACACACACACACACACACACACACACACACACACCTGAATTGACTATGTAGATTCCTTTTACAAACTATTGACAATGGTGGCTACAGACTCTGGGATTATGGGAAGAAGAGGAAGAGAACCATAACATGGTAGCTTTTTCTTCCTCTCCCTCTCCCTCTCCACCTCTCTTTTCCTCTCTCCCTCCATCTCCCTCTCCCTCTCCCTCTTCCTCTCTCTCTCCTTCTCCCTCTCTCTCTCTCTGTCCCTCTCCCTCTTGGTATTGTAAGTATTGACTCTTATGTGCAATGTGCCAATCCCATACTAACTGTCATGGAAGCTTTAGTCATCTCTGTTTTATTTGATCTGGAACAATTCATCCCTCCTTAGGAAGTCTGGGGAAAGCAGAGGAGTCAACCATATTGATGCTGGCCTTAATGCTAACACCCAATTAGCTATAGTTCTATTTTAACTCAGTATTTCTGAAGTCCAACAAACCCCCACACTTGACCTTTATTTCTTTACAGACTCTTGTACCAATTCCCTGTCTCTTACATAGGTCAGTGGGGATTGGTGGTGGATGGGAACTTACTCTTCTGGAAAAAAAAGATCATCCTTTTTAAGAATTTGAGCCAATCAATAAGGACAGTCCCAGTTACTAAGGAGCAACCTTTGGGCAACACCAAGGTGAGTGGCAATACCATTTATAGGAAGATGCTATAACAAGTTCCAAGCAAAGGTTCATCACCTGTTAAATTCATCAAAGCAAACAGGTCTATTTGATTTGATCTATGATTCATTTGTGCACATACAGCAGACACATACACATAGTTTTGTTTTTGTTTTTTCCTCCAAGGTAGCAAAAATGGTCATTCAGAATTTCAACATCAGTGTATATAACAGGGTTCAACAAATGTAATAGTTACCTAATTCTCAGTTCACTGTGATTCTCAGATAAATCATCACATTTGCTGGAAGACAAGGGAGAATCCATAGACTCATTTTCTAGCCAGTAACTAAGCAGTTTAAAAGCAAATATGTAATACAGCATCCAGTTTAGCTCACTCTCTCCAATGTGATTACTATTAATGAATAAAAAAAAATTATGTGTCCACAGAGGCACATTTTGACAATTAATTACAGAATAAATTTTCCTTGGCCATATATCTGCCTTCTAATGATGGCTCTGAAAAATATTAACAATCTAATTCACATGTTTTTGACACATATGCTATGAAATTTGACCTAAATTCTCCATCAAAGACTTAGAAAATCTTGCTCCCAAATATAAATATGTGATTGTCTTATTCTTATAATGAATATATTTAAATTTTATATTATTTTTCATTGCTATTTTAATGAATATGGAAGCTCAGTGAGTATTTTTGTTTACAGTATTGAGATGAGGTTATATTTTCAAGTATTTATATGGCTTCTTTCTTCTACATTTTTATTTAGATGACACATTTTTGAGTAGTAAAATTGAAGTTGCTTGAAGACATATTATCACTCTGAGTTCCAAACACAATTCTTTAAACTTAGTAATGCTAAATGCTGGTTGGATAGTGTAAGTATGGAGGTAGAAACCTCTACCCTAATTAATTGGTACAGAGAGGGCCCAGCTTTTTAATCAAAGGTATAAGCTAGAACCAGAAAATTTTATAATTATATAGAAAGGGTGAAATATCTTAATCATTGGATAAAATCAGGAAATACATTAGAATTAGTTGAATCAAATATCCCCTTATATCTCTTTATATATTTTGGCATTCCAACCATTCTCTGTTTAAGGGTTCAACAAGTTAGTTTAATGGTGATTGAGGGATCAACCCTTGGTCTGTGGAGAATTGAATTCATTCTCCTCCACTACCTCTTGAGGTTAGGAAGGCTTAGGTCATTCCATGTATCTTGGTAGCAGTACCCCCAGAGCAGGAGTGACTAATGGTAGCTTCTTCACTGGAATCTGAGATATAGTAATGGCAAACTACAAAAACCAAGAAAGGTAACTTCAGAACTCATAAGGTTATATTCTCTAAGTTTGCATCTATTTTCTCAAGAGTCCTTGTGAGAATCTGCCACCTATGGAGGAAATGCTTTATACCACCTTTACATATTATATAACTTTAGAAAATATTATTTTGTAAAAGTTGTTTGATATTTTGGAGTGAACAGTATGGGGACTCATGAGTATTGATACTAGTAACCACTGGACTTTCAGAGTTATCCCCAAAACTGAAGGGAAAACAAGTCAGCCACCTCAGAGGATCCAACCTACTAATGATAGTGAGTATTAGGAGAAACAGTTCTAGAAAGGACACTATAATTACACTGGATAGGTAAAACAATCCAATTCATTCTTGCAGTTAAATATGCAGTCTTCCAGGAGATATTCCCTGTTACGCAATTTAAAGCAAAATTTTCAAGAATATTAAGAAATTATATTTGAACATCATATAATCAGAATATGGCCCCCCTTTTAATGTATTATTTAATACAACATAGAGGGCAGAAGCAGAGATCTTTATTCCTTTTTGACTTCTCTTGTTAGACCAACCACCAGTAACCAAATGCTCTTCCTCAGTGATTCCACATGCTTTTAATCTTCTGAAATTATTTGTGGAAATCAATATGTATCATTTAAATTTGCCCAAATGGGGCCCTGTTTCTTAAAGGTGATTTGTATGTTTTCTGAAACTTTAAAACAAACACTATCATGTTTAATGTCATCTCAAAAAATAGTATTATGGATCCCTACAACATTCTGCTTTTGTTCTAAAAGGAGAGGGATGGAAGAGATTGTCACATATCATAATTCTGGCCACCTGTAAACAATAACTTAATGGTGAGTATTTAAAAAATTAGTTCCTTATCTGAAGAACTCAGCATTCTTTGGGATGATAGCACAGGAAAATGCTCTCAATACCTAGCAAGGGTTATCAGAAGCAATTATTCACCTTTTAACAGTGTCACTTTATACTCTGTCTTTATGCTTAAATCAGATGTTGTATTCATATTAATCAAATCTCTACATAAGGGATGCATATATGTTAATTATGACTAATGTTTTTTTTTTTTGCATTTATCACTTTTCTTTCTGGTAGCAATAACAATTTGTACTGGGAAGTGGTACTCTCAGTAGCAATTCAAAAATAATATGAGTTTGTTTCAATTCAACACAAGCATCTATTAAATGTTGGCTGGGGGGGTGTTTGTGGCAAAGTGAATAGAGTACCAGCCCTGGAGT
Source organism: Gymnobelideus leadbeateri (assembly GCA_011680675.1). Lineage (NCBI taxonomy): Eukaryota > Metazoa > Chordata > Mammalia > Diprotodontia > Petauridae > Gymnobelideus > Gymnobelideus leadbeateri. The sequence continues at coordinate 257,099 of WOXC01009559.1, read as the reverse complement.
CAGGTGGACCTGAGTTCAAATCTGGCCTCAGACAATTAACACACACACACACACACACACACACACACACACACACACACACAAACTAGCCGTGTGACTTTGGGCAAGTCACTTAATCCCAATTGCCCTCCAAAAAAGCAAATGAATGAATGAATGAATGAATGCATTTTCATGCTGTGAAATGGGCTATGTCCAGTGAGAACAGGGTTCCTTCCCTACCTTCCTCACCCTTGGAACTTTAATGTCTAGATTAGCAGATAAAACTTATATGTAAACAATAATTGTAAATGTTTGTAATGATATATACTAGAAATTGATTAGCATATACAAAGAGGAATATATAAACAAAGGTGGAAAAATTGTGCCTACTTGTTGATCATCTTGAAATGAAGTGTATGATGTAAAGTTAGGCCACATTAGATCATTAAAAATCTTTTGATGATTTTCAAATGAGTGATGATATTAATTCAGTTTTTCTAGCTATGTTCACAGTTAAATTTCCCTAACATTTCAGTTGAATAATGTTTTATTTTCACTTGAATTAAAATGCTATGCCATGTTCCTATGCCTAGCAAACAATATTCCTGAATATGTTTCCTCAATAGATACCTTTGCTAGATTGTTTATGTAATATAAAATGCCAAAAGAAATTCAGATTAATTTACATCAGTGATTCATTGGTTTTTTTGTTGTTGTTGTTGTTGTTGTTGTTGTCAGCAGCAAAGCTATACTCTGCCCTGTAATCATCAATTCTGCAATTTTCTAGATGCAGAACAATGAGATACAGATTGACAGTAGATTTGTTTTTCACATTTTTCTCAGTATGTACTAAGATTAATACATACTATCAATACAGTATATTGGAAGAAAATTGTGCTCATTGTGTTTCATGGTGGTCTGTTAGATGCAATAAATCCTTGATTATCCAAGGCAAATGAAACTGAATTATCGAAAAAGTGGTTAATAAACAATAGTTGACTACATTCTTCTTTGGAGAAATTTGGGTATACAGGTATTGATAATGTTATATAGAAGCTTTATACACAAACTTTGCATTATTTATATAAAAATGTTTTCACGGTCAATACAATTAATTCCGTATACCTTACATAGTAATATAGACTGTTGTACTGTTTACTCCTTTTCCTGCAATCCCCATTTTCTTCCATCAGCAAGATTCTCTTTCTATTTATTTTTTTTTTGTTTTTAAGCAATTGGGGTCAAGTAACTTGCTCAAGGTTACACGGCTAGTCATGACTTATGCGTGGGTGCTCATTTTCTGAGGCCGGATTTGATCTCAGGTCATCCCAACTCCGAGGCCGGCGCTGTTACTCACTGCGCCACCTAGCCGCCCCAAGATTCTCTTTCTTATAGATTTCAATGGTTCCATCCTGACTTATAGTTGAATTATTTCTTTTATTAATAAGCTTTTGCCTAAAGCACATTCGCTGGTTGTTTGACACACTGATCTGCCATTTAAGATGAAATATGTCTTATCTCATACATTTAGGTCATTAGATGTTACAGCGGATAAATGCTGGACTTGGAGTCAAGACCTGAGTCTGAATGTTTCCTCAGACATTTTACTAGCTGTGCAACCCTTGGCAAGTAATTTTATATTTCCCCCAGATTCCTCATCTGTAAAATGGGTAAAATAACAGCATTCACAGGGTTTTTGTGAGGATCCAATAAGTTCACATTTCTAAAGCAGCTTGCAAGGATTAAAATATTATGTAAATGCTTGCTCTCCTCCTCCTCCTCCTCCTCCTCCTCCTCCTCCTCCTCCTCTTCTTCTTCTTCTTCTTCTTCTTCTTCTTCTTCTTCTTCTTCTTCTTCTTCTTCTTCTTCTTCTTCTTCTTCTTCTTCTTCTTCTTCTTCTTTATCACTATATTTACCCAGGCTGCTATAGTCTTACCCTAGAAATAATTTGTCCACCTGACCATATACAATAGCATCTCTCTCTCTCTCTCTCTCTCTCTCTCTCTCTCTCTCTCTCTCTCTTTCTCACTCTCTCACTCTCCCTCTCCTGAAACTTCAGACTAACCTCATAAAGCTCATCAAAATATTTGTTCTCTTCTAGCACTTAGTACAGTTCCTGCCACATTGTAGGGAATTAATAAATGTTTGTTCATTAATTTATTGCCTTCTAGACCTCCCTTGAAGTTGCTTGGGCTTGTCTCTTAAATGAACAATTAGCCGAATGGAGATGTTAGCCAGATTTTGAGCCAGATGACACAACTTGGTTAAGGTAGAAGTTCTATTTACTTCTGCCAAGTTTTGCAATTATCACACTAAGACATGAAGAGTTATTTCTCTATGATTATATGTTCAAATTTGTTCAAAGCAACTCAGTTATTCTTCATGGTTAAATGTTTTTTTATCACCAAGTTCCTGTTCCATTAGATAATCACAGTTTCATCCTACAAACAATAGTCATAAAAAGCAATAATTACTAATGTTCATAAATCTATACAATTGCCCCAAATCACAAAGTTATATTTTTTGTTTAGCATTGTTTTAGGTAATATATACAATTTTCAGGATTCTGATAAAGTAATTAAAAATTTTTGACGGTCATTTTAATAGACTTTGTATAAGGCCAATAGGCCATTTTATTATTTCTAGGTTTTCTTTTTAGTAAGATTCATTTATTCTTTAGGGGACTCCAGTGAAGAAGATTTGAAGTCAGGCAGTGTGAAGACAAATTTAAATGGAAACACTTTTTTTTCTTTTAATATTTTTCTTTATATTGGAATTGTCCTCTCTATCCATGAAACACTTTGGAGAGATAGTTCACAAAGTATGCACAAGTTTTGCACATGGTGCACAAAGCATCCTCAAATGAAAGGCTTTTTCTAAAAGGTTTTTCCAGAGGTAATATGATTTTCTTAGTCTCAGTCTTCTGGAAATGGAGGCTCTGTCACTGATTAATGTGAGTGCACCACAGTACCTTTTTATAGGTTGGTGAGATTTTTTCTGGTCACAAATATTTTATAATCAATATAAGGTCTACACTACATGCATAATGTAAACAATGAAATCTGATTCTGCTGTTTCAATACCTAAGGTTTCTCTCTATGCTTCTGTTGTTTCTCTACAAAAGGAAAACATCTAGGAGTAAGAAAAACAATCTCTAAGAGTTAAGGAAAAAAGAAGTGTATACTGGCCTTTCCAGTTGGATATATTTTTAAGGACACATCGTCTAAGTAGAGAAGGTGGAAGTAGAAGAATGTAATAACCAATAAGCTTAAAGGAAGATGACAGAAACTACCAGCAATGACTTTTTCCTACCTTTTAGAGTAAATGGACCTCTTGCTCTTTTCTAGCAAAAGATAAGAAAATTTCATCCAGGATAAGTCCACTATTATGCTCAAATACACACACACACACACACACACACACGTACACACACACACACATATATACACACATACTCTTACTTTATTTCTCTCTTTTATAGCTCCTGCTTTGCAAAGATACCTAAGCATCCCTGTCACTTTAAACTGCCTCTACTTTCTTAAAAGTTGCCAAAATTAAATGATTTTTTTTTTAAATTGCAACAACACTAAAAAGTTTAGTCATTATCCATCCATGGGCATAATGATTGATTCTCTTTCACATTGAATCAGAACCTGGAATTTGTCTTCAAGTTGATTGCTGGCTATGTCCCTAATTAGACCAAACACAGGTAATAGTTACCATAATCACTAGCACAGAATATGTATGAGCAGGAATTAAAATGTAGGGTACCTGTTGTGTGACCTCCTTCCCCCACTTATAATCACTGCCATTTATCTTATAGCTTTCTATTGCTACTATGTGCTCTAGACTGTCAAGTACTACAACACTTTTGCCACTGGGTAAGGAATGTTTTATAACCCTCTCCTCACATGGTACTAAGGAATGTAAAGTCATATAATAAGCTGCTTTTGATCTGTGATCTTTAGGCTTCATTTCTGTTGGCTGGTCTAATTTTTCACTTCATACCCCACGTAACAAAAATAAAAGAAAGTTAAATTCCCTCTTGGTTTAGTATATTGGTATCTCTAGGGCCCTAATGAGTAACCAAGTGAGAGAGACAAGTCAAGAGTATGGACTCACTGGCTTTGTTATCATCACCTAGGTAGTAGCTGACTTTAAAGTTATAACATATATATATATATATATATATATACGCATATATATACACATATATACACACATATATATGTATATAAATTATATAGTATAAAGTGTGGGGCGTTGGGTCAGAAGACCTAAATTCAAATCCACTCTTAGGCACATAATAGTGGTGTGATCCTGGGCAAGTCACTTAACCTCTGTTTACCTCAGTTTTCTGAACTATGAAATGGAAATAATAACATTATCTACCTGTTGTGAAGATCAAGTGAGATAATATTTTTAAATGTTTAGTACAGTGCCTGTCACATAGTAGGCATTATAAAAATGTTTGTTCTCTTCCCTCCCTGCCTCCTTCCCCTGTACCAATACCACTCATAGATACATCAAAATCTTAAAGCATTTTTCAAATACTACTGAAAAGGAAATTCCTAATGATTTTTCAGGTTACATTTCTATATTTTACTTAAATCAAGAATAAAATCTGGGTAATATTCAGGAAATGCATCCTTGAGTTGAATTTAGGAAAAAAAAAACTGGATTAAATAGTTGTTCAGATATTAACTAGCTAAATGATCATGTGTGGATGATTTAAGTTACTGAATCTCAACTTTCTTTTCTGTAAAATGAATATAACAATGCCCTAGCCCCTGCTGCACAGATTAGTTGGGATTATCACTAAAATATGTAAAATACTCTGCAATAATGAAAAAAACTCTATATAAATGCCAGTTATAATGACGATAGTGATAAGAACCATCCCCTTGATTCTTCAAAGGATCTGAGAGTAGATGGCTTACCATTCATGTGTTCTTGTCTTTCTTGGTGCTTTGTGGCTTGTCCACTATGGATGCAACATAAAGGATCTACCCAAAATATTGGATGCCTTTTTCTATTTCTTGGGTAAATTACAGCTCTTGGGTTGTTAGCCCTGTTTTTTACTACTTAACTTTCTTATCTTCTTTTCTAATCATTAATTTTTTGAATAATATCTTTTATACTATCCCTTGCCTAGATGTTACCATTGAAAATTTGCCTTTAATTTCAATAGCCTTTCATTTTCTCCATTTTCTTTTGGGTTACCCACAACTTCTGTTCTTTAGAGTTCATATGGGACTCAGATTCACAATCACACAAAATGGATAAGAAAGAATTTATAATAAAAAGCTGTGTTTTGGGGAGTTGTTTGTGATTGTTTGGAGTATTGCATAATTTTCCAAATGCAATTCACCTCACTCTGTTATTTCTTTTTCATTCTGAGTCCAAATGTGAAGTAACATGTAAATCTATTGATTTAGCTACAATCAAGGAATCTACTGTGAGATTATGATACCCAAAACCAAAAGGATTTGCCTATTCATTTTCTTTAGCTATTCTACATTTCTTTAAAGCTCTAATATTATTTGAGTCCCATTATTTGATTCATTTCCACTAGGGATTTGTGTTTCCTGGGCCACAAGGTTTCTTCATCCCTTATCTTTGATTGATTCTCTTCTCAATAAATGCTTGAGGCCTAACGAGGTTTTGAAACAAGTTCAAGATTAAATTTCTGCCTAGTAGTCTAGGAAATAATCTGATTCTTATACCTTTATTGGTGTGTGATGGAGCAACAGCAGTTCATATCTAAAAATCATTCCTGATATCATGAAAATGTGTTAGCATAATTTGTAGAGAGACAGTGTTCAATTCTATTTTACAATTAAAAAATCTTATAAAAATTGTCCTAGGACTAGGATTCATAAGACCTTGATGACCTTTGACACTTTACTTCTTTCTCTGACTTTTCATTTTTCCAGCTCTCGGGAATACCATTTCTTTCCAGGGGTTAAGTGGAAAGAATAGATATGAAAGTACTTTGAAAGCTATAATTAGAATATACATGTATATAAAGGTATGAATTTAATAAGATTGTATCCAATGGAAAGCAAATTTTACTCTATTTTAAAAGGTAAAGTGGTATTATTTATCCTCATATGAAAAAGTGAGAAAAGGTGGTTCATAAGGACATGCTTTGACAGTAGGTGGGAAAAAAAAAAGAGCAAAGAACACTATAATTCAAAATCCATACACATTCACTCAGGATCACTGTTACATAATATCTGTTTAGCACTTAATGGTTGATAAAAGGTTTTCTGTCCAATAACTTTCTAGTGTAGGGGATAGTTGAAAACTTTCTTAAACTTTTAAGTCCCTCAGCATATTTATTCTTTCTAGCAGGGAAACAATTCATTGAAGAGATGCTTTAGGACAGAAAGAGGAGAGAGAGAGAGAGAGAGAGAGAGAGAGAGAGAGAGAGAGAGAGAGATTCATCCTTGGATTGTCATAAATTCCCCAAAATGGTCCACCTAATGCTCTGGTGCATGGACTCTTAATTTTTTGATCAATAAAGAGCATGGGTTGTCCATCTAATTTTAATTCCTTCTATGTAACTAAGACCATCCCTTTTTTATCTCTTGGTTCTCCTGTGTAGATCAGAGTTGGCAAATATGCTGTCATGCCTTAATGTCCATTTTATGCCTCACTGTTGCCCTTAATTATTTAGAGAATGTATTATTTATGCTAAATGATATACTCTTGTCTCAGGGAGAATCCTTACATCATTAAGAGTAAATATTCTGATGTGCTAGGTCCATGATTTATCCATTCAACTTCATAGCATTTTTGCCTAGATTTATGAATTCCTAAATGTAGAAAACTTCTGGTTTAAAAATTTCCTCCACTGACAGAATGGCAATTCATCTATAACTTATAGTCTTAGAGAGTTGCCTAGGACACAGAGGGATTAAGTAGCTTTCCAATTGTTACATAGCTAGTATATGTCAGAAATGGAAATTGAGCCCAGATCATCTTGACTCCAAATCCAAGCATTGCATCACTACTCTGTGCTTCCTCTTTGCATATTATAGTCTAGACAATAGTCTACTTTGTCTCTTTCCTAATTGGATACACAATTGATTTCTAGATATATAGATATTGATCACTATTTATTATCTATATCTATATCTATGTCACAATCTAAAGCTGGCCTAATCTCTTCTGAGTAATTTTGAGTCTCATTTAGGAAACAATTATATATGCTTGGACTTGATGAAATCAGCCTGATGTCACCCATGAACAGGAGGAATACCTTGATGATTTCACCATCTAGAAATGTTTTTTTTTTCACAATACAAACAAGAAGAGAGGATATATCACTTGACAGAAGTCATACATGTACAACTTCCAAATAGTAAAACAAGGTCTCAAAATCATATTTTCTGACTCTAAGTTATTGTTCTTTCCTGCACACTTTGCTTCCTTTAGCACCTGTATTCTTCAATTTATATACTTAAGGCTTCAGTACAGTTAGTTTCTGTTGCCTGTTTTAAAATGTTTAATCTCAATACAATCTGAAGCACATAACCAAAGGAAGGTATAGGCTGGTCCCAAGTCCATGTATATTTAACTGAAAAAAATATTGAGGAAAAACACAGCACAGTAAATAGCAGAGTTCCATTGACCTGGGTTCAAGTCATGCTTTAGTTATTTGCTAGTTGTATGACACTAGGCAAAATATTCACATCTTGGAATCCCACCTTTTTCATCTGCAGAAGGGGCATCTTTGTACTTTCACTACCCCTCTCATACAGTTGTAACACTATAGAGATATGAACTATATATGATTTCTTTGTATGATAACTTAAACTATGCAAATGCAAAACATTAAAATTTTATTTTTGGTCCAAGTCTGTGGTTTTATCATTTTTCCATTCTGATTATGGAAATTACCAATGCAGATTAACAACTTTTCTCCAACCTTACTGTCTTGTACTGTTGCTTGGTCAAACTGAGCAGTTACCCCATCTGGTCCATGGCTACATGACTATTATAGGTTAGAATGAGGACTTTAGTTTTGTATGATTCCTAAGCTGTGGCTCTAGGCCATGCTGTCCTTAATATACTAAAATCTTTGAAGAAATGAACTAATGTCCTTTCTCTTTGCCTCAGTTCACAAAGAAAAGTTTTGGCGGTCTCCATTATCATAAAGTGAGCATTCTATACATCCTGCCCAAATGGATTTCAGGACAATGTTGAAACTGCCTCATATCCACCAGCTTCCTGACTCACTGTAGATGAAGAATTACCATTTTCTTCATGAGTCTAAGCATCCTACCCAATATTAACAAAGTAAAATAAATATAGGTATCTGTTTGGTATCTTAATCATTTCCCCATGCACTACATTAAATTAACCTTAATATTTTGGCATCCTGGAACTCATTAAAGGCATAAAGTCTAGATTTGCTAAGAAATGAATTACATAAAAACAATCTCCACACAGAATTTTCAACATTAAGCTACTAAGAAAATGTATCCCATTATTAAGAAGCATCATAGAGAAGACAACGGTTGCTAAGTTAACCATAGGAAAACCAAGTTATGGATTATAAATCTACACTATAATCAAAATGCATGTGCCAACAGAATTCTATTCAAGAATTGTATCTCTCTCTCTCTCTCTCTCTCTCTCTCTCTCTCTCTCTCTCTCTCTCTCTCTCTTTCTCTCTCCTCCCCATCCCTCCCTCCTTATCTCCCACTCCCTCCCTCCCTGTTTAAATGTCACCAAAATACCAATAACTTAACAAATTAAAAAGAAGTTTATTAATTTTTGCCAATTACCTACATTTTTGAAAAAGGAATCTTTTTTCAGTTAGCAGCTTCATATCTAATGGAAGTAAATAAATTTAAAGAGTTGCAGACAGATATTTAAGTTGGAGGCTTTAAAGTGATTAATTGAGGAAGGCGGGTGTTAAAGGTTGGGAGGTCAGAATCACATTAACTACCTAACAGAATTTTTTTCCTCCAAAGTTGTTTTTCCCCTGCTGTGAATCTGTAGCACTAAATCCAGAACTCAAAAGGCATGCAAAATCCTCCTCATTAAACAAACCATGCCATCCAAATCCTACTGTTTACTAATTGCAGTGTCCCTGAGCTCCCTTTAGTGCTTGCCCTGCTACCCAAATCCATCACTGATTCTCTATAATACAGCATTGGTAAAGACCATTCCCATGTGACAGGCCTGCTGGGGTTTGTGGACATCCACCTTGTGGGCAGACAGCAAAAAAGGCCCTGCTAGAAAGGATTGTGGTTTTTGTACCTGCTGTGAGCCACTAATGGCACCTCAGTCTGTTGAAATAGGTCATAGGTTGGGGTGTTTTTGAATATAAAAGGATAAAGGGAAGTGGGACTGAAGAATTTCTTGCTATTAGTTTGGTTTTCATTTCATTTGGAGCTAGTAATAAGGGGCAGTAATAGGAGTCTTTTTCATCCTTCAACCTTTCAACTCCTGTACCTATTGCTTCCTGCTTCTATTAACAGGAGGGAAGGGGGAAGGGTAGCCAGATGTGCTTAGCAGTATATTAAATACTGCATTGGTGCCTCTTGACAAAAAATAAATAAATAAAGTCTTCCTAGGTATTGATTGACTGAGCAAAATGGGAAAAAAAAAATCAAGCAGCCAGCATGAATCTACATTAAAACTAGCTTTAGCCCACACAAAATCAAGCACCACTCTGGGAAAATAACAATATAGTTTATTTTAGTGCGTATGTTTTTTCACTAATTATGACTCAGTTATGCTTCAAAAGGGAAAACTCAATATGGCAAATTTGAAACCCCCTTGAATCCTATGGGGTCCAATTTCTGTAAATGATATGGACATGTTGAGATCTAATTGCTGTACCAATGACCTAGACTTTTATTCTTTCATTATCACTGTTATACTTGGTTTCCTTTCACTTCCATATACTTTTGAAATCTTCTTATAAATTCCCTTCCCATGATATTGTCCCGTTGAATACTAAAATCTTTAAGTGTCTTATTGGCTCAGTTCTGACAAAGTACAATCCATTCCTAGCTCACCACAGATGGAACCAACCTGAATGAAAACATCAATTCTGAAACATTTAATGAGAGAAAAATATGCACATATTCCTACAAAGAAAATCCCAAAGTTTTAGTTTTATAGAAGTGAGTGTAAAACTCTTTAGAGATTAGCAGTGAAGCCCAATGGTAGGGGAAGGATTATTCATTCTTTCTATGTAGAAAAAGTTGGATTTTCTATATATTACCATAACAATGATGATGAAAACAACAGCAAAACAAACTGCTGAAACATATTAGGTATAGAAACTAGAGCTGTGGTTTTCTACAGAGAACTGTTCAGTGAGGATGAGGAACTTCTTCTAATGTGTTTTATATACTTAATTGGCAGAGATGTCTAGCATGAGACTAGCCCACCTGCCACATGCATCACCAGGATTTCCAATGGCAGCACAAACAAAATTAAAATGCAATTGAAAATTATTTGGGGGCGGCTAAGTGGTGCAGTGAATAGAGCACTGGCCCTGGAGTAATGAGGATCTGAGTTCAAATAGATGCTCAGACACTTGACACAGTTACTAGCTGTGTGTCTTTGGGCAAGTAACTTTGTCCCAATTGCCCTCAAAAAATTATTTAACAAAATAAATAAAAGATGATAGAACACAGATAATCTTTATGTACAGTTATCTAAGTCAATATGTGGACTTTAGGGATCCTTAGGTTTAGTGGCCCCATTTCTATTTGGCCTAGAGCACCGTTAAATAATTCATTTGCCCAAGGTCATGCAACAAGAATGTATAAGAGGGAGGACTTTCACCCAGGATTTCCTGGCTCAAGCAAGCTCTTTGTCTACTACACTATGCTGCTTTTCATTATTGTTATCCTGTGATTTATGTAAAATTGCTACACATACACATATATGTATTTATGTATGTATACATATACTCAATGTATGTGTGTATATATCTCTATATATAGATATGCACATACACATATGCATATATGTCAATGTTATATAATTTTATACTCATACACATATATGAGCAGCTAGGTGATACAGTGTATAGAGTGCCAGGCTTGGAGCAAGATATTTATCTTCTTGAGTTCAAATCTGACCTCAGACACTTATTGTCTGTGTGACCCAATGCAAGTCACTTAATCCTATTTACCCTAGTTTCCACATCTGTAAAATGAGAAAGATAAGGAAATAACAAACCATTCCAGTATCTCTGCCATGAAAGCATCAAATGTCATGAAGAGTCAGATATGACTGAAAAGTGACAAAACAACAAATTTTTGTGACTCCGTATAGTATGCCAGGCCCTTCAATATTTCAATATTTCTTCAAGTCTGTCTAAGCTCATCTTCATTGCTTCTATGACACTATCCAAGTCATACAAGAATTAGCAGAAGTCTGGGCAGGTTTTCAAAGAGGCAGAGAAACTAGAGACCAAATTGCCAACATTCACCGGGTTATGGAGAAAGCAAGAGAGTTCCAGAAAAATACCTACTTCTGCTTCATTGACTACACTAAAGCCAGATATGCAGATGATACCAGATGCTATTCTGATGTGAAGAATTAATAAGCCTCTTGATGAGAGTAAAAGAAGAAACTGTAAAAGATGGCTTGAAGGTGAACATTTAAAAAAAGTAAGATAATGGCAACTGGTCCCATAAATTTCTGTAAATAGAGGGAGAAAAATTTAAGCAAAGCAGTGTCATATTTTATATTCTTGACCTCAAAGACCACTGTAGATGGTAACTGAAACCATGAAACAAAATGCCCTTGTTCCTTTGAAGGAACACTGGAAAATCTGGACAACATAGTAAAAAGCAGAGATACCACCTTGTTCTATATAATATATAAAAGGCTCCATATAATCAAAGCTATGGTTTTCCATTAGCAATGTATGCCTGTGAGCGTTGGTCTACATAGGAAAGCTAAGCCTTGAAGAATTGAAGTTTTCAAATTGTGGTTCTGGAAAAGCTTTTTGAGAGTCCCTTGGGCAATAAGGAGATTAAATCAGTCAATACTTAAATAAATTTATTCAGACTTTTCACTGGAAGGTCAAATGCTGAAGCTGAAGTTTAAATACTTTTCCCATATAATGAGAAGATGTGACTTGTTGGGAAACTCTGATGTTGGGAAATATTGGAGGCAAAGAAAGAAGGGGATGGCAGAGGATGATTTAAGCAGCAAGCTCATAGATAGAACCACTGAAAGACATGGCTCTGCTTAGTAAGAAAGGAAGGATGATGAAATAGCAAGGAAGACTAAAGAGGTCAGAGAAAGAGATGAACAGTGCTGATCATCCAGCTGATTTAATAACGCCCCAAATGTTACCTGGCTGGCCAGAAGAACCTCTCCTGGTGAGTTTCTTATATAGTGCAGATTTGGGGTAAATCTGAAGAATCTGTTCAGTAGTCTCACCAAGAGATTTCTGAGATGCATTATGTTTGCTGTATCTATACAAGTTTATGAATCTTGTGTTTTATGCAGTTTCTCTTGCCCTTGGCACTAGTTTGAACATTGAAGACATTTTCTAGAGGACCTTATCACTTACATTTTGGAGAGACTTTAGGAATTAGTCATATTAATGCTTTGTTTCAGAGATATTTCTGGAGTTTTACTGTTAGGTTGTGGAATATGGAGTTAAAGAGGGAGAAAAAAACCTGACCCTACTTTTTGAGATCAATATTCCTCCCCCTACCTTTCCACAGGAGAAATCTGTGTCCGTGTAATTTATAAGCAAAGCTCATCATGTGAGAGTATCCCTCAGACTATAGAGGGATGTTAACTTTTATTACCAAATGCCCTTATATCAGCCTTTTGATGCATTTGACCCGATGGAATATGGATCTCTCTCAGGTTTTCTTCATTTGAATTCTTCCTCCTACTATTTTCTTTTTATACACCTATCTGTTATCTGTAGTGTTAAGCCTGCAGGACATGGAATCATGAAGACCTGGGTTCAAATCATACCTTCACCACATTCACACTGTGTGACCTTGGTCTAGTTACTTAATCTTTCCTTTTATTTTTTTTAATTCTGGGCTTCACATTTTATTATTAATTTGTTTGTTTATTTTTAGTTTACAGGATTCAATTCCATAGTTCCATGAGTTTCAAATTTCCCTTCCCTCCCTCCACCCACACCCTACGACAGCATATAGTCCAGTATAGGAACTGCAAATAATTTCACATTAGGCATTAGTCAGGTTACAAGGGAGTATTGTACTAGATGGAATGAAAAATGGTAAAGAGGAAATAAAACCAAAGAATGAAAAGAAAAAGATCAAGTAGCTTGCTTTCATCAGGATTCAAACTCAGTCCTTTTTAGTTATTTCTCTGGATGTAGGTATCTCTTTCCTTCAAGAGTCTTTTGGAATTGACATATCACTGCATTGATGAGAAGAGTCCAGTCTGTCATAGTTGTTTGTTTTTTTTTAAAGCAATTGGGGTTAAGTAACTTGCTCAAGGTTACACAGCCAGTCATTAATTATGTGTGGGTGCTAGTTTTCTGAGGCCGGGACCAATCTCGGGTCATCCCAACTCCAGGGCCGGTGCTCTTACTCACTGCGCTACCTAGCCTCCCCTCTTTTGATTTTTCTTTCGTACAATTACCCTAATAATATTCCTATGATACTACTCTTAATACATCTGGTCTTCTAGTCAGAATCCTTCAATGTCTATAGCTTAGTGAATTTTTAAAATGTTCATCCTTTAAGTTAAGGCTCTCAGTCTAACATCAACCTACTTTTCCAACCTTATTGCATACTATTCTACCATGAGCCAAACTAGACTACTCCAGCTTTTGCCTTTTATCTCTATGTCTTTGCTTACCTTCTAGTGCCTGAAATGGTGGTCAATTATATCACCATCATTGGAAGCACTTTCCTAAAATACCTAAGATGCTTTACATGCTTTATAAAGCTTTTCCTGAACCTCGCCTCCTTTCCCTCTGCATTCCCCAGGATCAATGCAATCTCCTCTCACACTTCTCATACTACTTGTTTTCAGCACTTCTTTCCATTTCATCACAGTCCACATATCATCATATTTATATCTTCATTTGCCTTCTTTTTCCTCCCATTAGATGATAAATTCCTTTGGAGCAGGAATTGTATAATGCTTCATATTCTGAGGGATTAGAAATATGTTTTCTTTGGATTTGAAAAGTACAGTCAACAAACTTTTATTGAGTACATATTATTTGTGAGGTACTGTATTTAGTCCTGAAGGCACAAAAACAAAAATTAAAACATTCCTGAACTCAAGAAGCATATGTTATTGCGGGTGGCGCAGTGAGTAGAGCGTTGGCCCTGGAGTCAGAAGGACCTGAGTTCGGATCCAACCTCAGACACTTAACGCACATACAAACAAAAACCTAGCCGTGTGATCTTGGGCAAGTTACTTATCCCCAATTGCCCTGCAAAAAAAAAAAGAAGAAGAAGCATATGCTATATTTGGGATATATAAATGCACAGATAAAATATATACAAGATAATATGTGTATGAAATGGAAAATGGTAGAGGAGGCTCCTAAAAGAGCTCAGTCAATAAATATTAATTAAGCACCTGCTACATGGCAGGTACTGTACGTAAAGTGACACCTCAAAGGATATCATGAGTTCAAGAGAATGCATATGAGAAAAGAGTACAATCGGGATATCTAGGTAAGACTGTGCTAGGGCGTGGAGGCAGGAGATGAAATCACAAATTTGGAAAATAGTTGGTCAGTTTGACTGTAGCTTTGAGTTTGTGTACTGGAATAATGTGAAACAATTCTATTAAGGTATATTTCTTGCTGGAGACAGATTGTGAAGGTTTTTAAGTGTCAAGGTAAAGAGTTTGTTCCAGAGACAATAGAGAGCCATGGAAAAGCATTTATTGAAGGAATATCATGATCAGATTCTTGTTTTAAAATAATAATTTGACTACTATGTGGTGGATAAATTGTAGTGACCAATAAATGGAAATGGTAAAACCAACAAGGAATTTGTTTTAGTACTTCAGTTGGGAGATGATAAGGGCCTGGACAAAGATAATGGCTATATGAAGGCAAAGAAGGAAGTTGAGGGAAAATCAATAAAATGGTACAACTTGTGTATGACAGTGAAGGGGAGAAGGAAGAATCATTCATGCATCTCTACCCAACTGGTTACATCAGTATTTTTCATTTTCTAGTACTATGCAATAGATTTTATTGTAACATTGTAGTGGATTTTTCCAATCTTGTCCTTATTAGATTTTGAAATATACCATTCAATGAACTTTACAAATGAAAAGTTAAAGTCTACCAACAAGATGATTGTTTGGAAAATAGGCAGTTCCTATAAGCTCATATACATGTGTATATAGACAGAGCCTTGAGTGTTTAAGTACATTTAATTCAGAAAGCCTCAAAACTCTTGGTGCTATGTATCTTCAACATGTGTACATATAATACATATTGTATACATACACATAATGAGAAAAAAAGAATAAAGTATTTCTTCCATAGTTCCCAGTTTTAATTATCATTATAAAGCGAGATTATATTAAATAACATGAACATGTTCACATATTTTGTTTTGGGGTAGCAAATACATATTAGAAGAAAAGGTACTAACCTGGGTTTCTTATTAACCTAAAAAGATGAAGCTTCATTTGGCAGACTAAAATCAAAATGATCCTCTCAGCTGCCACTGCTGCTGAACTTAGCAGATGACATTTTATTAAATTCACATGTTGGCCAATTGTCAGCACTTATTTTGCTTGTATACAGTGCAGCTTGCAGCACTATTGATCATGAAATTTTAATATAATGCTTGGAAACGTATGCTGGTATTTCAAGAAAAGACTAGGATTGATTTAGGACTTCTCTGTCCTCAAGAGAATTGTCCACACTGTTTTGTGTATTATCCCTCTCCTTTTTTCTCCTGCAACCATCAATTCCCACTTCTTCTCCCTTTTCTATAAATAGTGAAAATTGTTAAGAAGACATGGTCCAAACTTGGTTGGGTTTAAGCTTCTCTTCCCAAGTGCTCCTTTGTATGTATAGTAGCTAAGGTCTGGATGACTGAACAGTTTATTGTGGTTTAAAATCTTGGTTTTATTTTATATTATTTATTCCTTTTTACTTTGAGCTTGATGTGACTTTGAAACACTGGATGAAATCAAGCTCTTGTAATTAAATGCACCCCAAATCTGAAATTATGCTACTTAGTCATATAAGTGGCTTCATAATTAACAGCCTTTTCCATTTACTGGTGACAGAAATGGCTTTTTGATCAAATTCCAATTTCAAGATTTTAGGATTTATTTAGATTCATATTGGACTTTTGAATGATGCCTCTGCCTATATGTCTGCAAAGTAATCTCTCTTCTTCCTCCCCCTCTCCCCCTTGCCCACATCACTGCTGGCAGATGAGGAACATTACCTGTCTTTTCTCATGTTGGTCTTATAATAAGATTCAAACCCTGGTCTGCACATTGATTTTTTTCAGCAACTTGATTACTGCAATTCCCTGTTAGCTGCCCTCTCTTCATCTACTATATCAAATTGCAATATGTACAAAGCTGAACTACTAGACTCGTGACCTGCGCCAAATCTAAGGACACAGAAGCCTTGGTTCCATTTCATTCCTTTAGCCTCCTGTCACATTTTGTATTTGTTTCAAGATCCTAATCCTGAGGTAGAAAAGGTTTAACTTGAACTCTAATCCCTTTTAGTTTAAGAAAATTACTTACCTCCCTAGCTTCCCAGCTATCTTTAGAAAGAACATGTTCAAATTAATAGTTCAGTGAGCTGTTTAAAATCAAGGAAGCCTGTCCTTCAAGCTAACTGTAAGAACCTGGTGAACTTAATCCCAAAGTTTACCTTTGACATATCAGTAAATGAAATATAAATAGCAGTTGTATAGTAAAGCTGACAAGTAGTGGGTCACTGTCCTTAGGGCTAAAAAGGTGCTGGTGCTGTTGGAACCACAAGATCAAATTGCCTTTGAATGACATACCCTCTTTGCCAAAGGGGTGTGAAGGAGAGAGAGAGAGATGAATAATGGTCAAAAGAAGACACCTCTCTCTCTCTCCAGGCTCACACTCACATATATGCATATGTGTGTATATGTTTGCATATATACATATACATATGTGCATATCTATCTATTTAGATTTACCAATACCATCTGTAATCGATCTTATCTTTCTACAATCATGGACATCTTCTTTTAATATAAAGCCCAGGCTCAAGGCAAAGACTGTAAAACCACAGATAGAATAATATGAACCTTTCTGAGAGTGTAAAAGAATGTTTCTGTTTCTCACAAAAATGTAAAACAAGTAGAAACGAATTTTATACTATTCAGTCTTTTGTTTTGCTTTATCCATGTATTTGTTGGATCCATGACTCATTTCTACATTATTATGAATGATCCAAACTTAGATTATTTGGATCATCAGTTAGAAATATTATTCAAATATTTTTGAGAAAGTATATTTTAAACCTAAATTGTTTCTTTGTAAGCATTCTAATAAATTAGCTTTATTATGTGCTATGATTTATCTAAATATATTTTTACTTCAAGTTCTGATGGAATGTAAAATTACTCTACTGTGAATTTATGTGTAAACTCCTTTCTACTATGTGCTTAATCAAATGCTATTATGTGGCAATACATATATGTATAAAAAATGGACTTTTATTCTTAAATAATGGGTCGATATCAAGGTAATGTGAGAAATTCATGCACAGTGGGTCATGGGAAACTTGGCCTCCAAAAATGACCTAAGCCAATTATTAACTTAAAAAGGCAGACTTTACTGAATTCATTCAGTGATTTCATGTCAATGCTTTTCTATCCAGTTCTGTTGTATTTTCCAAGAAATATTATATATGTGTGTGCCTGTATGTATATGCATGTATGTGCATGCATATACATGTATGTATATACATGTGTATTTATGTAGACACATATTTATATATGTGTATATGCATATACATACATATACACATGTATCTATGCTTAGGATTGTGCTTTACCACTTAAATAAATATCACATTCAATGGATGATGCAATATTTTGTTACTTAATCATTTAACTTGCCATATGTAATGTCTTAAATTTTCACATTCTATCCTCTAATCAAACTTGCCTACATGGTTCTTCCCTATAAACAATATTTTTTATCATCTCTTTGCATTTGTAAAGACTTTCCCCTGTGCTTGGAAGGTCATCTCGCCTCCTCTTCTTTTCAGATGCCCCGAAGTCTGAGAAGGGTCAGTTCAAGTGCAAATCTTTCCATCTTTTCTGATTCGCCCAATTATTATTGATCTGCTCCCATCACTGTGGCTCTATATCTATCTATCTATCTATCTATCTATCTATCTATCTATCTATACCTCTATCCATCTATCTATCTCTCTGTCTATTGGTCTATCATCTCCAATATTTATTTGAGAACATGTTGTCCTCTATCATAATGTAAACTCTCTGAAGGAAGGAACTAACTTCTGTATTTGTATTTGTAACACCTAACCACCATGCCTTGAATGTAGAAGGCACTTGATAAACACAGATTGATTTTAGAAGTGGATAATTTTATATTTTTTACAAATTAACTCTGCTCATATATGACCCTTGAAAACCTTAAGAGGGAAATATAACCAATAAATCAAGTAAACATCAATATGTAATTGGTATTGTCTAATGTATTCCAAGTTTCTTTGATTTCATCTGCATAGGAACTTTTTCCCTGAGCATAGATTGTAAGCTGTGGTCTTTAAATATTGCCTGAGGCTTGGGGGTAGAGGGGTAAAGTGACAATTGATAAGTGTCAAAGGAAATATTTGAAAACCCAGGTCTTTCTACTCTAAGAGTAGTACTCTCTTTACTATGCCATGTTACCTGTTTCAATGCTAAAGCTATTATGCAGAAGTATATGGACAGAAAAGGAGCAATGGTGACATGATGAAAGTGAATAAAACATATGGACAGATTAAGAACTACATTGGTGCCAAAGACTGCTTAAAGATCTAGAAAAAAGATCTCCACCTCATTGAGTAGAAACTTAAGAAAAAAAAAAGATTTTCTTTTTGCTTTCTGGAGGGGTTAAGGCAGGACAATTGGGGTTAAGTGACTTGCCCAAGGTCACATGGCTAGTAAGTGTTAAGTGTCTGAGGCCATATTTGAACTCTGGACCTCCTGACCCCAGGGCCAGTGCACTATTCACTGTGTCACCTAGCCATATCCTCCCCCACCCCACCCAAAAAAAGGATTTTTTGGAAGATATGCCAGACTGACAGGGTATGGATGGGCTATGATCTGACTTAGTGGAAGAGATATCTTCTTTGACCAGATCACTCATCCTTTAAGCATTAAGGTAAAAATCTAAGTATGATGTGCTGAGTCAGTAATTCTTAATAAATTATATCTATGTCCTTGCTTTGATAGTAAAATATAAAGTTCCACAAAAGGATATAGATACTGACTAATTTTCAATTAAATTCAACATTTATTTATTAGCTGCTATATAAAGAGCTCTGTATTAGATATAAGAAAGACAAAGAATGTTTATAAAAGACACAGCAGTCCTAGTCCTCATATGCCCTAAGGTTTAATAGGAAGAAAATACATAAGGACTTATACCTAAAAGAGAAATATTATCTGATCTTTAAGGTCATAAGCTATGATCCTGTGATTCCTTTTCATAAATGTAAGAGATATTTTTTTTTAAATTCCTTTGGAAATCTGAGAGGGATAGTTCTTATTGATAGAAATGATCAGAGAAATGTCAAAGGAAAAGTGACATTTTAGGTGGATTTTAAACAATGAGCAGAAATTCATCAGGGGAAAATAAGGAAGGAGAACCTTGAAGGTATAGGGGATTAATTAGGTAAAAGGGCTAGGGGGAAGTTCAAAGTATTTTCAGTTGGAAACGAGAACAAACAATATGAGTAATATGCAATGTGTGATAAGGCTTGAAGGGTAGGGTAACATCAGGTAATGGAAGACCCCTAATGCTAAGCAAAGGTATTTGAACTTGACTTGGCAGATATAATATTAATGAGATTTAAGATCTTCCTGGCCCATTAATAGGCCTCACATGGAGCCCATTAAGCAAAGCTTGTTTAGGGGAGGCTTGCTTATAGGAAGGCTTTCAAACCTTTTGTTAATTTCTAATTAGGCATTGAGCTATGAGGGTTGTGATAACATCTGGCTCTGAGAAGTGCATATGTGCTCTGAATTAGTATTTTGCTTTGAGGTTTTGCTTATGAGAAGGATCTTGTGATTCCCTTGTGAAGATTCTCAGTGTCTATATGTTCAGAGCTCCCCAACTGCTCAGATGTAAAGGATCTCTCAATCCAGGGATGCATGTAAAGTGCGTAGCAATATTGCTTTGATTCAGGCAGTCAGAGCCCTGGCTATTGGTCTCTATTTCTCTGCTTGTATTTTCTCTGAAGTTCAGGGTGCTGCCTTTTCCCCTGAACTGGTGAATGTAATTTAAAAAAAAAAAAAAAAAGATTGTTGAGCACTTAAACAGCTATCTTTTCTCATAAAGCAGATCTAAGAATCTGTGTTAACTAACATCCATCCTGCGTATACCAGTGTGGTTGCTGCTACAGCAGACTATAAGGAGACTCAAATATTTTGGAAAAGAGTGAAATAAGATCAGTGCTAGTAATACAAGATGGAAGGCAAGAGTATAGAAATGAGGAGACTTGTTAGATTACTTCAATAATTCATATGAATAGAAAGAAAATTATATTAAGATTATGGTGATGTGAACTGAGGAGGGGGGCAGATAGAAGGTACGTTACAGAAATGAAATTGACAAGACTTAAGAAGAGGCTAAGGAAAGGAGAGTCAAATAATTGATTTTCATCCATTCAATAAAATGAGAAAGCAACTAAGGTTATAAATAGAATATTTCAATAAGATTACAATTTAAGGATTGTATTAGATAAAAGCATAAGGATTTCTAAAGTGAATGGAGTTTCTAATTTCACTTTTGATAATCTAATATCGATCAATCCAAAAGAGCTGAATCACAAAAGAAGAATCCAGAAATTGATTTACTGTAAACTTGTTCTTTGCCTAAACACAGAAGCTAGCATGACTAAGTCTAAGGTACAGGTATCTAGAGAGATTTATAGAAATATTTAAATGAATATATGCAAATTTATGTCTATCTATAAAATATAAAAAGTTTTTAAGTTGGCAACTTTCTTCTCCTTCTATAGGGGATGATATCAAATATCTGAATGAATTGAATTCTTTGTTGTTGTTTTTTTATTGATCATCTTAGCATCATAAAGTTTTAGGCTTTCAATTGGAGGAGAAGAGGGACTGCTTGGCAATTACTGATTTATCAGTGGAAATCTTAACTGTTAATTAATGTCTCATTTCTCCCTATTCATTTAGAGTAAATGTGTGTGTGTGTGTGTGTGTGTGTGTGTGTGTGTGTGTATGGGGGATGGACATCAACTTCCCTTCCCAAACTGTGGTAGAAAATAGACTTGAGAGAGACACTGATGGCTGTGTGCCTGGATCTAAAAGGCAACTTTCTACTGATAACAGTTTAGGACCCTTTCAATCCCATGCTGGGTTAACCATTTAGATGCAGTCACCTTAAAATATCCTAGTCTACACCAGAAATGAAAGAAGAATATAAAGTAGGTTCACAAAGGCAAAGAAGGTTCTCCCCCCAACACCATCAAGTGCCGAGACATTCTAAGTTGTATTTTATTTCTTGGAAATGGGCCAAAGGGGCAGAAAATTTCTTAGGTCTTAGATCATTGGGTGTTTCTCTGTCAGCTGGACCACTGGCTTTGGTCAAGTTTATATCTTTCTCTCTCTTTCTTTCTCTTCCACAAGATTTTGCATATGGTTGAAATAAGACTTATATGTTAGAACTAGAAATCAGTTCAAAAAGCAGATGCCAACAATAAAATCTAAGATTTTCATCAAAATTGATTGTACAATATTATTTTCCACCCAATCTTCCATGAGCTGTGTTTCTTAGTACCTCCATGTATTCATGTTTCCTTCCCCTAATAGTACAACTGAGAATTAAATGAAATAAAACTTTCTACTAATTTATGTTAATGGGATTATCAAGTACTCTAAAGAATAGTTTAAAGGCCCCTGGTGTGAAGGTTTAGATGACCCAAATTGTGCTATCTAGACCATTACAGTTAAGATCCTCTTGCATTATCGGGGTCATCAGATTTTTCGATAAATTATACAGATTAATTTGTCAGAGCATGTGGTTCCCTTACACTCTACGACTCTTTCAAAGCAGAGGACTATATTTAGTGAGACAAGAAACAAAGAGAATAGTACTTAAAAGATAGAATAATATAGATAGATGATAGATATAGATATATAGATAGACTCAAACATATATACATATGTGTATGTGTGTGTATACACATACAGACGTATGTATTCACCAGTAAATGCTGTTAGAGATTATTTAGTATTGGAATAGGGAAAGCAGAGAAAAAACACTCAAATTAAATAAAATATATCAATTATGCAGACTGTGTGAAAAAAAATATTGAGCAATGGTGAAATGTACAAAAGGTACAGTACCATTTTGAAATTTTGTTAGGTAGATTTTATACTCTTTTTTGGATTTCCCATGAATCTTTGACTGTTTTTTTTTCTCTACTGGTTTGTTTAAATTTGGATGGCTTAAGATTCACGAGCATACCTCAGTGGGAAGCAAAGAGAGAAAGAGTAGACACTAAGTATTTAGAAGTCAAGATAAAGCATGTTACCATACAAATGTGCATGAAACTTTGGTTTAAGGGTCTATTTTACCAAAGCTTTGGAGGAGTAATCATCTTGTTTTCTGCTGAAGTATAATCATTTCAAAAATATATTGGAAACATTAATTCCTTCATTTATGCACATTATTATAACTGAATATTTTGAAATGATACCTGATACGCATACCTAAGGATTATCTAGAATGTTGGTTAGAGAATGAGGTTTATTTATTCTTTTATCCACTATTGTAAATGCCATCAGCCCAGATAAAGAAGTGTCAATATTGTTGAGATTACAGATCAATAGATCAAGTATGTGGATATATGAATACACTGGAATTTACAGTGGTTTTTCCATATTCTTCTTGTAATTTATAAATTACAAATCTTGTGTGGTTGAGAGGACTTTGTACCTAGAATAAAGAGTACCTGAAAAGATTCTAATACCAGCTTTTAGATAAATAGATGTGAAATTGGACAAGTCCCTCTACCTTTTTGGATTTCTTTTTTTTCCTCTTATTTTAAGAAAAAATAATTATGTTCAAGTGATCTCTATGGCCATTTCTGGCTCTTCCATTCTGGGTGCCTATGACCCAGTCTTCTCCTTCTCATTCCTATTATGTTTATGTATGTATTTTGGATAGATATTTTAATTAACATCTCTACCAGAAGACCATCAGAAATAAGTTGTGACCATGAGAGATGGACCTGAAAAAAATCTTACTGTGGCTATGGCACTTGAGTTTGGCCTTAACAAAAGATTAGAACTCTGGGAACCAATGATGATGAAGTAATTAATTCCAGTCTTAGGGAAAGCTTGTGCAAACGTTCAGAGAAGAGAATTTAAATCTTTAGAGCAGGTAACAGCTAATCAGCAGGTCAGTTTTACTGGAATGAAGAATGTAGAAAAGGGGTTAACATGATACACATCTATCATGATCATCTGAAGTTGCATGGTAGAAGTATTTAAATGTCATGCCAAGAAGTTTTTATTTTTATTCTAGAGAAAACAGGGTGATACTAAAAGGTTTTTGTTTTGGTTTTCCCTAGGAGTAACATAGTCTAATGCAGGGGTGGGGAATCTGCGGCCTCAAGGACACATGTGACCCTCTATGTCCTCAAGTGTAGCCCTTTGAATATAAACTTCACAGAACAAATTCCCTTAAAAAGGATTTGTTCTGTAAAACTTGGTCTCAGCCAGAAGGCCACATCCAAGGACCTAGAAAGCTGTGTGTATATGTGTGTGTGTGTGTGTATTTGTTTTTGCCACAAGAATAGCATGATGTCATTTATCAGAAGCTTTGCTAAAAGCTTGGTAAACTGTATCTATAATATTTCCCTCGTCTACTAGTTTGGCAACTCTGTCAAAAAGAGAAATGAGATTATTCTGCCATAATGTGTTATTGATGAATTCATAGTGGCCCCATTGTAGTCACTGTTTTCTTTTTTAGATGTTTGCCAACTCTTGTTTTAATGATTTGTTCTATAATTTTCCCAGCTTGTTGTTTAGTCGTTTCAGTCATGTCCAATATTTCATGATCCCATCTGGAATTTTCTTGGCAAAGATACTGGAGTGGTTCTTGATTTCTTTCTCTAGATCATTTTACAGATGAGGAAACTGAGGTGAACAGGGTTAAGAGATGTTCTCAAAGTCACACGGCTAGTGAGTGTCTGAGGCCGAATTTGAACTTCTGACTCCAGACCTGATATTCTTTCTGCTCTTTAATTTTTTCACTATACTTTATTAACTGTTCCCTTCTCTTCTTTGAAAACGTTTATCCTCTAATTTTGTTGTACCTATTCCGTTACGCATGCCCTTATGTATGTCACTAACAGTGACTCAGCAATCATATCCACCAGTTCTTTTAGGAATTGATTCATTGGAATGAATATAATTGGTAGATCTTTGGACAAAGCTAATGTTTGTAATTCTATAGTTTTCAGAGAAATTTTATTGAGGATGTGGAGGAGGAACGTCAGAAAAGGCATGTGAGTGTGACTGAGCAACATGTTTCTGATGTGTGCTTCCATGTACAGGCTTCTACAGGAATACTACAATCAAATAAGCTATAGTATGTGTCCCTAAGGTATTAAACATGTCATTGTCCATTTCATTTTCTGCCTGTTAGCTGCTGGATTTGTGTCTATGGGGAGGGGCTTTAATGAAAGATGTGTCCAGCATCTCAAGAAGTTGAGAGCTTAAGAATACTTCCCTTGATTTGATTCTGCTATGATTCTGCTTTCTAAAGGCATGTCCGCACTATCAGCTATCAAGCTGATGGATCCTGTCAAAGGGGAAGTTTGATCAGGCCAATGAATTTCTATCTTGGCCCTTCGTTACATCAAAATAGAAGTAGCTTTAAAATTTTTCTAACCATCTGCAAATTTACACATGATCAGTTTAGATTCATCAGCATTATAAATTTACATTTTTTCAGTGTTTAAAAAAAGGTATTCTAGTTGAAGAAATTAGAAGTACAGTTATTTTTTCCCATGTACTTTAATTACACTACTTCTGGTCTACATATCTCCCCAGGCTTGACCTTCTCCTCACAGTAGACTATCGATTTTACCCAAACTCCACTGACATGCAGAAGTGGAAAATACTTTCCATCTCTCTGGTATGGAATGTGTAAAGTAAAGAGCTTTTAAGGAAGTAATTCAACCTGAAATCTACTTATTATAGGTGGATTGTGTTTTCTAGTAAGAAAGAGAATTACAGAGATTCAATAAATGATGGGATATAAATGGAACACTGGAGATATAGCTCTGCCTCAAACCACTTAGGTTAAGCACATACTGAAATTGCCTTCTATCATCTGGTAAAAAGTGATCAGAAATGAGATATCTAGGATTAAAGCAATAAAGCTTACATACAAACTTGAAATGCTTAGTTCTCTCTTCTATTTGAAATCTCAAAAGGAGACAAAGGGAAAAGGAAGTTTTAGGAAATTACAATGATTAGGGGAACTCTGAATATATTCTACTTAGAGCCAGAGCAAATCTAAACTAAGATACAACTGACGAGAGTTTCTCATTTCATTCCAACTGTGGGAAAATGAAAATGCAAAACTTTTAGGAATATTATTGCTGAATAAACAACAACAAAAAAGATTTTTTTGTAGTGGTCAGGTAATCCATTAGGTTTGAAGCCCTGTAAAAGAAGAGTGACTTTAGTCTGAAATCAAAGTTGTTTAGTTGGTTTGGTTGATCAGTCAATCAATAAACTTTTATTAAATGCCTACTATATGACAAGTACTTTTCTAACATCTGGGAATACAAGAAGAGATAAAAGACAGCCACTGCCCCCTGTATGTATGTATGCGTGCATGTATGTGTGCATATGCATATGTGTTGTACATATGTTTGAGCTGTGTGTATATGTGTGTGTGCATGCATGTGTGTATGTCTATGTATATGTGCATGCCTTTTGCAAACACATATACATATGTATGTATGATAAATAGGATATACTTAATAGCAACTTTCCTTCCATGGTCATAGACAAGCAAGAAATACTAAGGTGATTCATTAAATCCACTTGTTCTAATATATATTCATTCATTTAATAAGGATTTATGAAAAACCCAATATGTACAAGGCACTCTTCTAGACACAAGGGATATATAGATAAAACATAAGATAGTTTTTTTACTTTCAAAGCTTTTAGAATCTACAGAGGGATCTAGTATTTGTAGGAAGAACACTAAAACCTCGAGTACAGTATTAACATTCCATAAGTGGTGGACCTTGAATTAGGCCTTGAAGGGGGCTAGAATTTCAAAGACATGAAAGTAAGGAAAGAATGCCTTCTAGGTATATGAGAGAGTTAAGATATTGGAATCTGCCTTATTTGAAAGAACAGGTTGGTTGGAGGAGTTAGGTTGTTTGACTGGAAGGCAAAATGAACAAATGTAAGTAAAATGAACTATGTCAAGAAAGGTTAATGGGAGACAGATTGTGAAAAGCTGTAAGGGTCAAGCTGAGAAGATTAAATTTCATTCTAGGCACTCTAGGAATCACCAGAAATTCTTGAGAAGGACCAGGATTAGTCAGAACCATGCTTTCAAGAGATTATTTTGGCAATTATGTAGTGGATGGATGGGTTGAAGAGGGGTAAGACTGGTAGAAAAAAAAGACCAACTGTAAGGTTAATATTTCAAGTGATTGGTGAAATGGCCTGGACTATGGTAGAAGCCATGTAAATGAAAAAAAATGACTAAGTGCTTATTATGCAATGTGTTAAGCACTGAGGATACAATTTAAGAAGGATAGAGACCCCTGCTCTCAAGTAATACATATTCTAATAGGGAAACTGCATATGGGACATCTTAGTTGCTAGTCAGATGAAAGATCTCATGGTCCTTAGGGTATTATGGCAAAATAGATGATAATGCCTCTTCTTTAATATCATTTCCATTGATCAAATCACATGAGTTTCTAAGGCTGAACCATTTAACAGTGCCAAGGGCTGTGACAAGAACTTTCTTTTCTGGGATTTTAATAGCTATGGTTGTAGCACCTGCAGAAAATATTTGCCAGTTGCAACTCCACAGAGCTTACTTCCCAGAATCATGACTGTGGGAACTAGGCTAGGAGTACTTATATTTCCAAAGCTCTTCAGTTTGGGGTCATAGGCTTTCTCAATCAAGGTCTGAGGGGAGATGGAGTTAATGTGGTGGTGCTGATGGTATGATTTGCCTGCTGCCCCTAATTCATACCTCAGAGTGTACTGTTTTATTAGGTAGTCTTGTTTACCTTCCTTCTGGGTTGTGGTTAATTGGCTATTGGTGAGAGTGTATGGCCCCTTAATGAGTAGAATTACTTCCCTGGGTAATGGTTGTAAGGGCTAAGCTGAAAGACCAGTGGTCTAAAAAGTGTAGCCCCTCACAGTTGATTAGAAGTTGGTACTGGTTCTGTTAAGGAAGATCATTATGTTCTCTACCATGATTTCTTCCTTCAATGATACCTGCAGAGGCTGGGCTTAAAGTAGGTCTAGGGGATTTTACAGAAAACACTGCTATTTATAAAACTCTTGAGACCAGGGTCCTGGTCTCTGTCCACTGGGCTCTGTGGGGAGAACTAGTTGGTGGTGGTTTTTTGACTTGCCTGACACATGATGCTTTCTGTCTTTCCCCCAGGGTGAGAGCCTCACTGTTTCAGCTGGAAAGAAGGGGACAGCTTTGAAAGATGTTGTGATGGTAGAATTGGCTGGACTTGAACATGTGATATGTGGAATGGTTTCAAATGTCTTTGCAAACACTCAAACACAAAAGGCAATATGAGAGGGAATTATTGCTTTTAATACTGAATGGCCTGATACTTGATCTTCTAAAGAAGAGTGAAAGAATTGAATTTCTAGGACCTACCATCATGCCCAGCATGTAGTAGACACTTAAAAATGCTTATTTGTTGGTCAATAGCAGGTTAATCAAGAAGGTCGCAGTATTCGGGTTGTGAATCCTTTACAAAACACAACTTTTAATTTTCGTGTTATTCTCACAACCTAACAACTTCATTGTACCTATGATTGCTGAATTAAAAAAAAAGAACAATGGCATTATCAAACCTCAGCAGAATAGTATGAAATGAGCATTAGAAAAATGCTATTGCACAGCATGTAAATGGCTTTCTATAACATTAACCTAAATTGTATTAAATATCATATACAAACTAAACTTACTTCAGAGAAGAAAATCCTCATGTGTTATAACACACCATTAACTTTGTATCTGAAATGGCATGCACCTTTCAACAAGGATTTCAAGAAACTCATTTTAAAGGAAAAGCTATATTTTCATAAACATATGCCAAAAGCCTTGTTCCCAAGATTTTGGTTGCTGCATCATATTTTGTATAAGAATGCTTGGACACAGCTAAGAATGTGTCCCTAAAGGACCTATGATCTCACTAAAATGTGGCATTCTTTCTGCCACCAGAGGAAACCTTCAAGTAAAAATTCATTTTTCTTACTTTTTTTCCTATTTCAAGGGTTCTGTGTCTGATCTATAGTGAACATGCAACAGTCATGGTGGGAAGTGGCTACCAATTTTCACTTTTTTTTGGAGGGCAATTGGGGTTAAGTAACTTGCCCAAGGTCACACGGGTGGCTACCAATCTTTATACATGGAGTGACACTTGAAATAATTACCTACAACTCAATGAGTCTAAGTTCAATCAGTCCAGTTCAATGAGTCTAAAAACAATATGGGTGAGTTCTTCTAGTAGTATAAAAAGAAAAGGAGCAAGGTCTGTGATGAAATAATGATTTTATATGCAGACCTTTCAGAACATACACACAGTTGGGGGGGGATGGTGCTCCAGAATGCTCTTTGATGGAAATGGAGTTCTGTCAGTACAAGTACTCTTGTATTGACATAGGGTCACCTAATGCCAGAATTTGAACACCTAATTGATGGCAATATGGCAAGTATAACAAGAACATACAAGGTAATCAGGCGTAGAGTTAATAAGTAAATATACAGCTTCTCAATTGCCTCCTCAAAGGTCAGGGAAATGATAAATAGGAGGTGCTGAACTAAAAGAAGTTGCCCTGTAATGCTGGTGACTCAGCCATGTCCTGTCTAAGCTCTAGAAACTCACTTAGATATGTTCTCTGAAGGAATCAGGATTACCACAATACTCTAAATTAGTGATCACTCTATTATTACTGGTAGTAAAGTGCACTCTCCCTTCTCCTTATTTTCTGAACTCCATAATAGTCTCACAGGGCAGATGCAGGTTTTCCCTTACTGTCATTAGCAGATTGGTGCTTGCCAGGGTGCTGACATAAAGTCAAATTTAGATGATCTCTCTATTAAGTTGACACCATTGTGAGATGCCCAATCTATTCAATACTGACACCTCCTGTCAGTTGGAGCACCTCTTAAGGTTTGGGATAAAGCTCTTAGCTGGGATTAGTCGGAAGTTGCCCTCAAAATAAAACAACAGCAAAACACTAGTAGGATGAAATCATATTTAAAATAAGGTTCTTTTAAAGGTCATTAGATTTGCAGGAATTATTTTAGGAGGAAACCCAGTTAGGATGAAGGGGTTATTTCCTCTAAGAAATTCCAGTAAATATGATAGGCTACTCTTCTAAGGAATGGTCTTGTTTTTAAAAAACAGTTTTAAAAATTCCAAATTTTGCATAGTAAATACCATGCAAAGAAAAACACATGCAAAAAAATTACAAAAAGATGGACCATAGAATCTAGAATCTTGGAGATAGGAATCTAAATAAGGAGAAACTGGTGTGTCCAAATTACTGGGATTGATATTTTAATAAGCATATTTAATTCCCTGTGCCTCAGTTTATCAACAAGCAAACTTCTTACATTTTAATTACTTATTTATTTTCAATAAATGTCAAGTAGTTCATTTTTAGAAAGTATTGAAATCTTTCTCACAGAGTCTTGATATTAGTGTAAGTAGAATTATTACAAAATTATAAGTGAATTTTGTTGTTCTTCAGAAGTTATTTCTGTAGGAAAGCAAATTTATTCTGCTTATTATAGATCACCCACTCCTCCAAACGGTCCTAACCATAAACTAAATAAAAACAATTAATTATCTTATAATACTACTAAATGCAACACAGGCTCTCTTGATACACTAGTGAGAAATACAAAATGGCCTGGTGAGAAGCCATCTGTATTTCTGTCCAACTCTTCAAAATCATTTCTCCTGCTGTCATTAGATCAAGCATTCAATAACAATGCAACAGAAGTCTTATCCCCAGGACATCTTGGGTGTATTTAATGCCCTCTTGACATGATATCATTACCTTATGAAACATTTCAGGGTTAATTGTTTTATTTAGGCATCACACCCTGTCTTTTTAAAGTCTACAGAATGGAATTTAAAGTGCTTTTAAATAGACTCTTGCTGGGAATGCAAATTAAATGATAGAAACATAAAAATATTTCATATTACCCTAGGACTTTTTAGTCAATATGTCACTTTTCACCATCATCATCATAGCTAGCATTTATATTGCATGTTAAAACTTGCAAATCACTTTATAAATATTACTTTATTTTTCTTCATAAAACTGAGAGGTAGGTAATGCTATTTTTCTATTTTACAGATGAGAAAACTAAGGGAGACAGAGGTTCAGCTAATTTTCCAAGGTCATATTTGCTGTATATGTGGCAAATACAAAGATAAAGCTCAAAAGAAAATTTTATTCCCTAATTTATAAATGATCAAAGGATGTGAACAGGCAGTTTTCAGTTGAGGAAATTAAATCTATATATAGGCATATTAAAATGCTCTAAATCTCTTTTGATTAGATAACAGCAAATTAAAATAACTGAGGTACCACCTCAAATCTTTCAGGTTGGCTAACATGATAAAACAGGAAAATGACAAATATTGGAGATATGGAAAAACTGGAACACTAATGCATTGTTGGTGGAATTATGAACTGATCCAACCATTCTGGAGAGAAATTTGGTGCTATGCCCAAAGGACTATAAAACCATGTATATCATTTGATCCAACAATACCACCACTAGGTCTATATACCAAACAGATCATAAAAAAAGAGAAAAAGACCCATATATACAAAATTATTCATGATAACTTTTTTATGGTGGCCAAGAAGGAAATTGAAGGGATGCCCATCAATTGAAGAATGGCTGAACAAGTTGTGGTATATGAATATAATGAAATACTATGGTTCTATAAGAAATGATGAGCAAGCAGATTTCAGAAAAAAACTTGGAAACACAGGAACTGGCATTGAGTGAAGTGAGCACAACCAGGAGAACATTGTATATTGTAAGAGCAATATTGTGGAATGACCAATTTTGATGGACTTAGCTTTTCTCAGCAATACAATGCTCTAAAACAATTCAAGAGACTCATGATGGAACATGCTATCCACATCCAGAGAAAGAACTATGTACTCTGAATGCAGATCAAAGCACATTATTTTCCCTCTTTTTTTTCATGGTTTTTCTTTTCTGTTCTGATTCTTCTTTCACAACATGACTAATGTGGAAATAAGTTCAATATGATTGTATATAGTCTATAGCAAATTCCAAGGGGGAGGGAGGGAAAAATTTGTAACTCAAAATCTTATAAAAGTTAATGTTGAAAAATAAACATAAATAAATAAAATGATGGCGGTAGAACCTTCCTTTTAGGGATATTCAATTTAGTGGAATCTAAGACCAATTCATAGACAGATACATATGCACATGTATACATACACACATACATATGTACGTATGTGTATTTGTATACACATGTGCAAACCTTAATATATATTGTACTCTTTTCAATTATATGTCAATTACTAAGATGGCTCCCTAAAATATTACTCAACCAACTACTTGATCCAATTACAATGTAAATATCACTTTATCTGTAAAATTATCTCAATACTTTGTATTTTTATCAATTTCAAAAGGGACAAATTCTTTGAGCAAAATAGAGAAATTCTAGAGTTTCCAATCAAATTTCACATATGCTATTTTGTGACTTTGATGCAAAAATATGTAATGGCAGTGAGTGGGGTCAAGGAACAATAAAATTATATTGCAAATTATGATACATAATCCATAAAAGACAGAGACCAAGAGTCACTACATCTATCCAAATGTCTCACACTTGTGTTTCATAGTTGTGACAACAACTCTGTTCAAGAAGGAGGTAAGAAGATACTACTTATGGCAAACATAAAAGAAATTGGGATCATATAAATGCCACTGATTTTGTATTAGAAGGAAAAATGCAGGTGTAGAGTTATTAATAATGTAAGAATCATATGTCACCATACAGTCCTTTCAAGCTTTATTTCCTTTTCCCAAGAAACATATGGAAAATTGCCTTATGAATTTAGTGTTCCCTGTTGAAAACCCCAGCTCTTTAATAAAATGATTCTCTAATGATAATATAAATAATGGAATAATATTACCTTGAAATAACTGAAATGCAGTTAGCACAAATAGTAATAAAGAGAATTTAAAAATACATAAGCACACTGAAACAGGCAGCCTTTTACCATGATTTTACCATTGATTTCCATGTAAAAATCTGGGTAAATGACAAATTGGTGAGGATATGTATGACTAAAAATTAAGGTATATTGGTCACATTGTGAGAATGAAAGGAAACAACTATAATCAAGTGCTACTTTGGTAAATGCATCAAAGATCTGTGATTTTAATGGAGTAGTAACTCTGTCCTTTTCCACAGTCATTGATAATATGTATACTTAGAGGGTTCCTTAAGACTCAGAGAGGTTGGCATGTCAGGGACATGATGTGGTCAATGGCCTTCCTGACTCTACAAATCACCATTTTGTACCCTATGCCAAACTGTTTCTTGGTACACTGATAACCCAGATGTCTTAAAAATAAACAAAGAAGACCTCCATGGCATGGGGTGAATCTTCTATGTAGGAATTAATAGGGATAAAAAACAGGATAAGAATTGTGAAAGGGGCATAATCTATGCTGGCAAAGTACTAACACATAAATGAAATCACCGACCCACCAAAGTTTAAAGCCAAAAAGTACAAAATAGCTGTTGGAGAAAGGAAGATATATTACATAGTGTCCTCAAATATAGCACTAAAATGGAAGATCTAAATTCAGATATTGTCTCTGCTGGTAACTAGTAATTGACCTTGGCCACTTAACAGTCACTTAACATCTCAAGGCCTTGGTTTCACCATACCTTGTGATTCTCTGATTCTTTTATCTTGACTTAACCTAGATATATAAAAAAAAATGGAACTTGCTATTTGATTTCAGAAGTGGCAGGGTAATTGCATGTCAGTCTCCTTCATCCAGTATATATTCGAGGTAAGTGGCCTGCTTTCCACTTCTTAACCATTACATCTTTTCTCTCACCTATATTCCTTTAAGTGCGTAGTCTCACCATGAATAAAATGTACTCCTTTCTCACATCAAGCCATTAATATTCTTAGTTTCCTTCAAATCTCAGCTCAAGTGTCACCTCCTATTTTAATCCTATCATGGTCCAGTCCAGAGGCTAGTGCCCTCCTCCTGGATGTATGCATACATGCATGTACATGTATGTATACATACATAGCTCAGGTTGACTGTAATTGACAAGCCTCAAACCTGTTGGTGAGTTAGGGGGATGTCTACCCCAAGCATATAAAGACTTCCTTTGGTGGAATGGCAGAATGATAACAATTTGTTCCAACAGCCATGAAGATGGCTGAAGTAGGCTCTGTAGAGTGCTTCAAGATTGTTGAGGCATTGATAATGTCAAGGTCATCCACTGCACCCCAGACTATTGCTAGATACCTTAGTTTTTGTCTTGTCACTGGACCTTGATGACTCTGGAAGAAAGAGTGAGACTGAGTACTTCGTGCAACTCTGTCTCACTTAAATATAATTCACTCACAAGTCAAGATGTCACCCTATGATTTCATTGCTCCTCTTCAAAAATGAAGGATAAATATGAATATATATGTATGTATTAATGTGTGCTTATATATGTATAGAGAGAATATATGTACATATGTAATTACATATACATATTTATATATTTAAATTTTCTAGTTATGGAGCACTTCCATTCAATAGAATATAAGTTCCTTGAGAGTAGAGTGTCTTCCATTTATGTTTTTGTCTCCCTCTTTCCTAGTCCAGTTACTGGCACTCTATATATGTGTTGAAAAAATGAATCCACTTAAATCAATTAACTAAGAAATTAAGCTGCCATTGCTTTAGAACAAATGAATATCCAACACCACCCCCTTGCAGAAGAGAAAAAAAATTTGCAGATGGCACCCAGTAACGTGGAGGTCATTGAACCTGTTATAGGAAATAACTTCTTAGAATAGATACCAAGATAAGATAAGATAAGATAAGATAAGATAAGATAAGATAAGATAAGATAAGATAAGATAAGATAAGATAAGAAAATACTAAATAGTATGACCTGGAGTTCAATTTCCTCAAATGAAAATTCCTACAGTGTTTGTTTGTTTTTTTTTTTTCTGACTTGGATCAAAGTCTTACCTTACTCCTGTAACTGCAGGGTTTCAATGAGACAAATGGATTCTTCTCATAAATCTCTTCTTAAGAGAACCCATTAAAAAAAAAAAAAACTAGCTCCCTGTATTGATTTTCAAAGTAGAAAACCCCAGGGAGTAAAACAAACAAAAAAAAGAAAAAAAAGAAAAAAAAAAACCTTAAATGAGGTCAAAAGGAAAACGGGTGTAATACCACTGAAAGTACAAAAGCTGATCCCTTGTTCCTGGTATTTACATTTTCTCTCCATTGAATCTACTAGGACAATGCTAACGTTGCTCTGATACTTTAGAATTAATTCAGTTGACTTAAAGTCAACAAGGGGCAAACTTTTCCTTTACCTCCAGGGTTTAATTCATATTAAATGCTCTTCTATGAATGAATGTGACTCCTATATTCTGGGAGTTTTGTACTGAAGCACCTAGGTCATTCAGTGAATAGAGCACTGGACTTGGAACCAGAAAGATTCATCTTCCTGAGTTCAGAACAGACTTCAGACACTTATTAGCCATGTGATCCTGGGCAAATTACTTAACCCTGTTTACCAGTTTCTTATCTATGAAATGAGCTGGCAAGGGAAATGACAAGCCACTACAGTATTCTTTCCAAAAAAATCCCAAAATGAGGTCATAATGAGTCAGACACGACTAAGAAAACTCTACAACAATTCCTATATTCTATGAACTTTCGGTTCTATTTTGGTTTTTGCTGATTGACACACATTTTCAACATGTGTGATGAAAAGGGGTTGATAAATCAGAGACGATGTGGTGGTTATGAGGAGCAGGCATAACCAGAAGCAATGTCTTTACTCTAAATGGAGAACTAGATATTACTTGTGTCCTTATTAAATAATGTCATAGGGTGATATTAGATATATGCATGGTGATGTTAGCTCTAGCTTATTCACCAAAAGCTAAATGCCAATTTGACACTTGTGATGGTCCTAGATAATATAAGAATTTTGAGATTCCTTTACATTTCACTCTAGCTTTTAAAAGTCTACTGATAGCATAATATTAATAACTAGGAAGCAAGTGGACCTGGAGTCAAGAACACTCATCTTTGTGAGTTCAAATTCAGACTCAGGTACTAGCTGTTTGACCCAGAGTATGTCATTTAACTTGTTTGCCTCAGTTCCTCATTTGTAAAATGATCTGGAGAAGAACATATCAAACTGCTCTGGTATCTTTGCCAAGAAACCCTAAATGGGGTTACTGAGCTGGACACAGTTGAAAAATGAATAAATAACAAAAACAAATAACATATGGGGATACTTTTTCATCACCCTGATACTACCTCCACATTTATATTTACTATGAACTTAGCAACTTTTAAAAAATTCTAATGACTGAATATTTCTAAGTTAGAAAGTTAGAAAGACATTGTCCTAGAGTAAAAATATTACTGGATTTGGAATTAGAGGAGTCATTTACTACCTGTAAGAACTAGAAGAAGTCATTTAACCTCTTACTTCAGTCACTTATAAAAGCAGGGTCATGGATGAAATACCTAAAATGCTTTCTAGCTTTACATCTGTTGAATGATGCGGTACCAATGTAAACTATCAGTTAATGTTATAGTTTTTTTTTCAGCAGCTCAAGAAATAAGATGGAAGGTTTCAGCAACTTATTACAAATAACTCATTTTTACTCAATTAGTAGTTAAGGTGCCTTAATTATAATTATTCCAGTTAATGGAAAGGTATTGCAAACACTGTGATATGAAGTTTAATAACATCATCATGAACCAGTGATTTATATTTATACTGAGTAACTATGATATTAGGAAAATAGTTTAGAATTATGAATTTGCAGTTTTGTACCTATGAAAGCAATGACAAATTTTTCTTTCACAGAAGAAATTTTTAAAAAATCTCCCTGTCACTTCAATGAACAGAAAATTAAAAATAGTTCAAAGGTTTTTATAAAGTATTTATTTTTTCATGGTAATAACAAAAACAAATGCATCATTGCCAACAAAAAATATGAAATTTTCCCCAACAGATTTGACATAAATATTAAAACATCCTTCAAATTATAGAAGCTAAATATTTAAATGATTTAATGGAAATTGCATTTTATTATTAGTATCAAAAGCTCTCTTTAAAACTCCATTTTCTTTTTAATGTAACCTAAGTTCTAAAACCCACAGGTATAGGATTCTTTCATCATTGGTGGTGATCAGTGCCCTCTGCCTATGTATGGGTTTGGTGGAGTAGGGAACAACAAAAGAGAGGAGAACACTAGTTTTCTTTGGATTCCCATCAAATTCATAAGCGTCTTCAGGTCTATTCAACCTCATCAAGCTATGCTATCACTCTGGGTACTTTTGACTTCCAGCTTTAACAGAGAAGGAAGACACTTAACCTACTTCAGGTAAGTGAAGTAAAAGACTCTAAGAAGTAGCTGAGATGAGAAGACCTAGAAGTCTCCACCATGTCCTTATATCCAATTTGCTACACAAGAGGCTTCAGAGAACTCTTTGCATGAGCTGTAGAACTCTTTGTTACCTTGGTTGATCTGAGTTATTTCATTCCCACAAGAGAGCTTCTTCTCTTGTTCCCCTCTTGCCCTGCTATATACTTTCCAATGTATACTTTCTCTGATTTTTACTTGATATTGACTTGGATAATTTCTTTTTACCTCTGTTCATTATAAATTGATATTTGGTGGGAAATCATGCCTTATACATAAAATTTGGTGTGTTAAAATTCTGTCTTTCTGTATTGTTTTGGTCCTCCTGATCACTATAGCCTTCTAGTCCATATAGTAAGGTTATAAGTAGCTAGTTGTTTGTGTCCTTGTGTTGTCCTTAATTTTCAAATAGGACCAGTTACAACACTGTTGATGCCTTCCCTTGTGCATAAATTGTATGTAAGTGAAGCAAAGTTGTAAGAAGATGGCAGCTTTACTCTCTTGTCCTGAGTCACCAAAGTACAACAGTGGGACAAAAGACAAGATAACTGGCAATGACCTGGGAACAACACATCTTTGAGACCTGACCAGGATCTAAGCACTTTACAATGCCTGCTTTATTCACGTTCATGGCCACTGGAGCAAATTATTCTTATCTGCCAGAGTAAGACAACCCAACTCACTCCCAGGTTTAAAGCCTATAAATTATCTTGAACCTGGTTTGGACTGTCAGCTAAGATGGTGTACTAAGGTGTGACTGCTGTGCATGCTACAGCTTCTTGAAGTGACAAGTAGAAGTTAGTTGAATCAGGCGGATACAAATGTGGATAAGCAGCCCTGAGAAGGGCTCAGTGAGCCCCCACATCAGAAGTGCTAATCCTCCTGAACACGTCATACACCCCAAGTAGTTAGTATAAAGTAGCAGTAGAAGAAAAATTGCAAAAGGGAACCTATAATTCATGAACAAACTATTGTATATTAACCAAATATTATATATTGTTGTGTATTTAATATGAACAATGCTAGTGTTATATAATATATAAACACTAGTATATATTAACTATATTACGTATAATATTTATATTAACCAAAAATCAAATCCTAGGAATATATGGTAAATTGAGACCATATATAAATAATATGTGCTAAATCAGCTATCTAGGCTTTTCTAACAGGTTCTTTTGGTCCTATGATATGTAAATATCATATGAATTCCAGGAATACACATAAAGACTAGTAGAATGATGAATGATTCTGATAGCTTTGACATAGCATGGATATGTTAACTTTAAAGATTTACTAACAACTTTGAGATGATTTGGATATCCTCTTAAGGGACACAAAGATGAATGAAATTTGGTTCTTATTTCCTAAGTTCCCCATCTAATTATGATGTGGACGTTTGCACAAAACTTTAAAAGAAACAAAAAGTCTGCTACTGGAATTCAAAAGAACAGGCTACTTCTTACACCTTTATTCAAGACAAAATGTGAAAAAAGAGAGAGAAGTTGGACTATAACTCATAAGATATGTCAAGTACCCCAGCAATTATAAGTAGCAAAATTAAAGGCACAATGGATAGAATGCTGGAATCAGTCAGGAACATTGGCTTTCAAATTCTATCTCACCTGCTAGTTGTGTGTCCTTGGGAAATTAACTATACTATTATCTGCCTCAGCTTCCTCATCAGAAAAGTGGTGATAGCAATAGTACCTACCTCAAGGTGTTGTGGTAAGAATAATATTTATGGAGTTATTTGAAAATCTTAAAGTGTTATGTGTGTTAGCGATATGTCTACCTAAATAAATGGTAAATATTATTTAAATGTTCTATTTGAAACACTAAAATCATGAGAATTCTGGAATTGTCTAGGATTGATGTCTTGATCAGAAGAGTCAAGTCTTTCACAATTGATCATTATTGCAACTTTGCTGTTATTGTGCAAAACAATCTCCTCTTCTTCTTCTCATTTCATTTTGTAACACTTCACATAGGTCTTGCCATGTTTTTTTTTCTTTCTTTTTTCCCTGAGACCACTCCCCACATCATTTCTTCTAACACAGTCTTACTCCATCACAATTATATGTCATAAATTGTTCAATTGCTATTCTCCAACAGAGGAACATTCCCTCAAATTCTTTGCCACCACAAAAAGAGTTATTATAAATATTTTTATAGATATGAGTTATGTTTCTTTTTCTTTGATCTCTTTGGGATACAGAACTAGTAATGGTCTTGCTGCATCAAAAAGCATGTACAATTGTTATAGATGTTTGGGCATAGTTGTAAATTGTATTCCAGAACTTGGACAAGTTCATAACTCCATCAACAATACCTGTTGTTTCACATTCCCTCCAGCATCTATCATTTTCCTTTCTTGTCATGTTAGTCAATTGTATAGGAGTACCTTAGAGTTATTTTAATTTGCATTTTTCTAATTTACAGTGACTTTTAGAATTTTTTATGTTACTATTGAGAGCTTTCATTTCTTCTTCTGGAAACTACATGGTTTTAGTGTATGAATATTTATGAACTGGAGAACAGCTCTTTTTAAAAAAAAAATTGGTTCAATTCCCTATATATTTAAGAAACGATACCTTTATCTGAGATACTTGTTGCAAAAAGATTTTTCAAAGTTTCTTGTATTTCTTTTTTTATTTTAGATGCATTGATATTGTTTCTGCAAATCTTTTTAATTTTATGTAATAAAAATTATCTATTTTATTCTGTTTTCCTCTTTGTCTTCTGTTTGGCCACAAACTCTTCCATTATTCATAGATCTGATATGTAATTTTTTCTATGCTTCCCTAATTTGTATGTGATGTCACTCTTTGGATCTACATCATATTCCATTTTGAAATTATCTTGTTACATTTTAAGATATTAGTTTGTGCCTATATCCTACCAAGCAGCTGGCTTTCCAGTTTTCTCAGCAATTTTTGTCAATGGTAAATTCTTTCCCCTAAAACTTAGATCTTTGGATTTATCAAACACTAGATTGCTGTAACCATTTACTACTGTATATTGTGTACCAAATTACTTCATTTATGCACCACTCTAATTCTTAGCCATTACCAAATAGCTTTCATGATTATTACTTTGAAATATAGTTTAAAAGCTGGTACTGCTAGGCCACTTCCCTTCATATTTTTTTTAATTGATTCTCTTGAAAGTCTCGAAATTTTGTTCTCCCAGATTAATTTTGTTCTCTTTTTCTAACTCTATAAAATTATTCTTTGGAAGTTTGATTGTTATGGTACTGAATAAGTAGATTAAATTGTCCTTTTCATTGTACTGATTTGGTCAACCCATGCATAATTGATATTTCTCCAATTGTTTAGATCTGTATTTTTGTGAAAAATGTTTTTTTTTTTAATTATATTCATATAGTCCCTGGTTTTGTCTTGGCAGGTACACTCCCAAGTATTTAGAATGTCTGCAGTAATTAAATGGACTTTCCCTTTTATCTTTTCTTGCTGGGTTTTGTTGGCAATATATGGAAATGCTCATGATTAATATGAGTTTATTTTATATCTTACACCTTCACTAAAGTTTTTAACTCTTTTGATTAATTTTTTAGTTAATTCTGTAGCATTCTCTAAGCATACCATGATCTGTAAAATGTGATAGTTTTATTTCTTCATTGCCTATTTTTATTCTTTCAATTTCTTTTTTTCTGTCTTATTGCTACAACTAGAATTTCTATTACACTATTTTAAAAATCATGATAACTGGCATCATTGCTTCACTTCTCATCCTAGGAGGAAGGATTCTAGGTTATCTATATTAGAAATATTGTTTCTTCTTGGATTTAGATGGATACTATTTTACATTTTAAGAAAGACTGCATTTATTCCTATGCATTCTGGAATTTCAATTGGAATGAGTGTTGTATTTTGTCAAAAGCCTTTCCTGCATCTATTGCTATAATAATATGATATTTTCATTTCTTTCTCTTTGTTATGGTCATTTATATTTATAAGATTTCTGACACTGAAAAGCTTTGAATTTATTGTATAAATTCCATCTAGTCATAATATATGATCTTTGTGATATATGGTTTTAAAATCCTTGCTCAAATTTTATTTAAAATTTTACATCAATATTAATTTTAAAAATTGCTCTATAGTTTTTTTTCCCTCCATTTTTGTACTTTCTGGTTTATGTATCAAAACCTTACTTGTGTCATAAAAGGAATTAGGCAGGATGCCTGCTTTTTCTATTTTTTTTACAATATTATTTAACCTTGGGATTATTTGTTCTTTGAACATTTGGTACAATTCACTTGTAAATTCAGTCGACCCTTGTAATTTTTTTTTCTCAAAGAACTCAGTTATAGCTTACTCAAATTATTTTTCCAGGATGACTTCGTTTAAGTATTCTTGTTTCTTTGTTAATATGGAAAATTTATGCTTTTGTAAATATTCATTTCAATTAAGGGGTCAATTTTTCTGGCATATAGTTGGACAAAGTAATTTATAATAATTGCTTTAATTTCATCTTTTATTTGTACTGCATTCATTCTCTTCATTTTTTTTTTACTGGGAATTTTGTTTTCTTTTTTTTTTAATCAAATTAACCAATTGGTTGGCTATTTTTTTTTTAATAAAACCAGCTCCAAGTCTCATTCATTAGTTCTACATTAGTGCTTCAAAAGGGGTTTAACACAGGGACAGGTGTGGTCAGTGCTTTTCTGGTCTGTAGTGTAGACCTTAGCCAGAAAGGATTTCTGATGCCTTCAAACCACAAGTGATAGTGCTTCTCAGTTTCCTTGATCCCTCGGGACCACAACGGATACTGCTCCTCAGTGTTCCCGTTCCCTTTGGACAACAAATAATACTGCTACTCAGGTCCCCTGATCTTTTGTGACTGCAAGTACTCCTCTCTGCCCTGTAAATATGGCCCAGAATTGTGCATAGACAATGGACTTGATAAACAGGGTCCTAGTCTGCACCCAAAGCTAGCACAGGAGTTCCCTATAATCACATTCTAACCAGTTCTCATATCTCCTTACAATTTCTGGATTGAGAACTCATAAAGCAACTGTTGTTTCTCCTGTTGCCAAATTCAAAGCTCACAACTGGGGTGGCCACCATGTGGGATCCAGGACAACGCATACTCCTGTTTCACAGACTTCTCCTTATGATCTCCTAAATTATCTTAGGCTGGAAAAGGTCTCACTCTGACCTTTTGATGACTCTGTCACTCCAGAATTTGATTTGAGAATTTATTTTAAAATTGCTTGAAGGAGAATGTTGGGAAAGCTCAAAAGCTTCCTTTATTCTGACATCTTGACTCCATACCTGGAAGTCTCAGAAGAATGAAGTTTAAATAAGACATGGTCACTGCCCCCAGAAAGCTTAAAGTCTATGAAAGAAATGTTATATAGTCATACATACCTATAATGGAAAATATCATATGATAAAAATGTAACAGAGTTTTTTGTGTTTATGTGAATGAGAATGTGAAATAAAGAATCAGAGAATCATGCCATAGATAGCAATTTTTTTTTGAAAAGTAAGTAGTGATTACAAAGAGCCAACATGGCATGATTAATAACAGGTCATAGCAGTTTAAAATTATTATCTTTTTGACAGGGTTCTTAAGCTAATAGATTAAGGGAATTCTGTTTTTCTTATAAACTTTGATTTTAGCAAAGCATTTAATTAATTAACTCAAACACTTTACATGGAAAAGATGGAAAAATGTATACTAGATTATAATACAATTAGATGAATTTGTAACTGGGAAAATGGCTGTACCAAGTATTTAATGTCAACTTGGCAGGAGGTCTCCAGTGGTCTGGCCCAGGGATCCATGTAATCTGGCTACATTTTAATAAATGTCTTATATAAAGACTTAAGTAGCATTCCCACCAAAATTTAGTCCCCAAAAGTCTGTGAGGGAAAGTTAACCCTTTGAATGATGATCAGGATCTAAAGAGATTTTAATGGACTAGAACATTAGACTTAATCTAAGAAAATGTAAACAAAAAGATAACAGTAATGCTTAAAACTTGAGTAAAAAGAAATCAACTTTGTAACTAAAACAACAAAAAAGCATGCCTAAATAGTTTCAGTGGAAGAGATCTATAAGTTTTAGAAGATAGCAGTCTCAATAAGAGAAAACATAGTGATGTGGCAGTCAAAAAAGTTAGTGTACACTTGGAATGTCTTGAGAGAGGAATGACTTCCAAGCTGATAATTCCTCTTTAGTTTACCCTGTTCAGAGCAAAGCCCTTTGCAAGTGTTACACTCAGTTTCATTTTTTAGATGAATTACCTGAGATCCAACAAGGTGAAATGACTTGTGTATGGTCCCAGAGGCAGTAAAAAATAAGCAGAGCCAGGATTTAAAGTGTGATTTTCTGACTTCAAATTTCACATCCTTTCAACTACATCAGACTAACTTAAATTCATGCCTTATGAGGATTACTCACAAGACCAGAGGATAGTTATCCTGGGTGCAAGAGACTTGGGATTTATTTGGAAGAAAGGAATTATATCTATCTTTAAATATTTGAAAGTTTGGTTCAGTTAGGTGGCACAGTACAAAGAGCACTGGTCCTAGAGTCAGGAGGATCTGAGTTCAAATCCACCCTCAAACACTTAACAGCTGTGTGATCCTGGACAAGTCACTTAACCCCAATTGCTTCCAATTTTTTTTGAAAGTCTATCATATTGTAGAGTAATTAGACTTATTCACTTTGGCCCCAGAAGTTATAAACTAAAAGAAATGGGTAAAAGTTGTAAAGAGACAAAGATAAACTTGGTATCAGCAAACTGTCATAAAATTAGATGTCTTCAAATGTGTATTGAAGTTTCTTTGGAAGAAGGGGCTTCTATTCATTCCTCAATGGAAATCTTCAAACAAAGCATGAATGACAACTTTTCTAATAAATTATAAGGGGAATTCTTTTTTTTTCTTTTTTGGAGGGTAATTGGGGTTGTAACATGCCCAAGGTCACATGGCTAGCTTTTGTGTTAAGTGTCTGAGGCCAGATTTGAACCCAGGTTGTCCTGACTCCAGTGTTGGTGCTCTATTCACTGCACCACCTAGCCACCACTATAGTGGGAATTCTTAATCTGTGTATGGGTTAGAATAGATGACTACTGAAGTCCCTTCAATGGAGCATGTATAAAGAATAATGGATCAAGGAATGTAGGTGACAAAAGAGGTGAGCTTAAAAATGTGGCACAAAATCCAGATATTCTAAGGAATAAAGCAATGTCAAAGAGGGAGTGATTAAGGCTGCTTCAAGGTTATTTTGCTCCAGGGTCAGGAGTTGTGCTACCTTGGGCAGGTCACTTAACTTCTGGAGTATATAGTTCCTCATCTGTAATAGAGAGGCATTGAATTAGATGGCCTCTAAAGTCTTTTCCAGCACCAAGTTTATGACCCTAAATAAGATTGGATTATCCAAGAAATTAATTCCAGCTCTACACTTATGTTCTGTGATCCTAAGTTGCTGATGGCCTTTGAGAATAATAGCATAGACATACTCAAATAACTTAGTGTTGGAAAAGATCATATCATATGCTATATTCCTAGTTTCAGATATTTTTCTCCTCTATGCTTAGCTTTACAGTTTATATTTGCAGAATACAATACTTTCTATTAATGTTTATCATGAATAAGATAGAATCATAAGCTTCATTTAAATAAGATGAAACTTGGGCCAAG
Organism: Gymnobelideus leadbeateri; assembly: GCA_011680675.1. Lineage (NCBI taxonomy): Eukaryota > Metazoa > Chordata > Mammalia > Diprotodontia > Petauridae > Gymnobelideus > Gymnobelideus leadbeateri. The sequence continues at coordinate 212,242 of WOXC01009559.1, read as the reverse complement.
GCATTTTGTGAATCCCCCCCGCCCCCCCAGGACAGCCAAGGCAGAGGATGTGGGAATCAAATCTTGCATTTTTGATTTATCCTACCTTTTCTCAGAGGTATAACTACAGGGTTTCTTTTGATAGCTACCCCATCAAGGCCTTTTCTTTTTAATATAATCAGCTCATGCATGTATTTAAATAGAATATAAACAAAGATTCATTCAAATTAAATCATTCCATTTTTAGATGTAAAACCCACTAAGCCATCTCATATCACAAAATTGTATAACCTAATGTAATTACATAAATCTCAAATGGTGCTGAAAAAAATGATAGGCTGACATTAAAGTAAAATGACCTTAAGCCATTCTAATCTGAACTGAAATGATCATGTTTCTAATAATGTTAGTCCTAAATTTGGGAATTGTAGCTCCCAGGGAATTAATGGGCTGCTCCTTCAACAACCTCTACAAACGTGTTGAGAAAATTCCAGGGGAAATATATTTACAAAATTCTTATTTATCTGTCATATATATTTTTAGTGTTTTTATTAAAATCTCTTCATTTCCATTCTTCAGAGATTACCCACTAATTTTCACATAAATAGTAGCTGACTTTCTTTATAATTAAGATCTTCATCAATGACTTATTCAGTAATGAAATAAGCCAGAGTCTCTGACTTTGATCACTTCTAAGTGTGAGAATTTTGGCATTGCTAAAGACATAGATTAAAATTGAGAAGACAAAAGCTCTTACTATACTGAAGCAGTGTTGTTGTCACTCTAACTCACCAAACTGACTTATGAAACTCCACCTTCCTCCATTTCTTGGACCACAGCATATTTAAATAATGTTGATCTGAAAAGGATCAATGGAAATTGCTTTCTCAATGCTGAACATCAAAGTTTTGTTCAAATAAAAAATGCTTATAAGACTCATGTCTGGGAACAAAGGACAGCCAACTTATTTGAAGGAACCAAAGTCATACTAAATAGTAATGTTTACTTAAGGAAGTATGTGTGGTAGCTCAGATAGACCCCAGTCTCCTAACCTATGACCAGGAAGAACATGAGGTTTTTGTTGAATCTGATGGGAATTACTCAAGCATAAGAACAAAATATTTGCCTAGGCAGTCTTTCAATGTTTACAACTCAGTACCCAAATGGTTTTCATTATGTTTCCATAAGGGTAGAGAAGCAAAATAATAAGGCAAGACTTGGTAGTGTTGTGTTTAAAAAGTCCTTTTTTTTTTCTTGGTAGGGTCAGAAAAAAAAAATAGGCTATCTCATTTAGACTTCCATGGTCGTTCTAGTACAATATTTATGCTTTTGTGATCCTATGACTACTTATACGTAACCATTCTTTTGAAAGAGTTAAACTACTCTCTAACTGTGTTCTTGGAATCGGTTTTTCCCTGTCCTTTTTTCTCATATTCACTTCTCTGACCCATTCTTTCCATTTTAAGAGAATCTTGATAGCCGATGATCTCTCATTGAAATGTATAGTCAGTTACAATTATTTCTTCTAAATACCCACACAGGCTGATAGTTGTCATGAATATGGCACTTGGTGATCACACCATAAAGTATTTACCCAGTAAATAATCCTTGTAACTCCAGAAATTATGGAGTCACTAAATATTTTAGGACAATCTAGGACATTTTCATCATCCTATTTATTTTTATTTCCTTACACTATCACTTTTTAAAGTGACAACTATATTTGGCAATTCATTCTGATGGTAGCCATTCCCATAATTCAAAAGTAGTAAATAACATGCTTATTCTAATTTATGCCTACCAATTTTTTCTGGGAATTGCCAAATAATTCTATACTTTTAATTGATAACTGATTTGAATGAATGAATGAAAATACATTTAGTAAGTGCTTACTATGTGCCAACACTTTTCTAAGTGCTAAGAATAAAAATAATAAAAATAAAATCCTCCCTGTTTTCAAGGAGCTCACATTCTAATTAGGAGAGACAATACATATAAAAGTGTTCAAAGCAGAGTCGATGTCAAATCTCAGAGTTTGTTATTGTGCATCAATAGATCAAAAGACAGTACCCAGGGGTCTGAAGGACATAGTTGTGATGCAGATGGTAAGGCTCAGAGGATTCCTCAGCAGCAGAGGAAAATGTAAAACTTGTTGATGATGTCCAGTTCATTTAAGGGGTGAGAATAGTAATGTTATTCTTCTCAACCCACCTCTAAATATACTGAATTTTTTTTGTCTTAAGCATTTTGTTGATGTGCAATCATGACCATAAATTGCAAAGAAAAAGTCTGCATTCATACTAACAGCCTGAAAAGGTAAAAAAAAAAATCTAGGACTGGATAGAAAGTCAATAACTAGAAGTTCCTACCTTAACAGAAGAAATAGGGGCAAAAGGATAATTAAAATGTGCATTTCCCCCCACATACATTTTAATTTATTATTTTTTCAATAACTATGAAGCAGATAGAAATCTTATTACAGTTTATTGGTGTCAAAAATTCAAAACGACATGTTTGGTTTCATCTATGAAACAAAACTGAAATTTTGAATGGTCACACGATTATTATAGTTTTCTTAAATGGAATTGAGTAAATATGCATTAACAGGTATAGTGGTGCCTGGAATTGTGGTTATATATGGAAATCTTTATGAAAATTATAGTGCAGCACCAATAGTTTGGTCATACTGAAACCTTCCTGAGGGCTATTTTAGGTTTGATGTAGGTATGGGTCAGCTGAACAAATCATGTTCCTCTCACCAATGCATTTATTTTATCAGCCAATCAGAAGAAACATGACTTTAATGCAAAATACTTTTCATTAAGTAGCATATCAAAATAACTGGAAAGAAAGATTTATACCATATTAAAAGGAATACCACAGGAAACCCCACTGCCAGTCTGGGAAAGTAACACACAGGCAATACATGTAACCAGGTCAAACAAAAGGTAAAATACCTTAATGAGGGGGGACAATACACAAAACAAGTATATATGATATACTACATGTTGGTAGTGAATATGTGTGTCAAGGGAAAGGGAAAAGAATAAATATTTATTAAATGCCTAATACATCCCAAGCGCTATACTAAACATTTAACAAGTATTATTTTATTTTATCATCAAAACAACCCTACAAGACAGATACTTTTTTTAAACAAATGCTTTATTAACTTCTGTTTTACATCATTCATTTCCGCCAGATTTTGAGTTACAATCATTTTTCCCCCATTATTCCCCTACCCAACCTCCCAGAATAGCAGTCCCACAAGATATCACTTCCTCCAATCTACTCTCTCCCATACCTTCTCCCATACCCCCATCGACTTTTCCATTAGAGGAAGATGAATCTTTGTGTCCCAATGCCTGCACATCTTATCTCCCAATTATAGGCAAAAGAGTATTAATAATAGTATTTATATATATATTTGAAACATTTAATGTTACGACCTCGAATTTCAGATCCATTTCCCTCCTCCCTTGTCACCCATTCCCTCTGGGGAGATAAGTAATTCAGTATATGTTGTACATGTCTAGCTATGCAAAACATTATCATAGTAGATATATTGTACAAGGCTGCTTATAATTTCCTCCCACTCATCCCACCCCCCACCTGGTCCATTCCCTACATGATCCTGTCCTTCTTCTATAGTGGGTACTTCCAACCTCCCCTCCCCCCAGGGATGCCCTCCCATCCATCATCCCTCCTCTCATCCTCCTTCCCCCTATTCTGCTGCAGGTTGAGATATCCCATTTAGTATGTATGTCATTCTCTCCCTGAACCAAATTCAATGAGAATGTGGATTTGCCTTTTTTTCCCCTTCCTATTCTCCCCCTCCCTTGCAACCACTTCCCCTTGCTTCTTCTACATGAGACAGTTTACCCTACCCTGTCTTTCCCCATCTCCTCTTGCCACTTTCCTCTCTCACACCATAATTTCATCCCTTGAGTATTCTCCCTTCCCAACAAATTCAACCTATGCCCTCTATCCATATACACACACATTCACATATGTATTCATATGACCACACACCCTTCTTCTATTATTTTCATAGTGAGGAAGTTATCATCACTCACAGTTATTGTTTTTCCATATAGGAATGTACATAGTTCAACTTTGATAAGTTCCTTTTGATTTCTTTTCCCTGATTACCTTCTCAGGCATCTCTTGCTGCTTGTGTCTGGATGTCAAATTTTCTATTCAAATTCTGTTTTTTTCCTCAAGAATGCTTGAAAGTCCTCTATTCCACTGAATGACCATATTTTCCCCTGAAACAAAATACTCAGTTTTGCTGGGTATGTGACCCTTGGGTTCATTCCCAGTTCTTTTGCCCTCTGGAATATCATATTCCATGCCCTTCAATCCCTCAGTGTAGAAGCTGCCAGGTCCTGGGCTATTCTGATTGTGTTTCCACAATATTGAAATTGTTTCTTCCTGGCTGCTTGGAGTATTTTCTCCTTAATCTGGGGATTCTGGAACCTGGCTATAATATTCCTGGGAGTTTTCTTTTTGGGATCTTTTTCAGGAGGTGATCTGTGGATTCTTTCAACCTCTATTTTGCCCTCTGGATCTAAAACATCGGGGCAGTTTTCCTTGAGAATTTCTTGAAGGGTGATTTCTAGGTTCTTTCTTTGATCATGGCTTTCAGGTAGTCCAATAATTTTTAAATTGTCTCTCCTGGATCTATTTTCCAGGTCAGTGGTTTTTCCCATGAGATATTTCACATTGCCTCTAATCTTTCGTTTGTTTGGATCTGCTTAACAGCATCTTGATTTCTCATAAAGTCATTAGCTTCCATTTCCTCCAGTCTAACTCTGAAGGAATGAATCTCCTCAGTGAACTTTTGAGATTCTTTTTCCATCTGGCAAATTCGACTTTTTAAGGCATTCTTCTCCTCATTGCCCTTTTGGGCCTCCTTTGCCATTTGAGTTAGTCTATTTTTTAAGGTGTTGTTTTCCTCAGTCAGGCTGTTGACCCTCATTTCATACTTTTCCTGCATCTTTCTCATTTCTCTTTCCAAATTTTCCTCCACTTCTCTTATTTGATTTTTAAAGTCCTTCTTAAGGTACTCTATGGCCTGCAACCCGATCATGTTTTCCCCTGGGGCTTTTGGAGCAGGACTTCTGACCTCACAGTCCTTTTCCCGCTCTATGCCCCCAAAATAGGAGTCTAGGGTTGCATTTTTCTGTTTCCTTTGCCTTGGTATGTTGCCACTTGATTACTTGACTTTTGGGCTTGTTGCCACACTATGGCTTTAAGGCCAGCTAGAGGAATTTTCGTCTGGAACATGTGGGGGGCAACTTCCATTTCTGGCAAGCTGTAAACCCACCCACGACTTCCACCCTGGATCACAATCCAGATCCAGGGAGGTTAAAGCAAGAGCTATTACCCCCTCAAGACTGATCTCTGGATCTCCCTACAATTAATTGCAGGCCAGGAGCTGGAGCTGCCTCTGAAAACTACAAAATGGCATGTCTCCTCAGAGGCTTCTAGCCCCCAGGGGAGGGAGCCAACGCATTCCCCCAAATACCGGTCCCAAAGTCCATAGGACACTAACCTCTTACTTTGTCCTAGGCATGTCTATGTTGATAATTTTGGAGTCGCCACAGCTGCGGCTGCTGGTGTTCTGGGGTTCCTCCAGCCAGCTGCTAGCCCTGCCGCCCTGGGGCTAAAACCTCAGCTCACACGGACCTGGGCTCCTCTCTGCTCTGCTTCCTCTGCTATGCGTGTTCTGCGCTTCCTGCTCCCAGACCGCTGCACTGGTCCTTTCTGCAGGGCTGCTGGGCTGTCCTCAGCGGGAGGTTAGCTTCTCTGTGTCGTTCTTTGGGTGCTGGGGCTCCAGAAGTTGTTCAGAGTCCCCTTTTACATAGTTTGGGGGGAATCTGGGGGCAGAGTGGCTTGGATGAGCTGTTTCTACTCCGCCATCTTGGCTCCGCCCCGATAGATACTTTTATTATACTCATTTCTAGTTGAGTAAACTGAGAAAAACAGTGGTTCAGTGACCTGCCCAAGGTCACATAACTAGTAAGTGTCTGAGACCCAATTTGAACTCCAGTCTTTCCAACTCCAGGCCTAGTTCTCTATTTACTCTGCTACCTTATTGACTCTCACCAACTTCAGTCTCCTTCTCAAGTGACTTCTGGAGCGACAGAGCTGGTCTCTCCTGGATGCTAGACCCCTTGTCTTCAGACTTTGTGGAGCCACAGATACCCTGGCCTTCCTTTTCAATTCCCTGTATGCCTGGGTTCTTTGGCTGAACATTCTGCAGAATAACATTTGCTACAGTCCTTTGCATATCAATCATCCTGCTTTCCTATACCTTGACCTCTTCTGCAAGGGGGGGTATGGTGTTAAAGATGGGGTGGGGAGTAAAATTGTATGCTTTTACTTGTGGCTTCAAAATGGTGGAATGAAGGCTGGGTTGGGAAAGGAGGAGATAATTAGAAGAGTTTTCAGAAGTAGGAAGGGAATTGCTAAGTAGATCTCAGAGAACAAGCTTGTTGGTCAAATTGTGCTGCTTTGCCAGAATATATGAGGATCTATTTGGAAAAAAATGTTAAGTGAGTGCATCAGGGATTTTAGATTATCATCTCCACTATTAGCTCATTGAGGACATTACTTTCATCTTATTCTTGGTATTTTACATCAGGAAAATAGTTTGTGTATTATTCTCATTCTATGAAATAGAATTTAAAAGTGGATTTAAAAGTCTTAATGATCGAGGTAGCTAGGTAGTGGAGTGAGTAAGAGCGCTGGAGTCAGGAGGACCCGGGATCAGTTCCGGTCTCAGTTACTTAGCACCCACACATAAATAACTAGCTGCATAACTATGAGCAAGTTACTTAACCCCAATTGCTTTTAAAAAAAAGTCTTGATGATCAGAGAAGGCGTTTAGTCTTCCAATTTATTGTTCACATGACACCAGAAGTCAGAAAATTTATTTTAATTCTGAATATATTCTTGATCTTTGCAAAAAAAAAAATACCTGGAGCTTGATTTAGTACACTCAAAAGGGCTGGTGAAGTTCTAATAGTGAGGTTGCTTTTAACGACCTATCATGACCCTCATATTCCATAAGAATCACAGAGACTGAACTATGTGGAAAAGACTGAAAAAAATGAGTAACTTTTGTTCCACTTCATTTTACAAATTAAATTGCTGCTTTTGTTCTAAAGCCAAAACTGTGGGTGTCTCTACAGTACAAATGAAGGTAATTTCATTTATTTTAAAAATTGTGTATTTTAAACTTAAATACAAAAACTTGAACACAATAAAAAAAGAAAAAAGAGAAATATATTGTAAACAAATACAAAATAATGAAGGGAAAGAAGCATTGATATGCGTACAGCAGAACTTAAGAAACAACAATAAATTCCCATTTCAAGAAAGCTTATATATCTTAATATATACATATATTAATTGTGTTCAGGACTGTCCATCTTTGCTTCCTTGTAAGTTTTCTTTTGTTAGCTGTTGTGCACTTTGTACTATGTTCTTATTCCCCTTTTACCCCTTCCTCCCCCAAGAAGGCAATGCACAAATACATACACACATACATATAGACTCATGTACATATATATATATATATATATATACATACATACATATATACATGCATATACATATACTTAGATATCTAAAATCATACTCATGTATAGACATATACATTCATATGCATCCATGCAGGACTGTACTATATTTCTCTGAGGATATATACCTTCTTCCCTCATAAGTCCGAGTCTTTCTATATTTTTTCTAAGTTCAGCAGCTCATCATCTCTTTCACCACATCAATATTCCAATCTTATACTGTCTATTTTAAATAATCTGAAACAGCATTGATTAATATGGCTGATCTATGGTGTAGTTGCACTGTTTTTCTCTTATGATTAAATCTATTTTACCTTTAACTTTATCTAAGATCATAATTACTATTCCTGCTTTTTTTCCCTAATAAATTCTACTCATGATTGTTATATTTGTTTGTGTTTATCTCTTATTTCCTAACTCTGCTGACTCCTCTATTTTACTTCTATCTGCTACCTTACCCTCTTATTATTTAATTTCACTCCAAGGATCCCTCCCTTATCCTCCCATTCCCATTAAACTCCCTTCTATGCCCCCCTTAACCTATTTCTTCCCCTCATCTCTAAAGATCTCTCCCTTATCCTCTCCCCCCTTCCTATTGCTTTAGCCTTTTATTTCTTTCTGAATTTAGAAGACTTTCATACTCTTCTAGTTATATATGTATTGTTCCCTCTTGAACCCATTCCTCATGAAGGGAGGTTTCTGAAACTACCCGTCTTCCTCCACCATCTAATTACTCTGTGTTGGTTTCTCCTCTCACACATCATATGTATAAAATAATTATTTTTTTTAGCTGTTCCTCAATGGCTTTAATTTTTAAAATCATATCATACTCAGGTCTACCCCAGTCTTTCTTATGAACTACCCACTTACTTATGACAATCTTGAACATAAATTTTATATTTTACATATAGAAAAAGTAAAGAGTCTGTCCTTTTGGATTCCTTATAATCAGTCTTTGTTATATACCTTATATTTTTCTTAGTTAGTGTATGTCAAATCTTCTATTAAGCTTAGGTTTTTTTAACAAAATTCTGAAAATCTGACAATTTATTAGATGTCCCTTTTTTCCCCACTTAGGATTGCACTTAGTTTTACTGCTTATGATATTTTTGGCTGGAACCCCATTTCTTTTGCTCGTCAATATATAGTGTTCTAAGACTATGATCTTTTACTGTCACTGCTGTTAGGTTTTGTGTGATCCTAATTGTGGTGCTGCCATATTTAAATTTTTTTCTCTTGTCGCTCATAGTATTTTATACTTGTGCTGGGGGTTTTGGAATTTGACTATGATATTCCTGTGTATTTTCCTCATAGGATCTCTTTCAGGTGGTGATTAGTGAATTATTTATATTTCCACTTTCTCATCTGTTCTAATGCTTCAGGATAATTTACTTTAATTATTTCTTGTATTATTGTTTCAAAATTCTTTTTTTTTAAATCATAGCTTCAGGTAGTCCAATTATTCCTTTCTTGATCTGTCCTCATCACTTGTTTGTCTTATGAGATGTTTCACATAATCTTCTACTTTTTTATTTTTTATATTTTGTTTTATTGTTTCTTTATCTCTTATAACTTCACCAGTTTCCCCTTGCCCTATTCTGATTTTCAAGGATTCATTTTCTTCCTTAAGATTCTGGATCACCATTTCTAATTAGTTGACTTTCTTTTTTTAATCTCTCCTAATCTTCCTAATTTTTCTTGGATCGTTTATTTTAAAAAGTGTTTCCTTAGTCTCTCTCGTTTGATTTTTAAAGTATTTTTTTAAATTCTTCTATGAATACTTTTTTGTCATGTTATCATTTGATGTTACCCTTTGGAGATAGAAGAGGGCTTCTTTACTTCAGTATGCTCCTGTGAAGATGAACTCTGGTCTTCTCTATTCCCATAGTAACTCTCTATGATTTGGTTCTTTCTTCTTTGACTTTTTAAACATTTTTATCAGCTTATTTTATGTAATTACCTCTAGTCCTGGAGTAATGGAATAGTTCCTCTGACCTCTGATTTTCCTTTAGTTCTCCCCTCTGGCCTGGAACAGAAATCAAGACCTCTAGCTGCCCATTGCCAGTGTTTTCCCTATCTCACTGCTTGGGTGCTCACTGGGTGTGTTCTGGTTCCTTCTCTCCCAGGGCCACGTCTCCATAGCACAGCTGGGTCCAATGTTTCTTGTTAGCAGAGGCTCCCTTGAACTTCATAGGCTCAGAAGCCCAATTCCCCTCACTGTCCTGGGGGTAGAAGTTATTGTGGCTCCAGGCCAAGGCTGCTTTCCAATCCAATTAACCCCAGGGCTTGCTGCTTGTTTAAGTGGAACTAGCCTGGAGGTGTTTACTCTTCCCTTGAACTGGGATTTTTCTTTAGATCTTCTCCTATAGTCCCAGGAGGACCACTGTTCTGCCCTGCTCATTGATTTTTACTACTCCCAGAGGGACTATTTTATCTTATTTGTTGGGAAAATCTGGAGAGCTTGGAATTTTCTGACCCACTCCACCACCTTCCCAGAATCCTCTAATAAAGGTAATTTTAAAGTAGCTTATTTGGCTAGTGGAAAGAAATGCCATCTTCTGGGAAATCCTAAACTGAAACTTCAGATTAGTCTCAGCAGGATATGAGAAGAGTCATAGGATTATAGATTTAGACCTAGAAAAGATATTAGGGGGCACTGAGTCCACACCTCTCATTTTAGAGATGGAAAAATTGAGACCCGGGGAGAGTAAGTACCTTTCCTAAGGTAACACATAGTAAATGTTTCAGGTGGGATTTTAAACTCAGGTCTTGATTGTCTATCCATCTCTCTCTCAACTATGCCATGCTGCATTTCTAGGTATTGATAAATACATCAGACCCACCACACTTTTCTCCTTAATCCCATTTATTGATTCCTTCCTAAAAGCCAGGATGTTATATCAGTATCAATGACAAAGGATGAGCAGGCTGCATGACTAAACTTTATTATACAAAAGCTAAACTATGTGTAGCCTCATTTAAGAATCAGACGATTTAACCTCCATCTACTGGGACTCCAAAGGATAGGGGGGAACCCACTAAAGAATTCAAAGGAAATAATGTTATATAATGCAATACATTGCCTTCATTATTAAAAAAAAACAATGAGAGAAATATATTCCTTTTAGGCTTTTGAATAGAATTTTCATTTCCATTGACTCACTCATGATTTATTAGTTGCACAAAAACTCACTACTAATTCCTGGCTCTTTCCTGAATATGAGTAAGTCATATCTGGTGCTTAGCTCTCTCTTGCTGCTGTTTCCTGTGAAAAGGTAAAGCATCTAAATAAAATCCTTATACTCTCTTGCTTTACTGCAAGAGAGAGTTCCATACATTCTGTATCCTGTTGTTTTACATTGATTGCACAATGGAAACTCCATTTTTTTGTAAACAAATTGATGAGGTTGGTTTGAGACTTGTATTTTCTCAATCACTCAAAAAATGCTTAATTGTCTTTTTATGGGATGCAATGCTTTCTTCAAATTCACCATTATAGGATATTTCCTTTAGAAAGTAAAATCCTGATATGCAGCACAATGTATACAATAGAGACCTGGCCTCAAAATCTGGTAGAATTGTGATATGTGAATGCAGGTAATTCACTTAACCTTTCAGGATTCTAAATAACTTTCTAAAACTTTAAGTTATAGGGAAGTTGATGACCTACACTACTAAAAGCCATTTGCTCGGCTGCAACTTCTCTATGCCAATAAAATTATAGGTTAGAAAGGTAAAATCCTTTATTGTCTTCATTTGGCTAACAGGTTGTTTTGTTCTACTAATATGGTTTAGAATCTAAAGGTTTTGGGGGTTCCATGGGAAAGAGCCCATGATTCCCAGTCAAAGGACCTATATTCAAATCTCAATTCTGGCCTGCATAATCTTGGCCAAGTCACTTACCTCTTCATGCCTCAGATTTCTTATCTGTTCAGACTCCACTATTTCTTACATAAAATATTATAGTAGTCTCCTCATGACCTCTCAGTCTCACATATCTTTCTTGCCTAATCCATACCAGATACAACTACCAACGAGATTTTCCTAAAGCACAGTTCTTTCCATGTTATTCCCTTAGTTAACAAAATTTAGTTGTTCCCTGTTATCTCTAGTTTCAACTGTAAGCTCCATTTTTGTGGATTTAAAATCCTTCACAAAATCCTTGGCCCAAATATATAATTACAGTTTTATATGTTGCTTTTATTCATATACTCTACATTCTGAGCAAACTGGTCTTTTGATTGTTCCTTGTATATAAAACAATCTCCTATATATGTTCTTTTGTACTAGCTGTTTCCTATATCTGGAATAGTACCCTATTCTTAAATCTGCCTCTTAGAATACATAATTTTCCTTAAGACTCAGTTCCAATATATGACAGTGGACAGGATTCTACCTTTCTACAACACAAATACCTGCTTTTTATTCACAAAACACTTGCCAATTCAGTAAATATTTTGAATCTAATGAAAAATTTCAATCAATTGCTTCTGGTTCTGCGGAGGGAGGATCAGCATTACTGCTTTTTCCCCCTTCTGTATTCTTCTTGCCATTTTGTCTTTCAACCCTTCTAGAGGATGGAGCCTTTCAATTATTTTGGTAGCCTTTTAATACCAAGAAATTCTAAAGACTTTTTTTTCTCCCAAGTTGTTGAATACAAAGAACTATTTGGAAGGAGGTGATGTGATTCTGAGAGCCCCTGCATGTTTTTAATCATTTTAATAGGAATGTCCAAAGGCATTCAAATTCCATCTAGCCACTTAAAGATTTCTGTATGATTCAAAACTGACCTTGAGTATCCTACAGACATTTAAAATCAAGACATCAATCCTACTAAAAAGACATCCACCCATTTGACTAATTATGGATTCAGGTATCTATTGGTGTCAGTGGTCATGAATTAAATCTCAAAAGAAATGCCAGGACTTCTTGATGGCATTCCAGGATTTACCTTTTTTGTGGACAAAAAATCCTGTTTGCCTCAATTTCTTCTTCTGTAAAATGAGCTGAGAAATGACAAATCGCTTCAGATTCTCTTCCAAGAAAACCCCAAATGGAGTTTTTCTCTTGAAGATTCAGACACAATTGAAAAAAAATAACTAAATAACTGTTTAGTCTTCTTGTAACTGGCAGGTGATAACATTCATTTGATTCATTTTTCAAGAAATATTTGTCAAATGTGTACTTTGAGCTAAGAACTGCCCTAAAAAAAAACACAAAATATCCAAAGATAAAATAGACTGAGTCCTTCTTTTAAGAGATTTTGTTTTCTTGAATGCAAGAAAGTATGCATCCAAATAAGGGAGTTAAGGCAGACTGTAATAACTGCAATAAGAGTATGACAGCAAAATCTAGCTTTGTTACTTTACAACTACTTGTAGGGATCTTCTTATCAGAAAGAAAAAAAAAAAGTTCACTAGCATTCAATCAAATTAGTAAGATTTTCAACAATGCAATCCTCAGTAGTTAATGTCCAAGCTAGTAGGGAATAGGTGAACAAAATATGACCCTACTTGTCCACAATATCTCTGTTTTACTCTCAGTATCTATGTGTCAGCTAATACCAATGAACAATCATAACAGAAACAAACCCTAGTAGAGATCTTTGACAACAGTATCAACTTGATACTTTTTTTACTGAGAAAGAGTCATTTATTATATAGTAAAAACTAAACCAGGAGCTTTGAGGGACGATCTTGAGTGAAGAAGGGTTCTCTATCACCATACACACCAACTATAAGAACCAAGGGTACCTTCAAACTACCCAGGTACTCAATCAACAGAAGGTCTGTTGGGTACTACTTTTCAATAGGTCAAAGTTACTGTCATATATTTCCACATATTGAAATCTACCAGTCAATGTGCTGGTATGAAAGCCCAAATTTGGGCACCCAAAGCATGAGTCATCCTGGTAGAGATGAAAAACATCGTCATGAAGGACTCAGCTCAATTTCTTCCCCCTTTCCTATCCATACTTTGAACAACATCATTAATTGTGGATGGGCAGTAAGAATTCATTGTCCAAGAGACTACAGACCCATGGAGGTGACAGCCGCCCCCATCACTGAGGGGGCTGGCCAGGGTCACCCCCTATCCAAGGAGAGCACATGAGAGCTGGTATATATTCTACATGTGCCTTCTGTGAATACTATCCCACCAAACCACCCTTCCAGATCTGAGGTGGTGTTTAAGGAGGGATGGTGTTTGGTTCCAATGCTCCTCTGACATTGTAGGTTGAACTAATGCCTTACCCTCTACATGATAAAAAAGCATAACTTCAAGGACCCAGAATCAAACACACATCAACTTGATATTTTTTGATGGTATCCAACTAGACTGGTCATCTTACTGTCCCTCAGAAATGATACTTAAATCTTCTCTATGGCTTTGCACTAGCTATATCCCATGACTAGAATACCTTCCTCAGTCCTACCTCGTAGAATTCCAACTTTCCTTCAGTATTTAGGTGAAATGCCACCTTCAACATGAATTCTTTCCTGATTCCTTTGCAGCTTGTGCTTTCTTCATAAAAAAAAAAAACATTCATTATCCTTGATGTATCTTTTAATATACTCCCCCCACCCTATCCCTTGATAGAATGATGTTCCCTGAGAACAAAGACATTTTCTTTTCTGTTCTCATATACTCAATATTTATCATAATGCATAGCTGGGAGCCTGGATCTTTTGCTAGACCATAATTTACAGAAGTGATTTCTTGTTTGACCACTTATGATCCACCTGTGTATAAAGAAGTTCCTATGTATCTTGGTTTGGTCAGACGCATTTAGGGTTACATATGCAAGATTAGCAAACTTCATCTAATCTATTAATAAAAAGCTATTATACTTTCCTAATCACAATACCCTTAAGTATCTTAAGTGGTCTCAGTACAGACTAGGTACTGACTTACTACCCCTAAAGTTTGCCCTTCCACTCAGTCCCTGTGAATCTGCCTAGAAACAACAAACAAATATAAGAATAAATACCCAAAATTTCCAGCCTCTTAATTAGCATATTTATCCCCATTGCACTTGAGAAATTATTCTTTGTGATCCCGTGGGACCATAGAGTGAGGGAGTTACATGCTTGCATTCCTGTTAGTAATAAACTGCTCAATTTATGATCCTTTGAAAGTTTATATTCTTTGTTGTGCCACCTCACCCATGATATTGCCACAATATTCAGGAACTTAATAAATGCTTTTTGATTGTTTTGTTGGTTGGTTTCACTCAGAATAAGTCTTACTTGATTCATGAGTAATTCTTCCATAAAATTATTTATAAAGTGTTAGAATTAAAGACAAAAAGAACTGGGTTTGAATTCTGTCCTCATAACAACTGTATGACCCTTGTATGTCATGTGACCTTTCAGAGCTTAAGCTTTCTTTTCTATAAAATAGAGATAATAATACCCATAATAAGTATAATTTTGATTTGTTTTCCAAGGTCCTGAGTAGCTAAGGATAGTAAAGGCCATCATTTGTCAATGTATTCTTTGTTCGTGGTCACAATTATAGACAAAGTGCAAAACGACCATTAGTTTTTGAAGCCTTATATTGCATAAATATGACAGAAAAGACAGGAAAAGTCTTAAAGTTTTTATTATATTGGTTTAGATGTTGGTCGAAATACATTAGTTTCATTATTGATATTCTAAATTTGACAGGATTTTTTTATAATAAACATTCTATTGAATTGACTGAATCCTATCAATTTCAAGAGTCTGAATTTAAATAATATGAGAAAAAAAAGAAGCTAGTTTAAATAGAAGAAAGGCTCATAGCTTTTCCTTGGAGAGAAAAATTAGGGAATTGGTGGAGTTTCTCTTATCTCATGCCCAAAGGCAACATGAAATATTTCATAGGATATTTGGTCATCTAATATTACTATAATCATAAGTGTTTTAAACATTTTCATTATCATCTTTTGTTTTTAATGCACATGGACTTTTAAATATAACCTTCTTCCTTCTCTTACTTAATAAACATTTCCTTTTACCAAAGATTTGAGAAAGAAAAATAATTCAGGAAAAACAATAACCAAATATGACAATATATTCAATATTCTACCCCCTACCTCTGCAATGAGAAGAGTGAAGTGCATTTTCTTTACTCTTTTATGTAGACATATTTAATCATTGTTCTGTATTTAGAATAGGTGAAGATTCAAAGTGTTTTATTGAAAAAACCAATGGAATAATGAATAAGAAATGTTTACGGTTTGTATACTAGAGAGATGTCTCATGTTTTTGTATCAAACAATTTCATTAACAAAAGAATTAGAAGGGCCTGGATATGACAAGTACCATATAGCATTACAAAGCATAAAATTGATTATTTTAGCAATTAATAAAAAATATATTACTGAATTAACCCTTAAGTAACCTTGATATTATATATCAAAATGTTATATTTCCTCAAAATTTCAATGCTTAGTCAACCAGTAAAAATAAGTGGAAAAAAAGATATGAGGTAAAATTAAGACAGGGAAGCTAGGTGTTGCAGTAGATAGAGCACAAGACCTGGAATCAGGAAGACTTAGGTTCAAACTAAACATTCAGATAACTACTAGCTGTGTGATCCTAGCCAATTCACTTAACCCTATTTACCTCAGTTTCTTCATCTTTAAACTGAGATGTAGAAATAAATGGAAAACTACTCCAGTATCTTTCTCAAGAAAACTTCATATAGTGACACAAAAACTCAGACATGATTGAAATGACTTAACAACAACAAAATTAAGACAATGCCATCTTGACTAACTTAAACAAGTTATGATAAAATCATTATGAGGTAAGTAAAAAGGCACATAGTATAAATTAAATTATATATAACTACATATATAAATATATATGTAGCTATATATAACTCTCTATATAGTTATATATACATATATATGTGTATATATATATATATATATATATATATATATATATATATATATATATAATCTTAAGCTACTTATTTGCTAAAGAGTTGCACAATGGATAGAGTGGATAGAATTTGAAATAAGGAAGTCCTGAATTCAAATATCTTGTCAGATGCTGTGTGATCCTGACCAAGTCTCAGCCTTAACTTGTCTTAGCCTCAATTCTCTCATTTGTGCAATGGGGATAACAATACTCCCTATCTCACAGGGTTATTCTGGAGTTCTAACTATATAATCTATGGAAATCTGGAAATATTAAAGCAATATATAAATCAAGGTCAGCTGGTTAAAATGTGAACAAGATGACCAAAAGATCTAAAAGCTGCCTTAGGAAACATCTGATTACTTGGCAAGAGAAGGCATATAGCAGGTATGGGCAACTCTTGTTTAGGATATAATATTTATAAAAAGTCTCACTGAATAATATGAAAGAAGATTATTATCAATACTGGGTCCATGTGTGGCAACATTGCATGAAGATGGCTGGAAAGGAGGAGGGTGAGTCTGGGTTCATACTATATATGGTGAATATTCAAAAATCCTCCATCCAGGGCCCTGCTACCAGAAAGTTCTTTGATAGATCATAGGTGAATATTGGAATACAAGAACATCTCAGCATGTAGAAGTAGAACACAGAGGCAGGTTATTTTTCCTGTTCCTTTTTTAATTATAGGTGAACTCTATTATCAAGAATAACATTTTTTGCCCTACTTTCCCCCCTCCAAAAAGCAATAAATAAGTAAATAGATAGATAGACAGATAAATGAATGAATGAATGAATAGATAGATAGATAGATAGATAGATAGATAGATAGATAGATAGATAGATATTGTTAAGGGGAGGCTAGATGCCACAGTGAATAGAGCACCAGCCCTGGAGTCAGGAGGACCTGAGTTCAAATCTGGCCTCAGACACTTAAAAAACAAAACAACAACAACAACAGAAACTAGCCATGTGACCTTGGGCAAGTCACTTAACCCCAATTGCCCTACCTTCCTCCTCCAAAAAGCAAAATAATAATAATAATTATATCATTTTTTTCCTTGAAGAAAATTCCATAACAAGATAGAGAGGAGAGTGGGCAGAACCAAGATAGTATTATATGTGATGACACAATAATTTCAAGGGAAGTAATACTAAATTATATTAAAGTTCTTCTTGGCTTGAGAGAGCTGATTTCATTTCTCTCCTCTTAAAAGGTGTTAGATTTCAAATGTAGAATGAGGCAGCACTATCAAGCATGGCCAAATAACAGTTTGTTTTGTTTAACGGTACTTTATTTTAAGAGGGAATGCAATTGATTGGAGAATCACAATGTGACCATGCCCTGAAAAAGCATCAATAAAATCTTTGTTTGTTTTTTAATTCCTTGGATAAATAGCTATTCCACTTACACATTTTTGGAAAAAAAAACAGGGAAACTTTGCATCCTAAGTTACTTTTTGGCATTACTAAGGTAAGTGTTAATTCTGATGAGCTATCAGTGAATGAACAAAGAATACTCAGCCACCAATTTCAAATTTTTGCAGTTGCAACCTAAATCATTCCCCAAGATTGCAAATATGGTATACTGGAAAGAGGATGGATGGGGAGTCAGAGTACTGCTCTTCTAACTTCAAGTCTGCTACTGATTACTAATGTCATGTGATATAATGTGTAGCTTCTCGGTCTATCTCAGTTCTCTCAGCTATGAAATGAGGGATTTGGAATCAGTGCTCTCAAAAGTCCTCTTTGATGATGCAATTCTATGATAAGAACAGGCCAAATAATCAGAGAAATCTGTCAGAACACTTGTATGACATAATTCTATTTTGATTACTCTGAACTCATTTCATTATAAAAGTTCAGAGAGAAAAAGTCAGAGTACCTAAGATGAGGACTAAAGAATCCTTATTTTACAGTGGGAGATTTGCTTCAATTTAATGTCCTCTCAGGTCTTAAACCTTTTTCATTATTTCATTCAATTTGATGTGATTCATGAATATGCGAATCTACTGAAAATGCCCAAAGCTTCCACAGGTGGTGATCCTTTGCTATGAAAAACATAAGTTTTGCTAAAATAAATGTGCATTTTAATTCAATGCATTTATCTCTTCAACATAATCATTATCTACTCTCAATACTTAAATAGTTTTCTGCATCAGGAGTGCACAGGGGGCACGGGGACAATGATGATGGCTGAAAGAAGACTATAATAAAGCACAGTATTTTTAAAGAGCTTAGGAAATGGCACTGTAAAAGGTGATGAGTCCAATTATCTATTCTGACAGGATAGCAGTCCTATGTCATGGCTAATGTAACTTGGCTCTCCAGTACTCTTAATCCCTAATTTTACTTTTAAGACTCCCCAGATGTGGAATTTTTCATTACTTTCATCATATATTCCTAAACATTCCAAAAATGAATATATTGTGATTTATTTGGGTATGGGGGCGGGGGGGCAATGCCAAGAACTACTGTATACACCATTCATTCCAGTCTTTCTCAGGATATTTTTCTTTTCTGATAACTGTAATTTAGTCAAACCCTAATTAATTCTCTAGGATCATAGGCTAGAACTATAAGGGACCATGGAAAACATCTAGTTCGACTCATTTATTCTATTGATGGAGTAACAGAGAGATTAAATACATTTCCCAAGGTGAAAGATAAATAAGGCTAAAGAACAGAATTTGAACCCAGATCCTCTGATCTGCTCCTCCTATATCATTATCTTACTGTGGTAGGGGGCCAGCATAGCTCAGTAAAATTTTAAGAGCCATGTCATGTTGGATTACCCAAGATGGATTGGTCCTAGTGGAGATTTTTGACAAAAAAGATGATGTACTAGAGAAGACAGTGACAAAACACTACATTATCTTTGCCAAGAAAACTCCATGGAAAGTGTTAAATTGCCATGATATCAGAAGATCTGCCCCTCAGGTTGGAAGATGTCCTATATGTGACTGAAGACGAGTGAAGGACAACTACAAGCAGCTCCACTGCCAATGAAGCATCTGAGCCAAAGTAAAAAGAAAGCTAACCTGCAAATAATCCTGGTGATAAAAGGAAAGTCTGATTTTGTAAATGGCAATATTGCATAGCAACCAAGAATTTAACATCTATGAACCAAAGTAAGCTGAACATGTTCAAACAGGAGGTGAGAAGTTTTTCTCACATCATAATCACATTAAGATGTGGATTGGAATCAGTGAATTTAATTCAGGTCATCATTATAGATATGAGTGGGTGTATCAACAATGTAGTATTCACAATGACTGATAACTATAAATATGCTGGTATGGTTATAAATCACAAAATATAACAAGCTCTCTACATGGGGGACAAAGCTAGAACATTTATTCAAATACCGGAAAACTGTGTTCCCAAACCAGAAAGTTAAACACTCTTTTTCAACAATCCAAATGATCACTCCAAACATGGACATGAATAGATAGTCAATATCAAAATCAAAATGATAGTATCATTTGCATTGAAAAGATGAAGAAGCTCTATGCAGTCATTTAAAACAAGACCTGGAGCTGACTTTGTTATGAAATTTTGTCAGTCTTTCTGGAACTGACATGAGTTTCTTACTGCAAAATTCAGACTTAAATTGAGAAAAGTAGGGAAAATCATCAGACCATATAAGTTGATCTAAATAACATCCCTTATGAATATGAAGTAAAAGTGGTAAATATATTTAAGGATTATATCTGGTAGATAGATCACCTGAAGAACTATGGACAGAGGTTCACAATATTGTACAGGAGGCAGTAACAAAAGCATTCCAAAGAAAAACCAATATGGCTGTCTGATGAGGCTTCAGGAAAGAAAGAAAATAAAAGGTAAAGGAGAAAGGGAAAGATATACCCAACTCAATGCATAATTCCAGAGAATAGCAAGGAGAGATAAGACAGTTTTCTTTAATGAGCAATGCAAAAAAGAAAAATAGAAGAAAACAATAGAATGGGAAAGAGAGATCTCTTCAAGAAAATTAGATATATCAAGGGAATGTCAAAAGAAAAAAAAATGTTAAAGACTTAACAAAAGCAGAAGAGATTAAGATGTGGCAAGGATATACAGAAGAACCATCAAGAAAATCTCAATATTATTGATGATAATCACAATGGTATAGTTACTGATCTAGAGTCAAACATCCTGAAGAACTGCTAACAATAAGGCTAGTGGAGGTGACAGAACTCAAGCTGAGCCCTTTAAAATCCTTAAGATGTTACTGTTAAAATGCTGCACTCAATATGCCAGCACATTTAGAAAACTCAGCAATCTCCATTGCCTTGCAAAAGATCAGTTTGTGTCCCAGTCCTAAAGAAGGGAAATGCCAAATAATGTTCAAATTACCAGACAATTAATTGTGCTCTTTTCACATGATGGCAAGGTTATATTTAACATTCTCTAAGTTAAACTTCAGTAATGTGTAAAATGAGAATTGCCAGAAGAGCATGCTGGTTTTCAAAGAGGCAGAGAAATTGGAAACCAAATTGCCAACATCCACTGGATCGGGGAGAAAGCAAGGGAATTCCAGAAAAATTATATACTTCTGCTTCGTTGACAACACTAAAACCTCTGACTGTGGGGATCTCAACAAAATGTGGCAAATCCTGAAAGATATGGGAGTGTCAGATCATTTTATTTGTCTCCTCAGGAACCAGTATGTGGATCAAGAAGAACCAATTAGGACCAAACATCGAACCACTGATTGATTTAAGAATGGAAAAAGAATATGACAAGTCTAAGTATTGTTACCTTATTTACTTAACTTTTATGAAGAATACATTATATGAAATACCAGACTGGACAAATCAAAATCCAGAATTAAGGGTTTAAAGAAAAATATCAACAATCTCACATATACCAACAATACCATTCTAAGGCAGAAACTGAAAAAGAATTAAGTGAACGAAGAGAGTGTAGAAACTGGATTGAAACTTAACCCAGTTAAGATCATGGCTACTTGTCCTATCACTTCCTATAAAATAGAGGGAGAAGAAAGGGAAACCATGTCAGATTTTATATTTTGGGGCTCAAAAATTACCACTAGTGGCAACTTTAGTCATAAAATTAAAAGACTTTTGTTCCTTTGAAGGAAAGTTCTGGTAAATATAGACAGCATACTAAAAATCAGAGATATCACCTTACTCACAAAGGTCTGTATTGTTCAAGGTGTGCTTTTACAGTAGCAATGTATGATTGTGAGAACTGGACTGTAAGGAAAGCTGAGCACAGCAGAATCAACACTTTCCAATTATGGTACTTGAGAGGATTTCTGAGAGTTCCCTGGATAGCAAAGAGACCAAATCAGTCAATACTTAATATAATTAATTCAGACAATTCACTGCAAGTTCAAATACTGAAGCTGAAACTTAAAACTTTGGCCACATAATGAGAAAACCAGATTCACTGAAAAAGACCCTGAAGTTGAAAAAGATTGAAGACAAAGGGAGAAGGGGATGGCAGAGGATGACACTAATAGTGTTACGGAAGCAATGAACATGAACTTGGACGAGATTCAAAAGATAGCAGTGGATAGAAGTGCCTACTGTGCTTCGGTCCATGGAGTCATAAAGAATTGGATATAAATGAATGCTAAATAGCAACCACCTCTGATTTCAGAAGCAGCCTCCTATCACTTATTACATTGCCTTTTATTATCACATTTATATATGGAACCAGTCAAAACATTGACACTCAATTTTTTCTAAAAGTTCCCAGAAGCTAAAGAGAAGCAAATAACTTTATTCAAAGCAAAATAACAATGTCACCAGATGTAAAAAAAAAAAAGTATTATCAATTTTTCCCTACCAAGTGAGAGTAGAACTATAATTATGCACCAACTTCAGCTTCATTATTTTTTTTTTTTTTTTGTGACCAGGATGCCTCAGGAGGTCCCCCATGGAAGGCAATGAGTTCTAGGCAACTCCCCAAGTGACCCTTATCCTGTTTTATTCCTGAACATATGTCATAAGGTGGAACGAGTCATGTACCTCCTTCTGTCTCAGTTTCTACATCCCTGAGTGTGGTTCCTAGCCCTAAACTTCTCTCACAGAGGTGCTCTGAGAGTTAATGAAATAATTCCAGCAAGAGTTCTCTGAGCTTTTTGTGGAAGGCACTCTAAAAATACAAGGAGCTTTTATTTCCCTACTCTGGTTACTCACTGTAGAGATGATTTCTGAAAATACATCCTTTCAGATCATCTATGTATAAAAAACCCTACTGCCTTTGGTGGGAGGATTGGTTTAGGAATAATTACAGGAATCTGCCTTTGCTGCAGAGTATTGTACAGTAGCTTTCCAAAACAGTTCAAAAGAAAAGAGGGTGGGAATATCTACCCACCTTTCACTTGATACTCTCTAGATCTTCACTGAATACTAAAGCCTAGCCCTGGATGTGTACATCTGTGGTTCCAATAGAAGCAACCCTCCTCTCCTCCCACTCCGCCCATTCCCCACCCCCAAAGACACTCCAGAAGCTTAAACACTGAGTTTTCAGCAAAGGACAGCCATTAGGGCTTCATTTAATAACTGTATCAGTACTTTGGGGGTGCCACTATGCCTTTCTCGTAAGGTTTTGTTTGGGGGGGCTTTTTTTTGTACTCTTTTGAATAGAAAGAGATTAACAACCCAGGCAGTACAATTAATCTTGACAGGCATGAGAGCTTTTTTTTCCCCCTTTTCTTCCCTTTTAGTTCAGTTTATAAAAGGACTAAATTTGTGATGAATAGAAGCAAAACAATAACACTAATTCATGCACTTTTCTACATCTCTGGTATTATTATGCACCATTATGAATACATCCTATCAAAGTGATTTAAGTAACATACCCAAGTGTAATGTGGGCAATGGGCAGACGTTTATGCTTTACTGTATATTTTTATTATCCAGCACTCAACACAGCGGCGTACCACAAGGACACAAGGCTAGCAACAGTTCCCTTCGCTAATGTTTATATAT
Source organism: Gymnobelideus leadbeateri (assembly GCA_011680675.1). NCBI lineage: Eukaryota > Metazoa > Chordata > Mammalia > Diprotodontia > Petauridae > Gymnobelideus > Gymnobelideus leadbeateri. The sequence goes on along the minus strand of WOXC01009559.1, from coordinate 188,794 downwards.
AGCATGCTATATACTAGTCAGTAACAAATGGTAGCATAATGCCGAAGATTTGTTCTAAATTCTTTTAGGTAGAAATATTAAATGAGGGCATTGGTTTCCATTAATCTTCATTATTCTAACCACTGAAATCTGAGAACAAGAATTTTTTTGGTGCCTCCTCTCTATTCCTCATTGTTGTAGCTATTTTAAGAAGGAATCTCTACAATTCAGTATCTTAAACCCAAGCACACTCCTCTTTTGTAATTTTTACCATCTAGATTGGTGACTTTCCCACTTGGTTGTAGACTATTAACCTCATTGCATATCTACTCCTCTCTCTTCCACCACACCCCCCATTCTTTTTTTTTTTTAAGGTAAACTTATTTAGGAAATCATTTGTTATAAATTAGATATGGACAGAGTTTAAGAGTTTATTCTTGTATTTTGTTGTACATCTCCAGAACAGCTTCAATTAGGCTTCCAAAGCTCCATGGGCAATAGTTCTAGGACAGAGATTCCTAAATTCTTTGCAATTGAATATGCAATTACATCAGGCAGGTGGTACCAAGACAGATAAGCATCTATAGAGAAGAAAGAGAGGAGCAGCTGTATAAGAAAGGGAGGAGCGCTGAACTTGAGCAGCTGCATGTTTTAGCAGCAGTTACAGAGGGGGAACTCAACTAAGAGGATAATAGTGGTATGGAGAGAAAGCAAAGAGAACCAGAGCTCAGTGAAAATCCCTGTAATCAAGTTCCTAATCAAGCAGAGCACATTTTGATTGTGCAGCACCACAGTTCCCCCCAGATAAACATGTTTGGTTGCAGAAATGCTGTGGATTTAGCCAAGCATTTGAGACTGTTGAGATCTTTTAGGACTGTGATTCTGTCATTCAGTGTGTGAGCAGTCCTTTCTACTCTTGTGTCATCTGTAGATTTAATAAGCATGTCTTTTAAGCTGTCATCTAAGTCAAGACAAACTCCTTGAAAGTATTTTTGTAGAGATGAGTGATTGAAAGTGAAATACCTTCAAATGGCAGTCTTCTTTCTTACTAGAATTTCTAAATTGTCTTTAGCCCAACTTGCTTTCTAAAAGGAGTAAAATATCTTTTACATAACCGAATGCTTATTGATCCATCAAAATAATGGTTATTGAATGTTCATAGGGCATGTGGAGCTTGATAAGGCCTTCTTACCTATCAACAAATAGAGTATGACATTTTCAAGGTGGCAATTGATTATTCCTATTTAATACTTAACTTCTAATGCTATTTCAGTTTTGTACCAAGATTAAAGGGATCAGAGGCTTAAAATCACATATTTAATAATAGGAATGACCTGTTTCATGTTCATGTATTCTAACCTTTCATTTTACAGTTTGAGAAAACTGAGGGCAAGAGACATTGAATGGTGCCCAAAACCACACCTGGGGTAGCAAATATCAAAACTAAAATTTGAAATATTCCAACTCTAACTCTTTCTATTATATTCTCTCTATTTTTCAGAATAGTTTCCCCTTGCTGATGGAGTAGTTTTTTAGAGGTCTGCAGAAGGAAAAGGTTATCTTTATAGATGTCTGTACCTTTTATGCTAGTGTAACTTGATCACCGTTTTTTATATAATCTCAGTATCTGATCTATCCTCATTTAGAAACCATCTAACCAAATCTGCCATATATGTTTATATTAGCCCTAATTTAGTTCAGTGCTTCCAAACATTTGGATTATCTCAATAACCCTCTAGGGAAGAACAACAACAACACCCCCCCAAAAAAAAAAAAAAAACAACAAACAATCTAGCCCAGAATAGGATTTAGATATGACTCCTATCACTGTGGGACCCTGGACAAGACACTTTACTTCTTTCATACTGAGTTTCATTGTTTGTGTATAACCTTTATTCCAAAACTCATTGGTATCAGACTTTCTCCTTATTGGTTGAAATAAATGTCCTGCCCTGTGTGAGGGGAGGAGGGGAGTTGATGAGAGGTGAGAGACAGAAAGCTTTTACCAAATTCCCCTTTGCAACACATTGTGTGACAGTTTTCTTTAGGAATTGTCAAGTTTCAAGTCAAGTTGCTTCGGGTACTTTTGACTTCCAGCTTCTAGAGGGAAGATGGAGGAGACCAATTCCAATTCAGGTTCCTGAAGGAAAAGACTCTGGGAGACACAAAAGGAGCTGGCACTCTCTATCTTATCCCTATTCTCAACTCTAGGCAGGGAGTTTTACCTTGGGTGACTCTCTTGGCTGATCTGAGTAACTTTGCCCCCATTGTGAGAGCTCCCTCTCTCTGTATTGACTGGTATATATCCTCATTTGTATATGTTCTATTATTTCTGCTTTGTCATAATTTGGATAAATGGGTTTATTTGCTATTCACTATTCATTTTCATGTGGAACTAGTATTTGGTGAAAAAGGATTAAAGTTTTGGCTATAGAGTTTGAAGTTCCCCTTTTAACCAGAAATTACAAAGTGATCAGATGTTCATTCTAATCCAGTCACCTTCACTAAATGAATGGTATTTAAGGGAACAGCACCCCCTTTCTCTGAGTAGAACAGTATGACCTCTAGTCACCACTTTCTGTTTCCCCTCCTGGAAGGAAGGAAAGTCTCCCTTGGAAGAAGGTGTGGGGAGAAGAGGTTAGAAATTTTTTTTCTGCCTCCTTTTGAGACGCACAATGATGGTCACAGCATAGGGAGCCCATTTTTCTCTTGCTAACTGCAAAATGAAGTTGGCCTCTAAGGTCTTTGATAGCTCTAAATCTATGATCTTATGCTCTTGGATCCTTGATAGAAATTAAAATGTATGGTTTTTAATTGGAAGATCTCACATTAGGCCTCCTCTGGAAGCTAGATCTTGAAGCATGGTTAGGAATTCAATAGAAAGAGAGGGTTAGGGTTGAGGGAGAGGAGGAGAACATTCTCTGTGTAAGTAGTAGTGTATGAACTGTCGGAGGCAGTAAAAGAAGACACATCTATTGGGGATAAAAGATCAATTTTGGATAGAACATAAGAACAAATGGTTGGAAGAAATGTAAGATATGACTGATCATGTACAAGAAGCTTCATATTAGTAAAAAAAAAAAGTACAGTTCTACACAGTCACTAGAAAAACAACTAGAATTCCAACCATGGCAAGAAAAATTTTTAGAAATTGCTTGGGAGAGGATAGGAAAATGCTGTTAAGGTGAGTCAGCTAATGCCATGCTACTAGTATAACTTCTTAAGACATTCCAATAAGATAGTTAGAAGGACAAAAGAATGGATAGATTAGAGCCCAAATCTTTACAGATCAGTACATGAACTACAAGTACAAAGACAACATATCTCAAAGAACATCTTAAGTTTCAAGTATAAATTTCTCTTCTAATAGTAGTCAAACTGAATACATTTCAAAGAAGGTAGGAACATGGCTTTCTTAGGGGGATTATTCCTTTGTTACTGAATAGTGTTTAATAAAGGTCATTCAAGTTAAAACCACAATTAGTGGTGGACATTTTTTTTTCTAGGCCTTAAGTTCATGTTTCAGTGTAAAATTTCCATAACTTTTAATTCAATAAAATAATTTATTTTCAAGTGGAACAAAAAGTCCTGGCATCACAAAAAAATCCTGAGCCCTTCTCATATTATTATATGACATTGTTATTCTTAAAAAAATTGTTTTCCTTTGACAAGTAATTTGTTTTCTTTTTCAATTGTGGCTTGTTGATTTAACTGATCAAAATTTTAAATCACAAGTTTAAGTTTACATAAACTCACATAGCTCTCTTCAGCCCTTTCTTAATTTCAGGATGTCACCTTTTTCACTTTGGCACAACCAGGTTGTGTTATTTTCAGAGCTGACAAAGATAATCATGGGTTGCCAAAAATTTGCTTCTTGCTTCTTGAGAAACACATGCTTTTTAGATTTTGTGACAAACTTCCTAGTTCAATCCTTCTAAGCATAAAGGTGAAATAACTATCTGCTTTTATAAATTTAAGCCAATATATTTTATCTAATGAATCACCTGAAAATGTAATTGGTAACTCATTAACTTATTATTTTAATTTTATTGGGTATTACACATTTACTCCATCATTCATATAGCTGGCAAATTGATCTTCCTAATGTACTCATCTGATCATGTCACTCACTACCCAGTTCCAAGAAGGTTTCAATAGCTCCCTATTGTCTATGTTATAAAATATAAATGTTTTAACCTAGTACTTAAAGCTATGCACAAGCTGGATCCAACATAACTTTTCAATTCTCATCGCATACTTTTAAATTCTAGCCCAACTGGATTATTCACTGTTTCACGCTCTCATCCTAGACTTTCTCACTCCTTTTTTTTTAAATTTGTTTGTTTATTTTTAGTTTACAGGATTCAATTCCATAGTTCCTTGAGTTTCAAATTTCCCTTCCCTCCCTTTCCCCCCGCCCCCCACGACTGCATATAGTCCAGCATAGGATCTGCAAATACTTTCACATTAGACATTAGTCAGGTTACAAAGGCGCATTGTACTAGATGGAATGAAAAATGGTAAAGAGGAAATAAAACCAAACAATGAAAAGAAAAAGATCAAGTTGTTTGCTTCCATCAGGATTCAAACTCAGTTTTTTCTAGTTATTTCTCTGGATGTAGGCATCTCTTTCCTCCATGAGTCTTTTGGGATTGACTTATATCACTGCATCGCTGAGAAGAGTCCAGTCTGTTAATCGTTAGTCGTGATACATATGTTGTGTCTATTATTGTATACAAATTTCTCCTGATTCTACTCTTCTCACTCAGCACCAGTTTGTATAAGCCTCTCCAGGTAAATATGAAGTCTGTCTCCTCCTCTTTTCTTATACCACAATAGTATTCCATTACATGCATATACCACAACTTGTTTAGCCATTCCCCAATTGATGGGCACCCCCTTAATTTCCAATTCTTTGCAACCACGAAAAGAGCTGCTATAAATATTTTTGTACATATGGGTCTTCCTCCCACTTCTATGATCTCTTTGGGATATAACCCTAGAAGTGGTATGGCTGGGTCAAAGGGTATGAAATTATTTATAGTCCTTTGGGCATAATTCCAGATTGCTCTCCAGAATGGTTGGATAAGTTCACAACTCCACCAGCAATGCATCAGTGTTCCAATTTGCCCACATGTTCTCCAGCATTTGTCATTTTCCTGTTTTGTCATCTTAGCCAATCTGACTGGAGAGATGTGGTACCTCAGAGTTGCTTTAATTTGCATTTCTCTAACCAATAGTGATTTAGAGCATTTCTTCATATGCTTACAGATATCTTTAATTTCTTTCTCTGAAAACTGCCTGTTCATATCCTTTGACCATTTATCAATTGGGGAAGACTTTCTCACTTCTATACATTAATGTTAGCACAAAATATCACCTTTGCATTGATTAGAGAAAGAAAAACAATCTAAAAGGTCATCTAAGCTAAAGGTGCTAGGGCTTGGATTAGTGTGTTAGTCATGTGAAAGGCAGAGATGATAAAATTTTGCTTTAAACACACTAGGCAAAGTTATTGCATAGATAGGAAAAAGAAAGAAACAACAGACAAGGTTATTGGAATTGTCAAAAGGTTAGCCATATATAATGGAGAGGAAATCAGATGAAGAATCAGAATATTTGAATTTTAGACACTACTTTGTCTCTAGCTGCCAATATGACTTTCAGCAAGTTGTTTAACCTGAGTTGAGGCAGCAATGAATTAATACAGAGAATGCTATCCTGAAAGCCAGGAATAGCTGGCTCCACATTCTTCCTCTGTCATATCATTATGAGATGATTCATCAGACAAGAGATATTGGCTAAAATTTACAATAGCAGAAACGTCTTTCAGTTTGATATTTAGAAGAATTCCACTGGCAAGTTTGTCATGAATGCTAAATGGTACATATTTCTGAAGAAGCAAACAGGAAACTTTTGGCAACCTATAACAATAATAACAGTAATAGCCAAAATTTATATAGTGCCCACTATATTCCAGATTCTGTGTTAAGCACTTTCCAATTATTATATGATTTGATTCTCCTAACAATCTTAAAAGGTAAGACTATTATCATTACCATTTTACAGTTGACAAAACTGAGGCAAAAAGAAGTTAAGTGACTTGTTCAGGATCATAGTGCTAGTAAGTTCCTGATGCTAAATTTGTACTCAGGTCTTCCTGACCTCAGACCAATTTCTCTATCTACTTTATTTCCTAGATACCTATGATTATGGTATGACTCTTACCAAGTTAGAACCTTTCAATCCTCTAGGCAACTAAAATTATGTTTCAGGGAAGGTGCTAATGAATATTGGTAGAGGCAATTTCCTCATTTCCTCATGTATCAATGAAAGCATAGGTCCAAAATATATTCTATTCCATCCTAAGACAGAAATAATAATTAATGTAACTACAAGGGCATTGTCCATATGAAATGGGACTATGCACATCAAAGAACTTTTAAAAATTAAAATGATAAAAAACAAACTGCCATAAAAATTTAAGGGATAATTAAATTCATTTATATTTGAAACAACATTGATGAGGAATAGTTGACCTACTCTGGAAATAAGGATTGGATTAGGACTAGGGAAGCTTAAATTCAATGCCTACATCTCCCATTTAATACTCAAATTACTTTGAGTAAGTCAAGTTACTTCTCTGGCCTTTGTTTCCTTATTTATAAAATGAATGGGTCAGGCTAATTTGCCTCCAAAGTCCCATCCATAAAGCAATCAAACCTGTGATTCTGAAATCTACTTGTTTAGGCTGTGGGGATAGACAGACAATGGCAATCAGTTATATTCCCTGTAGCAGGGAATTTTACACTAGGGATTACAATAAGCCCCTAAGGGGGAAAATGTTAGATCCATCTTGGTACATTTAGAGACTCTGAAACTCATCACATTCTCTATCATAAGATCAAAGTCCCTAGCACCAAACTAACTAAACCATACAACATATAGAAAAGAGAGTCACGCTCAGCTAGAATAATGGTGAGCTACTGCAAAATTAATTTTGTATAGACAATCAGAATTTGACAATTAAATTATTGAGAGGCATAGCTTTTTAGTAATAAAGAGGAGATTCTTCCACTGTATTCTCCATGATTCAAATCATATTTAGAATCATTAGGGATCTACTCAACTTTCATTCCCCATCCTTTCCCCACCAAATAACTTTGTATTTTTGCATTATTTTGAATTGACTTAGGCTGTTTCTCCGTAGTAGAATGCAAGGTACTTGAGATTAGGGACAATTTTCTTTTTTGTCTTTCTGTACCTGGTGCCTAATATGTCTTGTTTATTGTGTGTGCTCAGTAAATGCCTGTTGAATTGAATTGAATTTTAGAAGAATGCTGACACACTGGATGGTGTTAATAAGGAAATGATGAAGGCAGAGTGTCAACGAAGTGTCAACCATATTAAAAAGAACTGGGGATCTTCAGCCTGGAGAAAAAGAAAACTCAGTGGGAACACAAACTGTCTTCAAAAATGAGAAAGGCAATCAAAATGCACAGAATAATTTTCATTTAAGCCTAAAGGCAGAACTAAAAGTAATAGGCAGAAGTATCAAAAAATATTTTACCCTGATATAAGGGGAAACATTAACAATTAGAATGATTCAAGAGTGGAATAGACAGACTTGGTGGATAGAACACTGAGTGGTGGTAGGTTCTCTCTATTTAGAGATCATTTAACAAAGTTTGGATTGAGTATATTGTAGAGGCTATTCTTTTGTTGGGGGAGCATGGGGGCTTTGGTTGGACTAGATGACTGACTACTGACTTTCTGTGATTCACAGATATGCTCTTCTTAAGTTTGTGAAACTATTACCTAAATATCTAGTGTGAGTAGCTCATATACTTTAGCCAGTCTTTGAAATTTCATGAGGAAATATAATACTATGTAGACAAGCTTTTTTTTTTTTTTTTTTGCTTTTTGGAGGGCAATTGGGTTTAAGTAACTTGCTCAAGGTAACATGGCTAGGTTTTTGTTTGTGTGTGCGTTAAGTGTCTGAGGCCGGATCCGAACTCAGGTCCTTCTGACTTCCAGGGCCGACGCTCTACTCACTGCACCACCTAGCCGCCCTGGACAAGCTTTTTTTTATTCATATACTAGACTAAAATTAAAACTCCTGGAAAATCAAGCCAAAGTTTCAAGTGCTCCCTGGCTTTCAATAACAGCCGCAATTTCTAGATGGACTAAAATACTGAATTTTCTTTTTTTAATATTTTATCTTCCCAATTTCATGAAAAAACAGTATTTAACATTATTTTCTTAATTCTAAGTTCCAAATTCCCCCTCTCCCCCCACATTGAGAACGCAAGCAATTTGATACAGGTTATATTTATGGAGTCATACAAAACATATCTCTATATTGGTCATGTTGTGAAAGAAAACATACACCAAAAACCAAATAAACAAACAAATTAAGAAAAAGAAAAAAAGTTTTAAAAAAGTGTGCCTCAATCTTCATTCAGAATTCATCAGCCCTTGTTCTGAAGGTGGCTAACATTTTTCATTGTAAGTTCTTTGGAACTATCTTCTATCACTGTAATCACTGAGAATGATGAAGCCGTTCATAGCTAGTCATCATATAACATTGCTTCTACTTTGTATATTCTATATGTATATATACTTACTGCTTCTAATTGCCCTAATAATGGTAAAATCCTTAGGAGTTACAAATATCACCTTCCCATGTAGGATTCTAAACAGTTTATTCTTATTAAATACTTTATAATTTATCTTTCCTAATTACCTTTTTTATGTTTTTCTTGAATCTTGTATTTGAAAGCCAAATTTTCTATTCAGGTATGTCTTTTTCATCAGGAATGCTTGAAAGTCAATTTTTTTAAAAGTCCATTTTTTCCCTTAAGGATTATACTCAGCTTTGCTGGGTAGGTGATTTTTGATTGTAATCATTGCTCTCTTTCCCTCAAGAATATCATATCTTAAGCCCTCCAGTCCTTTAATGGAGAAACTACTAAGTCTGGTATTATCTTGAATGGTTCCAAAATCTTTAAATTGTTCCTTTCTGACTACTTGAAATGTTTTCTCCCTGAACTGGGAGCTCTGGAAGTTGTCTATAATATTCCTGTGAGTTTTCATTTTGAGATCTCTTTCAGGAGGAATTCAGGAAAAACCCCCATTCAGATTTTTTCAATTTTTATTTTACCTTCTGTTTCTAGGATATAAATGTAGTTTTCTTTAATAATTTCTTGAAAGATAAGATCTAGGAGCTTGTTTTGACCATGTATTGAAGGTAGTTCAATAAATTCTTAAATTTTCTCTCAATTTATTTTCCAGGTCAGTTTTTCCAATGAGATATTTCACATTTTCTTCTATTTTTCATTATTTTGATTTTGTTTTATTGTTTCTTGATATATCATGTAGTTACTAGTTTCTATTTTTCCAACTCAAATTTTTAAGGATTTATTTTCTCCACTGAGATCTTATACCTCTTTTTCCATTTGGTAAATTCTACTTTTTATACAGTATTTCTCTTTAGTGGGTTTTTGTGCCTCTTTTACCAAGCTGTTAACACTTAAAAAATGATTTTCTTATGTCACTCCCATTTCTTTTCCTAATTTTCCTTCTGCCTCTCTTATTTGATTTTTAACATGCCTTTTGAGCTTTTCCAGTAATTCTCTTTGGACCTGAGATCAATTTACATTTTTCTTTGAGGCTTTTTGAGCTGTTTTGATTTCATTGTCTTCTTCTCAGTTTGTGTTCTGATTTTCCTTATCATTACTAATTTTTTTATAGTCAGTTTCTTCTTTGTTGTTTGCTTATTTTCTCAGCCTATTTCTCAATTTTTAACTTTATGTTAAATTTTTACTATTTTCCTGCAGTGTAGGGGAAACTGTCCCAAATTTAATGTTTTTGGTGATGTTAGACTGGGGATCCGTAAGTTTTCAGTTGTTACAAGGTGGTATGATTTTTTTTTCCTTTTTGGAGGGCTATTGGGGTTAAGTAACTTGCCCAAGGTCACACAGCTAGGTTTTTTGTTTGTGTGTGTTGTGTCTGAGGCTGGATCTAAACTCAGGTCCTTCCAACTCCAGGACCAGCACTCTACTCACTGTGCCACCTAGCTGCCCCTAGGTGGTATGATTTTAAGAGAGGTGTGATCACTGCTTTCGTGATCTATGCTCTGATATGTGACTTAACAAAAGCACTTTTCTTTGCCCTAGAACTGTGAACGATTCCAGTTCCCACAAAGCCACAAACATTGGAACTGTGCCCTAGAACTTTGTAAGAGTATGCAATACAGCCCTGCACCCAGTGCAAGCAAAGGGCATGAACTCCTTCTGACCTAGTGCCCGATCCCTTTACCATCTGTGTTTTGAGGGCTCTAGAAGCTAGAGTTGTTGATTAAATCAATCCTGCCTATTCAGTTGACCCCATGGTCTGCTACCTAGTATGTAGCCTTTGCTGGAATGACTGTCCTGAACTGCTCTCTACCCTCACTTCAGTGAGAGGGATCTCTTTCTACTATCTTTCTAATTTGTTGAGTTGGAAAGTTGTTTCACTCCATCTTTTGTTCGTTTGCTTGTTTCTACTGTTTCAGGATTTGTTTTGAGGTCTTTTAAAAATGTGTTTGGAGGGGAATTTCAGAGAGTACAGCAAAGTCCCTGCCTTTATACTACTATCTTGGTTCTGCCCTCCATATTCAACCTTTGAGAGAATTCTGCTATTATCATCCACAAGATGGTGAATGAACTGATTGATGGTCAGGAGATATTTCAGACTGAGCTATATAGAACTCCTAATGAGTCAATAATTTTTAAGAGTACCATTTTTAACATTTGTAAATAATACAAAATTAAATTTATTGTTATTCAGTCATTTTAGTCATATCTAACTTTTGTGACCCCATTTGGTGTTTTCTTCACAAAGATGCTGGAATGGTTTGACATTTTCTTCTCCGGCTAATTCTACAGATGAGGAAAGTGAGGCAAACAGGGTTAATTGATTTGTTTAGGGACACACAGATAGTATCTGAGGTTGGATTTGAAATTATGAAGAAGCTTCTACCTTCTAGCTTCCCCCCCCTCCCCCCAGAATATCCAATCAAAAATTTAAACCCAACAGCTTGAAGAGATCATTCTGAGGATTATTCTTGCTTATGGCCACCTTATGGTTTAATTTTGGGATACATCTTGAATAATTCCCAGGTGTATCTGTCATCTCATCAGTATGGGTATTCCTCTCCCCATCTGTTCCTGCCCATCACATGCAACCATTGTCTATTTTGCCTCCTAAAGTTGTCACAAGACACCCACCTGATATACTGGGTACTTCTTTATTTTTTCTTGGCATCATGAGGATATGAATAGAATAGGAATATTTTTAGCCTATGGACTAGCCCATCTTGGTTTTCATTTATATATTTTTAATAGAATCCTTTTTTTTAATCACACACATGTCCACTCTAGTAGTTATAATAGTAGTAATACAAATGATATTTATATGTGCATATACATCTAACTATATCTAACAATTTTTCTCTATAGATTTCTATCTATATCTATCTGTATAGATATCCATCTTTGTGTATATAGTATTTTTTTAAGGATTGCAAAGCACTTTACATGAATTATTTCATTAGAGGCTCACAGCAGTCCACTGAGTTAAATCCTAAATGTAAAATTTTCCAGATAAGGAAATTGAGTCTTGGTATGGTTAAATAACTTTTCATGGGTCACAAGTAAGTAGCAAAAAAAGGAACTGAATCAAGTTCTTTTTGATTCCAAGAGTAATAATCTTATCAGGAACCACATAGCCTTTTTCAGATGGATAATATTAACTTTTCATATAAAGTATTACGCACCTTCAGGCTACAAAACACATTCAGTTATAGTATGAAAGGTAACCCACCTAACAACCACCACTATTATTTTGGTGATTTTATTTTTGGTGTGCTTTTTCTCAAGATGTCCATAGAATCATAAAGCTAGAACTGAAAGGACCTTTAAAAGACTCAAACCTTTCATTTTACGGATGAAGAAATTGAGCCCTTAGTAAGTTTGAGTGCCTTCTTAAGGTGGAAAAAAGGAGTAAACATCAGAGAATGGATTCAAACTTAGGTTTTCTGACTCTGTAATGAGTGAATTTTAAGTTTGCTTTGCTTAGTCCTTCATATCATTTTTCTTCCCTTCCAGTCTATTTTGAATTTTATTTTCTTGCATTTGTACTATTTGCTTACTTGTTTTTTCCTTTTTCTTGCATTAAATCTGGGGCAAATGTTCTAAAACCATGAGATTTTAGGTCCCCTTTACTCATAAGGGCAAAAGTATGTTCAAGTACTACAAGAAAAAAAATACTACCAACATAAGATGATGTGGTCATTTTTCACTGATATCAACTGTTACAAATGGTTAGAACATCATCATCTCATTGAACCGGGAGGGACATGCTAGTCATCTGTTCTGCCATTCTCAGTTTCTAGATAAGGAAACAGAGGACCAAAATAATGAATAGACTTATTCACTTTGGGTACCATAATTACTTTACTCTTTAATCAAAATTACTTAGAGGGACTTCAGTAAGAGTCCCTAGCTTTTACTGAAGACACACAAATTATTTTCATGGGAATATCCTTTGGTAATACCAAGGTGAAATGAATTTTTACATCCACCTCCTCCCCACCTCATGCTCATTGCTTTTATCCTATTCTCTTAGTCACTTACATTGTTGAGGGATTATAATAATTATTATTTATTAATTGTTCACCTGTGGTCTTGGTATGGGGAAGCTAGTTAGTCCAGTGGATAGAGTTCTGGGTGTGCAGTCAAGGACCTGAGGTCAAATACAATCTCAGACACTAGTTGGCTTTTACCTTGGGCAAATCAGTTCACTCTAATTTCCATATCTGTCAAATGGGCTCTATAATAGCACCTGCTTCCCAGGGTTGTTGTGAGAACCAGATGAGATAGTTATTATAAAGTACTTAATAGTACCTGGAACACAGGAAGCTCCAGGTAAATGTTAGATCTTATTTCTATTTAGTCCATCTACCAAAAGATTGACATTCTCCAAGTGCAGCCAATCCTCTCATCTCCAGATTTCCCGATGCAAAGTGCGCATGGTCTGGCTCCGCCTTCTCCCCGCCTTCAGGATCATTTTCTCAGGGGCACCAAAAGGGCTGGGGCCTTCTCCAGACCTCAGCTTTTCCCCCAAAATTGCTTCTCAAAAACATAGCTCGGGCCACAGCGAAGCCTTCCATTGTGCCCTGTTGACCTCTCCTGCTGCCCCGGGGCCACTCCTGTCCTCCTTCAGCCCGGAAGCCGCGGGAGTTGAGGGGGAGCTCCCGGCCTCCAGCCCCCGGCTCGTGGTTTCCTTCCTCGGAGCCGCCGTTTCCCTTCCTGTCTGCGTCACTTCCTCTGGGAAGGTGACAGTGCACAGGGAGCTTTTCCTTAGAGCTGTGACGCATTGGGACTGATGCTGGAGCGCTAGAGACCATGGGGTGGACTAGACTGGACCCTCCCAGGTCTGGGACCCCACACCTGGTGACTCCCCGGGGGCTTCCCAAAACCTTCTTGTTATGTCTCAGGGCCCTCACATAGACTGTGAGTGGTAGCTCTTGAACAAGGATTCCAAGAACTCTGTATAAAAAGATTTCATTTCAGGCGTGAGGGACAGCCTGTGTAACAGCAAAAAAGGTAAATTGTGGAGTATTTTGTGCTTATTTCTTGAATACATGTTATTTCCCCAAACTTCTTGAGGGCAGACATTATTTTACTTCAGTCCTTTTATCTCTAGACAGTGCCTGGCACTTAATATTGATTAATTGAGGTGAGTTTAGTTGAATTGAGTTGAAATACAGTTATACTGTATTGTACACAAAATTAAAGTATTTGGGGGTTTTTTGCAGGGCAGTTGTGGTTAAGGGATGTGCCCAAGATCAGATGGCTAGTTTTGGGGTTAAGTGGCTGAGGCCACATTTGAACTCAGGTCCTCCTGACTCCAGGCCCGATGCTCTATTCACTGCACCACTTAACCACCCCTATAATTAAAATATTTTGGAAGGCTGAAACAAAGAAGATACTTCTTTACTTTGGATAAGTAGGAAGACAAATTACAAAAATGTGACACATTCCAGGAAGAAGTGGATATTTCATCAAACTTCCATGTTTATTCTACACAATGGAAAACATTGAGATGTTTGACACTACTGTCAGGAGTCTTTTTCTATGAGTGATTTGTTTCTATTAATGACTCTGGAGCAGTGATCTAAACTGATTGGTCTTGGTTGTCACTGCATTCTAGGTAATGAATTCCATTCAACTATATTTTGATGATATTTCTGAAAGAAAATTGAAATCTGTTTGTTTATTAATATCTAAGGGGAAATACATGCTTGATGTTCCATCTGTGAGTCATCCTTGTTTATTAGGATCTCTTACATAAGCTAAAAGATGTCGATTGAAGCTTTTACTTGACTAACGTAGTGAAGCTTCTTATTTGCAAAGCCACAGGAGGCTAGGATGCTTTCCACAAAGGCACAGATTTATCAATGAGATCCAGACAGTGGCTGATGGTTATAATATTATTAATGATAATGATAACAATATCCAGTACTAATGTAATGACTTGAGGTTTCAAAACATTTTACAAGCATTATCTTACAGGATTTGATATCTGCCTTGTAAGTTAGGTTGTGAAAATATTACACCAGAAAAAAGCAAAGAATTTCAAATAGGTTAAATCACTTGCTCCATGTCTAATGGTTAGGAAATGCCAAGGGTGGACTTTGGACCTAGAATCTTCTATGTCTATATCTACTAATAGCTTCCACTATGCTTACTTCAAACGTTTTTGAGGGATTCACAGTAAACTTATTCAGATAATCATATGGTATATACATTAAAGCAGATAGGTGGATAGAGTGCCTGATCTGGAGTTAGGAATACTACTCTGCTTGAGTTCAAATCTGGCCTCAGACACTAGCTATGTGACCCTGGACAAGTCACTTAAACCTGTTTGCCTCAGGTTCCTCATCTGTAAAATGATCTGGAAAAGGAAAAAGCAAACCATTCCATTATCTTTGCCAAGTAAACCCCAAATTGGATCATGAAGAGTCAGACATGACTGAACTGACTCAATAACACAACATACACATTAGGGGTATTTTTTCAAATCATGTTTGGTGAATTGTATTAAATTTGATAAATTGCAATACCACACTTATTGCTGAAGTATGTGGGTGTTCTGCATTTGAGCTTTTCTATTGCGTGAGGAATTCTACTTGGTACTAAATAAGACTGAAAAGGATTGCAAACGATGCTTAAAGCAGAGATATAGCCCAGTGTGCATGGTGCATGCCCATAATATGCATTTAATAAATGCTTATTGACTTACTAAAAAGAAAGAAAATATAAGACCAGAAGAGAAGAGCATAATCTGTTCAGCACATATCTATTTGTCTCACCTAGTTCGTATTGTACTTAATGGTAAGCCGTGAGTGGTTCTCTCTAGGCAAGTAGACAGGCCCTCATTCCCCACATAGGTTCAGGTACCCCTGTTATTTGAGTTCTTCTCTCCTCACTTCCCCAGTAGAAAACAGAAGGCTCACACTGGGCCTAGGAAAACCTTTGAGGAACAAGTACATGGGGGAAAATTATAGCTATAGCAAGAGTGGGATAAGCAGCAGTTACTATCAAGACGTAAGAGGTTGCAGTGACTGCTGCCACCAGTGGATTTGGGGCACAAGTGGCCAAGCACAGATCACTCTCAAATCTGTAACCCTGCTCTTAATTATTGTGCTCTACAGCCTATTAAATCATTTGAATTTCATTAGAAATAAAAAGGACCATCTATTACCAGGAAATTAGATCCTATCCATTGACTTTGTCTTTTCTGTTGCTTTTCCATTTTCTCCACCTGCAAAAGAAATTCTGCAGACCTGGGATCAGACCTCCAGTGACCATAACTTCTCTCTTCGTTCATTCTCTGACAACAGAGACGATGGAAATTTCCTAGATAAATTAAACATATACACCTTTACAAAATTTGTGTACAGGTTAAATAAAAAAAAAAAAGTCTCATGCTTCAGTAGGCCAAACCGGACTTAAGGAAAGTGGTTAACTCAAATTCAACATTCAAACAAATTGAGAAACTTATAGTTCACCTAAGAGTTATTCAGAGTAGGCTTATTTAGTCATATGAGGAGAAGGACATTTAAAGCAGAGAAAATATATTCTTTGAGGATACAGCCTTAAATCATCTAAGTACAACTCTCCTATGCTGGTGTAAGCCATGCTGATGGTTTGCAATCAGACACAAACGAGATCTCCAACAACTCTTGTCCTGGATGCTTTTGTACTTAAGTGATCAGAAATCATGTCAGTGGTCAAAGTTTTGGACCAGTTAAATCTCAAAGGACAGTTTCAATACATTTTAAGGAAATACTAGCTTATTCTTCAAGGGTTGTGACCCTAAAGTATTGTTCCCATAACACATGCCAATTTTTTTTTTCTATTTGGATCTTTATCTTTGTGAGATGACAGTTTTCATCTATGACAACTTTTAAATTCAGGTATCAAAATAAGTTGAAATTAGTACCTGTCTTCTGAATTAATGTCATAGTGTAAAAGTAAGATTTTTGAAAATGATGGATAATCAATCACATCACTTACTAAATACATTATGAGCAAGAATATTTTCATGACAGCAAAAAAGGCTTTTTGTGTTGTTAAATAAAATTAAAGTATATAAATAAAATATATATTTAAAATATATATTCCATTTTCTCATTCTTTATGCAATTCTATTTTGTACATATTTTAGGGTATGCAAGATATCAGTATAGTTATATATTATCTAATTTATAAATGAATATATATATATATAGGGACTGTATATTTTTTTTAAAGATTGAGATATGTGAAAAAAAAATAGGAGCTACTTGTCTATACCATTAAAACCATGAGTGAGAGGAAATATTTCCTTAGTCAATGTAAAGGTCACTCTTTTTCTTTATTAGGATCATGGAGAATCAACCAGATTAGGTTTCTGTAAAAACCTGTGATCAAATTTAGCATGGTAAAGGAGGAGAGAGGAAGCAATTGTGGTCTTTAATTCCCAGAAGAACCACTAATTGTTCATTTGACACCTCAACTCTTTCTACTTCATGTTCTTCATATCCAGGGGAATACTACAAGGGAATTTTATATATATATAGTCAACGTGTGTTCTTATGGTATTTCGGTTTTTGAGATATGAAAGGCACAGTCTACCATCCAGAAAAAGCTGGGATTGAGGGAATAAATAAGGGTACATGTGAACCCTGCTGCTCAGCAATTCAGCTGTCAGGGAGGCTTGCAGAGTTTTCAGAAAACAGACTGATTTTGTAAGGTGAACTAAAAGAGAAGATAGAAGTGGGGGGAAAAGCCTCAAAGTGCAACTCTTCAGGTTGATGTGATAAGAGAGGGAGATATTTTATTTTTCTATTCTTTGCTCCACACTTAACATTTGCTATTCTCAGAGCTGACTTTTCCTACCTTGTGCAGTGTGATCTTTTATCTCCAGGTTCTGGTTGCACTATGGACATTCAATACATTATATTCAGTAAGTGCTGACTTCTGGTTGCAAACTACAATGTATTGTTGTCTGCTGTAAATAGATTGTTACCTTTTTAAAAATGCAGATATGTCCCATTTAAAAGGACTCTAGAAAGAGAGAGAGAGAGGGAGGGAGGGAGGCAATGAAGGAGGGGGGGAGAGAGAGACAGAGACAGACAGAGACAGAGACAGAGGGACAGAGAGAGCAATGGATACTTATAAGCTCGGCAATCAAAAACAAATTCCTGTTTGATAGTCAAAGCCTATCCCCCCACTCTGCATGCCCATGTGCACACACACTCACACACACACACACACACACACACATACACACATTCACACACCACCTTTCTAATTTTCTTACACCATAGTCCTTGCGTTGTACTCTTTTGATTCAATGTCATTGGCCTCCTTGCTGATTCTCCAATGAGACACTCCATCTTTTGACTCCAGGATGCCTGTCTGCCATGCCTGGAATATTCTCCCTCCTCATCTCTATCTACTGCCTTTTGTGGCTTCCTTCAAGTTCCAACTAAAATCCCATCTTCTACAAGAAATACTTACCAATTATAATGCTTCCCCTCTTTTAATTATTTCCTAGTTTTCTTGTTTATAACTTCTTTGTGTGTGCATATTTGATGATTATTATCACCATTCGATTGTGAGCTCCTTGAAGGCCAAAAGTCTTTTGCCTCTTTTTGTATCCCCAGCACTTAATGCATTGCCTGACACATGACAAGCACTAAATAAATGTTTATTAATGGATTTGAATTTGATGAAGTAAGGTTCTCCCTCCAATGCTGAAGACTGCAACTCATCTATACCTCCTCATCCTATGTTACTTATGTTTATGTCTTCCCATAAGTCCTCCACAGAGAATCCAAAAAACATGCTAGGACCCTTCTTCTAAATCTATTGACAGTATGGACACCAAGGAATGGCATGAGCTACCTGTTCCATATACCGTGTTCTACTAGTTTCAGTGATACATTTCTGTCTGATGAACAATTTTTTGACACTTTACATGTACAATTCTCCATTGGCAATATTTTTTAGCTTAAAAACAGTAATAATGGGACAGCTAGTTGGTGCAGTAAATAAAATACAAGGCCCGAAGCCAGGAAGATCTGAGTTCATATGTGACCTCAGACACAACCACTATTTGCCTCAGTTACTCATCTGTAATATGGGGACACACTAAAGAAGAGAATTACAAACCACCCCCCATATCTTTGCCAAGAAAACCGCATGAATAATTCCATAGACTCATGAAGAGTCGGACATGACTGAATGACTGAACATCAAACAAGTGTTTCTTAAGTATTTCCTAGGTATTGGGCCCTATTCTAGGCATTAGGGAAAAAATGACAAAAATGAAATAACCCTTGCTTCAAGCAATTTAAATGCTATCTGGGAGACATATTTATATAAACAAATGAAAGATAAATATATAATAATTTTTGCAAAGAGGCTGTCAGATGAAGTAATAATAGAAGCTGCAGCAGTACCACCTATCATTTATATAGTGTTTTTAGGTTTATAAAGTACTTTACAAATATTTTCTTATCTGATCTCACAAAAAACCTGGCAATTAGGTACTATTTTTAGCACCATCATTTTAAAAATAAGAAACCCAATGACTTGACCAGGATTGCGTAACTATTGAGTGTCTCAGGCTGGATTTAAACCATGTCTTTCTGACTTGAAGTCCAACACAGTATCCACAGCACCCTCTAGCTAGATGTTATTTATAAGGTGTTGCTTTGTTTAGAAAGTATTGCTTTGGGAAACAAGAAAATCTACGAATTAGAAGGGAAATAGAAAGGAAATCCATGTAGGGAGGAGATATAGTACAAACCTAACCCAAAGGTTAATACACATTTTCTATGCATGTTTTTCAGGTGACCCACAACTTTGATTCTGTGGAAAGTGTGACATTCTATAATGTGCAGCCAAATATATACTCCAATAAAAAAAAATAACAAAAACAAAACCCTATCATTTTAAAGGAGTAATTAAAAGTACTATATTTTAATTAATTATTTATTATTAATTAATTATTTATTATTAATTAATATTTAATTAAATAATTAAAAATACTATACATCCCAAAAAATTCAGTTATCTTTGTCCTTCCGTAAAATTTTGACCTCATTTCACTAATGAGAAATACCTATACAAGATAGATATACATATTAACCAGTTCTAAGGGTTACCCAATTGAACATTATAGTCTTAACAACAGATATTCTTCATCTGCTTTATTTTCCTTGTGTAGATGGTTAGGGCAAATGACTTTTGACTGATAATAAATATCATTTAGTTGACTGTAATATTCAGAACTTTATGCAATCAGAAAAATAAAATATATGAGTTGAAACATCTAGAAAACCTCACCATGTGTGGAAAATTTTTCACCTATTTTGCCATTTCCCTGAATCTCTCCCACAATAGTTCACAACTGTCATGAATATATTTCTCCCTAATTTATTCTTTATTTGATGATGTTGATGAGAGGGGGCACTAGAAAAAATTGTCCCTATTGTTATAGCCTTCAAGAGGTGGTTTATAATTTTGAGATAGGTGTGTTAGGGTGTTTATCAGGAGACACTCTAATCAATCCAATTAATGAAATTAAATGTTAAATTGAATGAAAGCATACTACTTAATGAAATTACAAGGTGTCAGATTTTGAGTGCCCTGTCTGAAAATCATCATCATCATCACCATCATCTTATTGTTTTGTTGATATTCATTATTTTATTATTTGTTGTTTTTATTGTTGTTGATATTCAGCCATTTCAATTAAATCCAATTCTTCATTACCCCTTTTCAAGTTGTAATGTTAATGGGAATTGAAGATTTCCCTGCCCATTAGTAGGCCTCATATGGAGCCCAACAACAGAGGCTTAATTAGGGCAGGCCTGTTTTTCAGGAAGGCCCACACCTTTTGTTACTTTGTAATTAGTGTGTCACCAGGATTGTGATGCCCTCTGTCTCTGAAGAAGGATCTGAGGTGAGGTTTTGCTTTGGGCTTGCGCATGGCAAAGTGTTTGTGTGATTTGGCCAGATAGACTCTAGGTAGCCACTAAGGAGCCCCCTGGCTTTGAAAACCCAGATGTTGATGCTTTGATGCTTCTTTCTCTGCTATGTATGTATAGCTTTGGTCAGACAGCTAGAAGCACTGTCTGTTGATTTGTGTTATTTTCTCTGTATTTTTTCTGCTCATAATTTCTGTTTGTATTTTCTCTGATGTTCAGGGTGCTTACTTTTTCCCCTGAACTAAATCAATGATTGTTGGCGCCTTTAAAGTTGCTTTCCTTTAGAAAAGCAGATCAAAGAACCTGTACTAGCAACCATCCTGGTTATTCTATGGTGCTTGTTGTTATGGGGGTTTTCTTGGCAAAGATACTAGCATCATTTGCCATTTCTTTCTCTAGCACATTTTGAAGATGAGGAAACTAATGCAAACAGGGTTAAATGACTTTCCCTGAGTCATACAGCTAGAGAATATCTAAGGCCAGATTTTAACTCAGGAAGATAAATCTTTTTGACTCCAGGTCTGGTGCTCTATCCACCAGACAACTTACTTGCCCATTTTCATTATAGTATTATAAATTATGATAGTATTTTTTATATAGTGCTTTAAAGTTTGCTAAGTACTTTATATTGTCTCATTGTTTTTGTTTTAAAAATAATTAGCAATAAAAAGCAGAGCTTATATCTTTCCATATCTTCAGTCATCTGTGTGTGTTGAGAGATAGGCCGCAGTATACTATTTTTTGGAAAAGCTTTCCTGTTCCTTTCTCAAATTTTCATCAAGGGTGTTATGAATATATGTGTATTCTTATAAATATTTTATAGAGATGGGAAAATAGGAATATGGGCTGGTAGTTATAAGTATTTGCACAGTCACATTTTTTTAATACTCAATTAAGAGCCATGTTTTACCCTCCAAGTCTTTGTCATTCTTCTTTCAGAGTGCTTTGGAATTGTGACCTCAACAGTCTAATTGCTTTTATCATTTGTCTTCTCAAAGTTTAATGAAGGTACTGTTCTTAGTGTGATTTCAATACCCTCATTTGCATAGCAATCTGGAACCATGGCCATTGTTTGCTAATTTTGCTCATAATTTGTATAGGTTTAGAGCTAGGTGACCTGATAGGGATCTAGTCCAAGCCTATCTTTTGATAATACTTAGTAGAATGTCAGGAACTTATTAGAACTTAACAATACTTAATAAATAACTGATTTTTTACTATATATGAAACACCAGTGAATGCCACTGCAACAGATAATTGATCTTTTCTACTCCCCCCTTTCTTTTGGATGGAGTAGAGCTGAATCTTACTCACCCTCTGAAAAAATACAACTAACCATGAATGCAGGGACAATCTAATGTTCTTCAGATTCATGTGGCCCACCCTTCCTTCCTTCCTTCCTTCCTTCCTTCCTTCCTTCCTTCCTTCCTTCCTTCCTTCCTTCCTTCCTTTTGTTCTTTCATACAGTTTTATGTAGTTCCATGAAACATCATTAGTACAATCATAATAGTTGAGAAACCTCAGCGGGGAAAAATTCTTAACATTTAATTATAGGTTTGGCTTTCTGTTTTAGTTTAAAGAATTATGTATTTACTAGTTAACTGCTGACTTCTTTATGTTTCAGGCCAAATCAGGATACAGGAAGCATTTTTGTAAAGAAGTGAACAGAATATAGTACAGTTTCAGTTACTAAACAGTCCCAAGGTGGTGACATTGGAGGAAGATTAGTTCTTTTGTGAGGAACTTCCTTCAGTCTTTGAAAAGGTTTGAATTGAAATATTCGCTGTGAGTCCCCTGATCCCCAGGTGACTGCAGGACAGTATGGCAAACCTTAATCTCTCCCTTTGTTGCTACAGCTTAGTCTTTCTTTCAATTTCTATTTTTAAGTGTCTCCTTTCAGTAGTTGACCGTTTCAGTCTGTTATTAAGTCATGGGCAAACGTTTTCTTCTGTCACCTACTTCTATCTTCCTTCCACCCAGCCAACTGTTGCTTAACTTAGAGTAGTCATATTTCCTCCTTCCACAACAGTTTCTCACGCCATTTCTGTGTAAAGCTCTATGTTTTCTACACAGAATCCTCAAGTGTGACTCAAGTTTGTCTTTTAGCTCAGAGATCAATGCATACCTCTCAGGACTGAGAATCCCTGTCTTTCTGAAATACAAATCCCCAAATGCCAGTCAATTCTCAATCCACAATTACAGACAAATGAGAGAATTGAGACTCCAAATGGTTAAAGGTCTTCCCCAGAGCATATAGGTAAATAAATGATTTAGAAATAAAGATGGATATCATAAGGAAATTAGGGACATATGGAAAAATGTACCTGTCAGATGTAATTTACTTATGATATCCACCTTTATGTCTAAATCATTTATCCATTTTTACCACATCTTGGCATACTATGTGAAAAGTTAGTCTAGACCTGTTTTCTTCCAAATTGCTTTCAGTTTTCCCATTTTTTTTCAGATATCAAATTCTTGTCCCAATTTTGGGTCATTGAGTTCATCAAACACTAGATTATTATCTTTATTTACTACTACATGTTATGTACTTAATCTGTTCCACTGATTTACCATTGTATTTCTTAATCAGTACCAGGTAGTTTTGATGATTATCTCTGTGTAATATAGTTTGAAATCTGGGACTGGCAAGACTTTTTTCTTCACATTTGGTATCTTTGACCTTTTGTTCTTCCAGATGAATTTTGTTATTATTTTTTTCTAGTTCTGTCAAACAGTTTTAGAAGTTTGGTGTAGAATTGGATAAGTAAATTATGTGGAATTATTGTTTTATTGCATTGACTTGGCCTACAAATGAGTAATTGATATTTCCCCAATTATTTGCATCTGTCATTATTTGTGTGAAAAGTAATCTTGCAATTGTTTTCATATACTTGCTGGGTTTGTCTTGGTAGGTAGACTCCCAAGAATTTTATAATTTCTGCACTTATTTTAATTGGAATTTCTCTTTCTATTTCTTCTTGCTGGGTTTTGTTGGTAGTTTATTGAACTGCTAATGATTTATGTGGTTATATCATGCAACTTTGCTGAAATCAACAGTTGTTTCAACTAGGTTCTTAGTTGATTCTTTAGGATTCTCTAAATATGTAATATCATCCAGAAAGAGAGATAATTTTATTTCTTCATTGCCTATTTTTAAAAATTTCATTTCTTCTTGTCTTAGGATTATAGCTAGCACTTTTATTACAATATTGAATTACAGTATTGATAACAGGCAACATTGCTTTACACCTGATCTTTCTGTGAGGGTTTCAAATTTATCCCGATTACATGGAATGCTTGCTCTTGGTTTCAGATAGATACTACTTACCATTAAAAGAAAGGCTACATTTATTCCTACGTTGTCTACTATTTTTAATAGGAATAGGTGTTATATTTTGTCAAAAACTTTTCTACATCTATTGATATAAACACATGATTTGTGTTGTTTTGGTTATTGATATGATCAGTTATACTTATTGTTTTCCTAATGTCAAATCAACTCTCCATTCTAGGTTTAAATTCCACCAAATCACAGTGTATGGCCTTTATGATACTTTGGCAATCTCATTGCTAGTATTTTATTTAAAATTTTTGCATCAATATTAATTAAAGAAATTGGCTTTTTTCTCTCTTCTCCCAGGTTTAGGTATGAAAACAATATTTACGTAATAACAGGAGTTTGATAGGACTCTTTCTTTACCTATTTTTTTTTTCAAATAGCTTATATAGTTTTGGTAGAAGTTACTTGTACATTCACTTGTACATCCTGAGGATTTTTCTTAAGGAACTCATTAATGATTTGCTCAAATTCTTTTTCTTTATATAAATATTCTATTTATTTTTCTGTTACTCTGGGCAGTTTATATTTTTTTGCAAATATGCATTATACTTTGTCAGTTTTATGGCATATAATTAAATAAATAGCTTTCTAATAATTGTATTAATTTTATCTTCATTGGTGGCACATTCACCCTTTTAATTTTTGATACTAGTAATTAGTTTTTCATCTATCTTTTTAAAATCAAATTAACCAGTATGTTACATAATTTACTGACTTTTTAGTAAAATGTTTCTCTTTTGATTTTTAATTTTTTTACTTATAAAATATTATTAATCTCACCTTTGATGTTTAAGATTTCAATTTTGATGTTTAATTGGGATTTTTAACTTGTTCTTTTTCTAGTTTTTTAGTTGTATGCTCAATTCACTGATCTGCTCTTTTTCTTTTATTTATACACACATTTAAAGAGAAAATTTTCTACTAAGTACTGTTTTAGCAGGATCCCACAAATTTTGAAATGTCATCTCCTTGTTGTCTTTCTCTTTGATGAAATTATTAATTCATTCTGTCTTTTTTCTTTGATCCACTTATTCTTTTGATCCACTTATTCTTTAGGTTTAGATTATTTAGTTTTTAATTAATTTTTCATCTATGCTTCCAGAGCCATTTGTTACATGTAATTTAATTGCATTATTGGTTTGAAAAGGGTACATGTAACATTTCCACTTTGCTACGTTTGCTTGTGAAGTTTTTATACACTAATAGATGGTCAATTTTTGTGGAGGTTCCATGTACATCTGAGAAAAAAAAAAGTCACACCTCTTTCTGTTCCCTTCCAGTTTTTCTCTCCAAATGACTATTATATATAATTTTTTTCTAGCATTCTATCTCCTTTACTTTATTATTTACTTCATGGTTAAATTTGTCTAGCTCTGAAAGGGAAAAGTTGATGTCTCCCACTGGTAGAATTTCCCTGTCTATTTTCTCTTGTGCTTCATTTATGTTTTCTTCTAAGCATTTGGATACTGTGTCATTTATCTATGGTGCCTTTTGTTTTGTGTGAGAGCATGATTGATACCCCTGTCTTTTTCACTTTAGCTGAAGTGGAGAAGGGTTTGCTCTAGCCCCTTATTTAACATTGTATGAAACTCTCTGTTTCAAATGCATTTCTTGCAAAAACAACAACAACAACAACAACAACATAATTTTGGATGAGGATTTCTAATTAATTTTGCTATTCAGTTCCATTTTATGGGTGAGTTAATCCTAATCATATTCACAAAGATTATTATAGCTGTGCATTCCCCCTCATCCTATTTTCTTCTCCTTATCCTCTTTATCTTTTTACCCTAAACCTCCTCTAAAGTCTATTTTGTTTCTGAACACTGTCGTCTTTTATCCGCCTTTTATCTGTCTCCCCTTTTGATTTCTATTACCAGTTGAGTGTGTATACAAAAATACACACATACATAAAGCATGTAAATATAAATATGTGTATATATGTATATATGTGTATATGTATATATATATGTATATATGTGTATATGTGTGTATATATGTATATATATATATATATACACACATCTCTTATAATTTCTCTATTATGGTAACCTTTTTATGATGCTTGTATTTGATGAATCAATTTTTCTGTTCAAATCTGTTTTTTACAATTAATGCTTGAATATCCTCTATTTCATTAAACATCTATTTTTTCCCTTAACAGATTATACTTACTTTTACTAGGTGGGTTGTTCTTAATTGTAATCCCAGCATTTTTTTTTGCCCTTCAGAATGTCAAATCCCAATCTCTTTGATCCTTTAATGTGATAACTACAAAATTTTAGGCGATCCTGACTCTGGCTCCTTGGTGTTTGAATGGTTTATTTCTGGCTGATTGACATATGTGCTATTTGAACGGAGATTTCTGGAATTTGGCTATTATAATTCCTGGGAATTTTCATATTAGAATTTATTTCAGGTGGTTATCAGTGGATTTTTTCTGTTTCCATTTTACCCTCTTTTTCTATCATAATAATATAGTTTCCCATTATAATTTCTTGTTTAAACTCTGATGTTTAAGCTCTTTCTTTGACTACAGCTTTAAGATGGCTCAGTGATTCTTAAATTATCTCTCTTTGATCTATTTATCAAGTCAGTTTTTTCCCAATGAAATATTTCACATTGTCTTCTAATTTTTTCTTTCCTTTGACTTTCTTTTTTTTCCTTATATCTAATGAAGTCATTAGCATCCACTTTCCCAATTCTGTTTTTTTTTGTAAGAAATGATTTTCCTCAGTGATCTTTTGTAACACATTTTTCATTTGTCATTTTTGCTGTTTAGTGACTTATTTTATTCAGTGAATTTTTGTATCTCTCTTTCCATTTGGTCAATTCTGTTTTTTAAAGTTCTGCTTTCTTCAATCTATTAATTCTTTTTTTTTATACAGTTTTCTTCCTTTATATTTCTTTACCTATATCTTCCTCTACTAGTCTTATCTGATTTTGAAAACAATTTTTAGCTCTTTTAGGAATTTTTGTTTTTCTTGTGTCCAATTCACATTTTTATAGCTTTGATTATAGCTGTTTTACTCACCTCCTTTCTGAGTTTATTTGTTTATCTTCCTTTTCATCATAGTAGATTTTTATAATCATATTCTCTTTTGTTTTTTGCTCATTGTTCTGTTCTATTTTTTGTTTTGAATTTTATATTAAAGTTGGACTCTTTTACCAGAATAAAGGGGCAGTGTTTCAAACTTGAGACTTTTTTTTTTTAACTACTGCTGTTTTCAATGCTAGTTCTGGGAATTTGAGCAGTTTCATTGCTTCCAAAGATATGTGATCTAGAGAGAGGTGGTGTTACTACTTTCCATGTCTGCCCTATGGTCCTTGTTCAGGAATGTCTCCTGATCTCTTGGAGTCACCCTCCTGTTTCTGAGGGTCACTGATCCCTTGTGCCCAAAACCAGTACTGCTTCTCAGGGATTCCATCCCCTCTTTACTGCAAGTGTTCCTCATTGCCCTTGATCTATCACCCAGAAATGGGCATAGTAAATGGGACTTGCTGAATACTACCTGACCCTGTATCCTGTGATACCACAAGGGTCTCCTATAATCTTTTTGTGATTATTTTCCAAGCCCTTTTACAATCTCTTGTTTGATATCTGCTAAAGCTAATGTGGCCACAATCTAGTCTCCCCACTGGGGTTTCATTGGTGTGGGCTCTGTACCTGCCTCTACTCCCCATGTCAAAGATCTCTCCTCCAATCTCCTAAATTGTCTTTGGTTGGAAGAATATCTCAATCAAACCTTTTTTGTCTCTGCCACTCCAGAATTCAATTTGAGCTACTACATTAAAATTGTCTGGTGGTAAATGTTGAGAGAGATAGCTCTTCTGAGTGATTTCTCTACTCCTCCATTTGGCTCTACAAATGAGTTTATATTCTAAATTAATGTTTGCTTCCAGTTAGCTTCTTTAGGCAATGAGATCAAGGAGTGCTTTTTGGTTGATCTATTTCTCAGGCTCTTTTGGTCACTTTGTGGTTGCAATCAGTTTATGTTCCTTAAGTGTCATGAAGCAATGGCAAATATCCTTTTATCCATATATTTTTAGCAACAACAGACATACTATAATACATTCCCAATATTGATGTTAATTTTTTTCTTAATGCTTTTTAAATAATATTTTCAGTCCCCTATGAATTATTTTCCCCCAACGAACCTGCCCTTTAAGTAAAAATGTGTGTTTTAAGGAAAATTGTGTTAAGCCGGCAATCTGAAAGCAGATAGGATTATCTTGAATTTTGCTAGCAAGGCAGAACCTGCCAGCACATAATATAAAGCAAATATAATCCAATACAACTTCCCAAATAGAAATGATCATAAGATTTTTAGTATTAAAATAAGTAGAAGTCAATTATCATAACTGAAATATTTTGTGCGGATAATAATCTAATAATGTTTGATTGGAGTTAAGAGGTGTGTAGTATGACCTTGGACAAGTCAACTCCATTCAATGAGCACTGAGTACCAGAAATTTCTTATTTCCATATTCATTATTTATAAAAACAGCAGGATATAGTCAGTTATCTCCAAGATTCTCCTCAATTCTACAGTACTGCTATTCTCAATTACTTGAATCTATAATCCGAGAAAAATAACCTGAAATACATCAGCGGTGCAAATTATATAGTTTTAACTTTCTCATGATATCCATTTCCTAATGATTGCCCCCCTTTTCTTTTCAAAACTTTTTTTTCCCTGTGTGGCATGTTGTAGTAGGAAGAATACTGAACCTGATTTATAATCCTGCTTATACCACCAGCTAATATGCCCAGGGCATATGCCAATGTATCTATCTAGATTTTGGTCCCTTGATCTATAAAAGGAGTGAGTTAGAGTAACTCATATGTAAAATCCCTTACAGTTTTATAATTTTGGTTTCTCACAACTTTTGCACTGAAAACACTATTTTATCCCCTTTCTGTACATGATTATGCATTTCTTATTTCTTAAACTCATAAAAGTGTTAAAGAAGTGTTAGAATTTAAAATGGAAAATATAGCTTTTTTTCTATAGGTGGGAATGTTTTGGGTTAAAAAAAAACAATGAAATTGTAACATGTCCAGTGTGTATAATGATCCAGAAATTCATGAAATCTGAATCTAATGGTTATCTCATATATGATATTGATTTGTGAATATAATGTTTAAAAAGAGATTGGAGATTTTTTAATAATAGTATTCATATATATTTGAAACATTTAATCTTAAGACCTTGAATTTCAGATCCATTTCTTTCCTTCCTTGTCACCCATTCCCTCTAGGGAGATAAGTAATTCAGTATATGTTGTACATGTCTAGTTATGCAAGACATTATCATAGTAGATATATTGTACAAGGCTGCTTATAATTCCCTCCCACTCATCCCACCCCCCACCTGGTCCATTCCCTACATGATCCTGTCCCTCTTCTATAGTGGGTACTTCCAACCTCCCCTCCCCCCAAGGATGCCCTCCCATCCATCATCCCTCCTCTCATCCCCCTTCCCCCTATTCTGCTGCAGGTTGAGATATCCCATTTTGTATGTATGTCATTCTCTCCCTGAACCAAATTCAATGTCGTTTTGCCTTTTTGCCTTCCTATTCTCCCCTCCCTTGCAACCATTTCCCTTGCTTCTTTTAAATGAGATAGTTTACCCTACCCTGTCTCTTCCCATCTTCTCTTGCCACTTTCCTCTCTCACCTTATGATTTCACCCCTTGAGTATGCTCCCTTCCCAACAAATTCAACCTATGCCCTCTATCCATATATAAGTGTAACCATATACACACACATTCATATATGTATTCATAACTACACACCCTTCTTCCATTATTTTCATAGTAAGAAAGATTTCATTAGTCACAGTTATTGTTTTTCCATATAGGAATGTAAATAGTTCAACTTTGATAAGTTCCTTTTGATTTCTTTTCCCTGATTACCTTCTCAGGCATCTCTTGCTTCTTGTGTCTGGATGTCAAATTTTCTATTCAATTCTGGTTTTTTCCTCAAGAATGCTTGAAAGTCCTCTATTCCACTGAATGACCATATTTTCCCCTGAAACAAAATACTCAGTTTTGCTGGGTAGGTGACCCTTGGGTTCATTCCCAGTTCTTTTGCCCTCTGGAATATCATATTCCATGCCCTTCGATCCCTCAGTGTAGAAGCTGCCAGGTCCTGGGCTATTCTGATTGTGTTTCCACAATATTGAAATTGTTTCTTCCTGGCTGCTTGGAGTATTTTCTCCTTGATCTGGGGATTCTGGAACCTGGCTATAATATTCCTGGGAGTTTTCTTTTTGGGATCTTTTTCAGGAGGTGATCGGTGGATTCTTTCAACCTCTATTTTGCCCTCTGGATCTAAAACATCAGGGCAATTTTCCTTGAGAATTTCTTAAAGGGTGTTTTCTAGGTTCTTTCTTTGATCATGGCTTTCGGGTAGTCTAATAATTTTTAAATTGTCTCTCCTGGATCTATTTTCCAGGTCACTGGTTTTTCCCATGAGATATTTCACATTGCCTTCTAATCTTTCATGTGTTTGGATCTGCTTAACAGCATCTTGATTTCTCATAAAGTCATTAGCTTCCATTTGCTCCAGTCTAACTCTGAAGGAGTGAATCTCCTCAGTGAACTTTTGAGATTCTCTTTCCATCTGGAAAAATCGGTTTTTCAAGGCATTCTTCTCCTCATTGCTCTTTTGGGCCTCCTTTGCCATTTGAGTTAGTCTATTTTTTAAGGTGTTGTTTTCCTCAGTCAGGCTGTTGACCCTCATTTCATACTTTTCCTGCATCCTTCTCATTTCTCTTTCCAATTTTTCCTCCACTTCTCTTATTTGATTTTTAAAGTCCTTCTTAAGATCCTCTATGGCCTGCAACCTGCCCATGTTTTCCCCTGGGGCTTTTGGAGCAGGACTTCTGACCTCACAGTCCTTTTCCCCCTCTATACCCCCAAAATAGGAGTCTAGGGTTGCAATTTTCTGTTTAATTTGTTTCCTTTGCCTTGTCATGTTTCCACTTAATTACTTGACTTTTGGGCTTGTTGCCACACTATGGCTCTGCTGCCAGATGGGAATTTTCGTCCCAGACGTGTGGGGGACAACTTCCGTTTCTGGAAGATGGAAACCCACCCATGACTTCCACCCCAGATCACAATCCAGATCCAGAGAGGTTAAAGCAAGAGTGATTATCCCCCAAGACTGATCACTGGATCTCCCTACAGTTTGCAGGCCAGGAGCTGGAGCTGCCTCTGAAAACTACTAAATGGCGTGTTTCCTCATAGGCTTCTAGCCCCCAGGGGAGCAAGCCGACGCATCCCCCAAATACTGGTCCCAAAGTCCATAAGGCACTAACCTCTCACTTTGTCCTAGGCATGTCTATGTTGATAATTCTGGAATCGCCACAGCTGCTGTTGTTCTGTGGTCTCTCTACCCTGCTGCTGGCCCTCCTGCACTGGGGCTAAAACCTTGGCTTAAGGGGGCCTGGCGCTTGGCTTGGCTCCGCTCCCTGTGTGCTGCAGGCTCCCAGAGCGCTGCGCTAGTCCTTCCTGCAGGGCTGCTGGGCTGTCCTCCGCGGGAGGTTAGCTTCTCTGTGTCATTTTGTGGGTGCTGGGGCTCCAGAGGTTGTTCAGAGTCCCCTTTTACATAGTTTGGAGGAAATCTGGGGGCCAAGTGGCTTGGATGAGCTGTTTCTACTCCGCCATCTTGGCTCTGCTCCTGAGGTTGGAGATTGTGTTAGGTGGTTGCAAGGGTAACAGTACAATCTAATGAGTAACATCAAAATAATGATAAAAATAACTCACTTTTATATAGCTAACAGCATAAGGTTTATGAAGCCTATTCCACACAATAACCAAACAGTTGGAGACAGCTAGAGACAGGAGTTCTGATCAAGAAAGAAGCAAAGGGGGATATGAGCAAAGTGTGTTAAAATGATTTATGTGAAACATTGCAAATTAGGTTACCTTTTTAATTTTGAAAAGGGACACATAAAAAAAGTGAGTGAAAATACCATTTTAAATATTGGGGAGCAACTCGAAGAAGTCTTTATCCCTAAAATGTGTCATAAATTCAGAATATAATAACATTTTTGAGTTAGCAGTTATATAATAATTTAAGCTTTTATGAGCTTTGTGTTATCCCATTTTAGCCTCAAAACTGCATTAGTTTTATTATGCCTATTTTATAGATGAGGAAACTGAAACTGAAAATTTGAATGATTTCCCTGGGAGTTTGTTGTTGTTGAGTCTTTTCAGTCATTTCCAATTCTTTGTGACCTCATTTGGGGTTTTCTTGGCAAAGATGCTGCAGTGGTCTACCATTTCCTTCATCAGCCCATTTTACAGATGAGGAAGTGAGGCAAATAGTAACCAGGGTTGCACAGCTAATAAGCATCTGAGGCCAGATTTAAACTAAAAAAAAATGAGTCTTTCTCTTTCCAAGCTGAGTGTTCTATCCTCTTTGCCACGTAACTGCCTGATAGTACAACTTTCTTGAGTTATAAATTAAAGAAACCAAGGAACAGAAAATATAAGAAACTTGGAGAATGCAAGCTACCTTGAATGCCTCTGAGGATGGATTTGAACCCAGATCCTCCTGACTCCAGGGTCATTGTGCCACCTAGCTGCCATTACCTACAATAGTACCTGGTCAGTTGTGCCATAAAATAAAATGTTTGTTGAATGATTGATAGATTTTCTAAAGAGGGTTTTAGAGAAACTGGTAGATGATACATAAATCCATAATGATTGAGGAAAATTACAGTATTTAGAGACTTATAACTAATATTTTGGAATTGACTTTAGGAAAAATAACCATGGTTTTTCTAGCCACCTTTTTCCCCCCTTTTTTTTCTTCCCAAATCATCCCTTGGTGCTACTGCCAGAAACAAGCCTGGGGCTGGGTCTGACCCAGTGTAGCGATTGTTATTTAATATGCATTTTAAGTCAGTCCTTTTGGGGCTGAGTGCCTGCAGAGGAACAACCATCTGGTAAGTTGCAGCTTTCTTATTTCCCTTGGTTAATAGCCCTTCCTGTGAGGGGATGTTTCTATGTCCCACCATTAAAGAATGCCAGCAGCAGCACACCTGGGGAGAGATTCCACAGAGGCATGTTCCATGATACCAGTCTTGCAAAGTTTGATTTTGAACTCTGCAGTGTATTAATTCTACAAATGCTCTACAGGTTAAATTCTGCTTAAACAGCATGCCATGTGTGCCAGCAACCCATTTAACAATATTACCAAGAAGTCTCACTCCTAATCTCATCTATCCTATTCCTTTCCAGACTCATACATTTGCAGATCAACTATTTCTTAGGCCATCATGCTGGACCTGCTGTAACTCTGGCTGTGTTTCTAACATATCTCCACAGATATTTGAACTTTACCATAGTTCTTCCCACTTTTGTTTTGTCACCTGAATCTTGGTCCATCCCCACAGAGGTTTTGGCTTTTTAGCCTTTTCCAATAGAAACCACTACTTCTCCCACTTCCTCAGTGTCAAAGAACTAGAAGTAAGATTGAGTACACTCTTTAATCCCCACTGCTGCTTCTAGTCTCCCCACTAATGCAACCTCTCTTATAATCTTTATAATTTTTAGCCTTTGGAACCCCAAATGCAATTAGTCAATATTCTTGTTTACATAGGGCAATATAATTGCAAAGGGGCTTATGGAGAATATTTCATTTGCTCTTTGCAACAAACTTATGAAGTAGATAAATCAGTATGGTGGAGTGGAAGACAGAGGGCTTGGGTTCAAGGTCTAGTTCTGCTGCTCACTGGTTTAGTAACCATGGCCTTACCTTCACCTAGTTGATACTTAATAATAAATATTGTTTCTTTTTCCTTTTAGTCGAAGGGAATTCAAGTGAACAACACAGTGGAGTCAGTAACAGACATAAGCTATGACTAGTAGATACACTGGAAGGAAGCAATTTTAAAATGGTGCCAAGGTCTACTTGAGGAAAAGTAATGTCGTAGCTCTACAAAGAGAGAATCATTCATATACACACATAGAGTTTTAAGATCTCAACCTTCTTATTAGCCATCATCCATACTACTTTATTTTTACATGACTTTAAGTGTCAACTTTCTGATCATATATTGTAGTAGATAGTACTACTCCTGGTCTGGTTTAAGTCTTGCTGTCAATACATGCTTCTTGAGAATATTTTGTCTATTGTTTCCTGCCTGATTTATAATGTACATTAAGTACCTTTCTATTCCCTCATTTTGGGAAAACCTTAGCCATGTTCATAATCTTAAAACTGTAAACAAACCATCAAGGATAGGGATTTAAACAGACAAAAAATATGAAAAATGAAATCCAAGTCTCATCTCATTGGAGAGCAGGCTTTCCTAGGAATAAATTCAATCCTGATTCCATAGCTTTGTCCATAGCAGAGGAGGCTTTTGCAGAGATGAAATAGGCCTAGTGCTCTAACTGTGTAGGAGAGGTATATTAATATTAGTTCTTTTGGTAACTTCAGCTTCAGCCTGGACTTAGCTAAATTCTAAGTTCCCACTTTTGTCTGGGTATAGGAAATCAAGTCAGAAAAAAATCACTTGTGAAAAATGATTAAGTTGGAGAGAAATGTGAGATGACTTGTCTTGAAAATGGGAAAGAGTGTCCATAAGATTTTGTTACCCAGTTAATCACTAATTTTCACATCTAAAAGAAGGAACAGCAGATGAGAAGCTCTATAGGGCTGATTCATTTTTTAAAAACACTTAAATAAACACTTACAATATGCTAAGCACTTGGGACACAAATTAAAAAAAAGTAAAGATAATCCTTGTCCTCAAGGAGCAGTCAAGAAGGGATATTTTGGTTTGAAAGTTTGGAAGATTAAGGGTATAAATAGACCCATTGGAGAGAAGATCTGACAGATGCTTTCAAGCAACAATGAGAAGAATGATATAATTATGATTCTAGAACTGTAAGAGGCAATGAGGGGAGGGAGGAGAATGAAACAAACCTGATAGTAAAATGGTTGGTTAAAAGATGACCTGGAGGAGGGATAGAGCCAAGATGGCAGAGTAAAAGCAGGAACTTGCTTGAACTTGTCCCCGAGTCACCTGCTAATACCTGTAAAAATGACTCTAAAGAAATTTTAGAGCTACAGATCCCACAAAATGACAGAGTAAAATACATCTCTAGCTGAAGACAACCTGGCAGGCTGACATGAAGGGTCTGTCACACCAGGCTGGAAGTGTAGTGCAGACCTGGCCAGAGCTGGCCTCAAGGAACTGAATCACTAGCAGCTATGGCAGTTTCTAGACTTCTCAACCCACAAATGCCAAAGACAAAATAAAATGTCAGTGTGGAAACTCTGTTGGACCTGGGTGAAAGAAGAGTGTGGTCTGGTCCCAAACCCAGGGCAACTGAGCGAGGAGCAGTAGTGGTGGCAGCAGCAGCAACAGTAGTGGCGACAGCAGCAATAGCAGTGGCAGTAGCAGCTGCTTCCAGAGCTCCAGGCCCATAGAAGGTGGGGAGATCAAGCAAATGATGAGAGAGCAGTTGCAGTGATGTCTTTGAGCACTTAGAATTCTCTTGCTTTGCCTTTCTTGGATCTGGGTCACAGTCATGGGTGCCAGTCTTGGGGTGAGGAGTGATGGCATGGCAGAGCTTGTGATGGCTATAGAGAGGGAGTCCTCCTCATAGTTCTGAGGCAGAAATGAGTGTTTGTGGTCACAGTCCAGACCATGGCCAGGAGAGGGGTAAATACCTCTCCTTTGATGATATCAGCTTATGAGAACTGAAAATTTTCAGGTGCCTAGAAGTAGTTCTTACAACAGCTGTAGAAACCCCAGAAATTTAGGACAGAGAACTCTCTACTCCTGAAGCAGAGTCCTGTTTTGGCGCAGATCTCAAAAGTCAAGTAATGACTGGGAAAATGAGCAAGCAGGAAGAATCTGGGGGCAGGGGTGAGGGGGCAGAGCCAAGATGGGGAAGTGAAAGTGGTGACTCTCCTCAGCTCGCCCATGAATTCCTTCAGTTATCCCTACAGTGAATCTAAAATTTTAGAGTGATAGAATCCATTGGAAGAGAGAGTGTGGTAAAGTTCCACTTCAGGAAATTGCAGAAAATTGACTGATAGTATTTGTTGCACCAGGTGAGGGGAACACAGAGTGCATAGGACGGAGTGTGTGGGCACCAGTACAGACCCAAGCATAGCAGAGCCAGAGCAAGCAAGTGTGAATGCATTCACCCACATCAGTTGCTTGTGGTTAGGCCAAGCTAATATAATAAAAATGACAGTTTTACCTAAATTAATTTACCGATTTAGAACCATACCAATTAAACTATTGAAAATTATTTTATACAGCTAGAAAACATAGTAACACAATTCATCTGAAAGAACAAAAGGTCCAGAATATCAAGGGAATTAATGAAAAGAAATGCTAGAGAAGGTGACCTAGCCATACCAGATTTTAAACTATATTATAGAGCAGCAGTCATCAATTCTACATGGTACTTGGGTTGGCTAGGTGGGACAGTGAACAGAGCACTGGCCCTGGAGTCAGGAGGACCTGAATTCAAATCTGGCCTCAGACACAGAACACTTACTATCCATGTGACCTTGGGCAGGTCACTTAACCCCAATTGCCCTCCAAAAAGCAAAAGCAAACAAACAAAAAAGATTACATTTTGCTGGTTGAAGAATAGATTGATAGATCAGTGGAATAGAATGGGTATTCAAGACAGAGTAGTCAGTGACTTTAGTAATCTACACTTTGATAAACTCAAAGACTCCATCTGGGTTAAGAACTCACTATTTGACAAAAACTGAGGGAAACTGGAAAATAGTATGGCAGAAAGTGGGCATAGACCATAATCTTACACCGTATACCAAAATAATGTCTAAATGGGTTCAAGATTTAGATATAAAGGCTGAATATTATAAGCAGTCTCAGAAAATTAGGAATCGTTTACCTGTCAGATTTATGGAGAAGGGAAGGTTTTATGACCAAACAAGATATAGAGAGCATTACAAAATGCAAAATAGATATTTTAGATTACATTAAATTGAATTTTTTTAATAAAGCCAATATAAAGAGGACTAGGAGGTAAGCAGAAAATTGTGAAAGAATTTTTGCAACCAGTATCTCTGATAAAGGCCTCTTTTCTAAAACTTATGGAAAACTGAGCCAGATTCATAACAATACAAGTCATTCCCCAATTGATAAATGGTCGACAGATATGAACAGGCAGTTTTCAGACAAAGAAATTAAAGATATGTATAAGCCTATGAGAAAATGCTCTGTCACTATTGATCAGAGAAATGTAAATAAAAACAACTCTTAAATACCACATCTCAGATTAACTAACATTACAAAACAAGAAAATGGTAAATGCTAGAGAAGATATGGGAAAATTGGAGCACTAATGTATAGTTAGTATAGTTGTGAACTGACCCAAACATTCTGGATAGCGATTTAGAACTATGCCCAAAGGGCTATAAAAATGTTCATACCCTTTGACCCAGAAATACCACTTCTGGGGCTGTATCCCAAAGAAATCATGCAAGTGGGAAAATGAACCATATGTACAAAAATATTTATAGCAATGCTTTTTGTGGTGGCAAAGAATTGAAAATGAAGAGGATACTCATCAATTGGGGAATGGCTCAGCAAGTTGTGGTAAATGAATGTAATCGAATAATATTGTGCTGTAAGAAATGGGGAATAGACAGGCTTCATAATTACCTGGAGAGACCTATGCTGAATGAGGGGAGCAGAACCAGGAGACTATTATACACAATTACAGACACATCATATCTGTAATGACTGACTTTGATAGATTGGGCTCACTTCAGCAATGCAAGGTTATAAAATAATTCCAAAGGATTCATGATGGAAAAGGCTATGCAAATCCAGAGGAAGAATTATGGAGTCTGAATGCAAACGTTGATTTTGTTTTGTTTTCTTTTGTTTCTTCTTTTTCATTTATTCCATTGGTTATCATCCTTCTTTACAACTTGAGTAATGTTCAATGTGAAGGTATATGAAGAACATATAATGGATTGCATAACACTGTGGGGGAGGGGAGGGGAGAAAGGGAGGGTAGGAAACTTGAAAGCCATAAGCTTGTGGTACTGAATGTTGTAAACTAATAATAAATAATTTTTAAAAAAAATTAGCAAAGGAAAATAATCAGACTATAGAATCTTTCTTTGGTGACAAAGAAGAACAAATCATATGAAGAGAAGAAGACAACAAAGTCAAAACTCTTCCATCAAAAGCCTCCAAGAGAAATATGAATTGGTCCCAGGAAATGGATGAGCCTTAAAAGGATTTTGAAAGTCAAGGAAGAGAAGTAGAGGAAAAATTGGGAAGAGAAATCATAGTGGTGCAAGAAAATAATGAAAAATGAGTCAACAACTTGCTAAAGGAGGCCCAAAAATATGCTGAATAAAATAAATATACTTAACAAAATAAAATCTTAAAAAAAGATGGGGGCAGCTCAGTGGCATGGTGAATAGAGCACTGACCCTGAAGTGAGAGGACCTGAGTTCAAATCCAACCTCAGACATTTGACACTTAACTAAATGTGTGATCTTTGGCAAGTCACTTAACCCCAATTGCCTTGCCTTCCTCCCCTCCAAACAA
Source organism: Gymnobelideus leadbeateri (assembly GCA_011680675.1). Lineage (NCBI taxonomy): Eukaryota > Metazoa > Chordata > Mammalia > Diprotodontia > Petauridae > Gymnobelideus > Gymnobelideus leadbeateri. Next base: position 150,301 of record WOXC01009559.1, on the reverse strand, counting down.
CAACAACAAAATAGACAAACTCAAATGTCAAAAGAGGTTCAAAAAGCCAATGAGGAAAGAATGCTTTAAAAACTAGAATTGGCCAAATGGAAAAGAAGATCCAAAAGCTCACTGAAAAAAATAATTCCTGGGACAGAGTCAAGATGGCAGAGTAGGAACAGGACTTCCACATGGCTCCCGCTTCTACTTCCTCTAATACATGTAACAAATGACTCTGAACAAACTGTAGAGCTACAGAACCCACAAAATGAGAGAGTGGAACTAATCTCTCACTGAAAACAGCCCGGCAGGAAGGGGCCCTCACAGCACTCTGGGAGCAGAGCCCAGACCCATGTGAGCCCGAGGTTTTAGCCTCAGGGCAGCCATTACCAGCCACCAGCTGGAGGGACTTTGGGAAAGTGGGTCACTAGCACCTGTGGCGGTTTCCAGAATTATCAACTAAGGACAAAGTGAGATGTCAGTGTAGACTTTGGGAACAGGGAATCTGGGAGCACAGTTTGGCCTCTGCCCCCGGAGGGAGAAGCAGCTGAGGCACAACAGCCGCCACCATGTGGCTGCTTCAGAGCTCCTGGCCTGTAGATTGCAAGGGGACCAAGTGACCAGTCTGAGGGGAAATTGCTTTTGCTTTAACCTGCTTGGATCTGGATCACTGTCTAGAGTAGAGGTCCTGGGGTAGATGACCAGGTGTCAGAGCTTGTGGAGGCTTCAGAGAGGGCAGCCAATTAATAGCTCTGGCAGCTGAGAAAATGTCAGCAATTTTCAACAAAGCTCTCCTTTCTGGAAACAGAGTTCTTCTGTGGCAAAAAGCTCAAAAGTCAAGTAATTGAGTGGCAACATGAGCAAGCAAAGAAAGGAAAGCAAGCTCAGCAGTCTGACTTTAGACTTCTATTTTGGGGACAAAAAGGATCAAAGCATGGAACAGGAGGAAGACAACGAAGTCAGAACTCCTGCACCAAAAGCTTCCAAGAAAAATAAAAACTGGTTACAGGCCATAGAGGAGCTTAAGAAGGATTTTGAAAACCAAATAAGAGAAGTGGAGGAAAAATTGGGAAGGGAAATGAGAATGATGCAAGGAAATCATGAAAACAGAGTCAACAACCTGACTGAAGAATATAACACCTTAAAAATAGACTAACTCAAATGGCAAAAGAGGCTCAAAAAGGCAATGAAGAGAAGAATGCCTTAAAAAGCCAAATTTGCCAGAAGGAAAAAGAATCTCAAAAGCTCACTGAAGAAAATAATTCTTTCAGAATTAGATTGGAGTTAATGGAAGCTAGTGACTTTATGAGAAATTAAGATACTATTAAACAGATCCAAACAAATGAAAAAAAAATAGAAGTTAATGTGAAATATCTCATTGGAAAAATCACTGACCTGAAAATAGTTAAACTGTTATATTCCTACATAGAAAGATGATATTTGTAACTCATGAGACTTTTTTTTCAGTTTTGGGATAGTTGAAGGGAATATATGTGTATGTGTGTGTATATGTATGTTCATCTAAATAATGGGCACAGAGTGAGTTGACTATGAAGGGATGATATCTAAAAATAAATTTAAGGGGTGAGAGTGGAATATATTGGGAGAAGGAGAAAGGGAGAGAGAGAATAGGATAAATTATGTCACATAAAAGAAACAAGAGAAAGCAGTTACAATGGAGGGGAAGAGAAGGGAGGTAAAAGGGAATGAGTCAAATCTACTCCCATTGTATTTGGGTTAAGGAGGGAATAACATACACACTAAATTGGGTATCTTACCCTATAGGAAAATGGGAAGAAAGGGGGAAAAGAGGAGGGTATGATAAAAGGGAGGGCAATTTGGGGGAGGGGATAATCAGAAGCAAACACTTTTGAAAAGGGACAGGGTCAAAGGAGAAAATAGAATAAATGGGGTCAAGATAAGATAGAGGGAAATATAGTTAGTCTTTCACAATATGACTGCTATGGAAATTTTTTGCATAACTACACAGGTATAATCTATATATTGATTTGCTTGTCTTCTCAATGAGGAGGAGTAGGAGGGAAGATTGTAGAGAATCTGGAACTCAAAGTTTTAAAAACAAATGTTAAAAAAAAATGTTTTTTACATGCAACCAAGAAATAAGATACACAAGTAGTGGAGTATAGAAATCCATCTTACCCTACAGGAAAGTAAAGGGAAAGGAAGGGGATAGAAGAGAGGTCAGTCTTGGGGAAGGAGTAATCAGTATGCTTGCCATCCTGGGGTGGGGGTAGGGGATAGATAGATGGGGAGATAATTTGGAAGTGAAAATCTTATGGACGTGAATGTTGATAACTAAAATAAATAAATAAAAAAACAAACAAATAAAAAAGAGATCCTGTAGTAAACTAAATCATGGCTAGAACTGGTCGAGATATAGTGGGCTGTTTGAGTCAGCCACCAATTGGGATAGTACGGGAAATGAGATTAGAGTTCTGGGGTTGAAAGGGTAAAGTCCTCTAAGCTAGAGAAAAAAAATAAAACCAAAACAAAGGGAGGAGTTAAATAAAATGAAAGTACATTTTTGAAATGAGAAGCAATCTAAAAAAAATGTTAACATAAAAACCACACTAAAAATTATTTTGTCAGGGCAGGAAACATGGTTTTGTAAAACTGACTTGTTACAATACTCAAAAAGTTAGTGTTTTGGGGTGGCTAGGTGGTGCAGTGAGTAGAGCACTGGCCCTGGAGTCAAGAGAACCTGAGTTCAAATTTGGCCTCAGACACTTAACACAAAAACTAGCCATGTGACCTTGGGCAAGTCACTTAATCCCAATTGCCCTCTAAAAAGCAAAAAAAAAAAAAAAGTGTTTTGTCTTTGTTTTAATATGCTAAATAAATTAATTCTACACTTATCAAATACCTACTATTGTGTTAAATTATGTTAGTGATGTAATATGGAACACTTAGAGGACCACATTTAACAGTTAATAATGAACATTTGACAGTTAATAATTAACTATTAAATCTTTTGGTACATAGAGGAAGAAATTAATATGGACAGAGACATTCGACTCAAGTTTCACATAAATTTGATCTGACTTTGAGAAATATATATAGCATATGTATAGACAGAGAACAAGAAAGAGGTCAAAGTAGGAAAGAGGAACAGTATGAGTATAAACTTGGAACAATGGTAGATAGTTATAAATATCAGCATTGAGAATATCAATTTGACATGGATTGGGTATCAGTGTTGAGAATGAGTGACAAAATTAGGTAAGATTCTAACAGATTAGAAATGGCTTTGAAATCTGGGCAAAGTTGTTTTAACTTTTTTCAAAAAAGAAAAAAAAAGGATCTATTGACTTTCTTAAATAGAGAGTGGCCCAGGAAAAACTGTATTTAAGGAAAATTAGCCAACATTAACTGTTATAAGTATTTAGTATAAATTTGGAAATATTGAATACAAGGAAAAGAGTAGGGAAGTTAACAGTAATCTAAGTTAATAGATTTATAGCTTTATAACTGGAAAGAACCTTAGAAATCGTTTAGTATAAATGTCTAATTTTACACATAATAAACAGGTACAAAGGGATTCAGCAACTTGTTTAGGTTCACACAGCTAACAAGTGTCTAGTTTCAAGATCTGAATCTAGGTCTTCCTGAATCTAAAGGTGATGAGTAAGGAAGACTTAGGTTAGGCTGGTGTCAAGCCAGGTAAAGGAGGGGAGGAAAAAGGATAAAAGGAACATTGACATGGCATGTTAACTAACTGTGTATTAGAGAAAGAGGAAAAGAGTTGTATCAAAAAGTGATTCAAAGATTTTTGGCCTCAGATACTTAAAAAAATGTTGCTACTCTTGAAAGAGAAAGTTAAAAGATGAAATTATATGGAGGAGGAAAAAAAAAACTGCTAAGTTTATTGTGGAAATGGAAGAGAAGTGGGTAAACCAATAGAGTGTCTTGATATAGATATAGGAGTTGAATTTACTGTCAAATGATAATAATTTGAACTTGGATTGTGGGTATAGATGTGCCTCTGAGGAAATTGGACACAATTAAGGTAGAAAAAGAATTTTTCTTTAATCTATTGCTCCCCTACTCATATATATATGAATAGATATATCCACACATAATCCACATCCACATGTATATATATATATATACACACATGTGTATATAAATAAAATTAATATTATATATATACAATCATGTTAAACATATTTCCACATTAGTCATGTTGTGAAATAAGAATCAGAAAAAAGGGGAAAATCAAGAGAAAGAAAAAACACAAGCAATAGTGTAAATAGTATGCTTTGACCTTCATTCAGACTCCGTAATTCTTTCTCTTGACGTGATTAGCATTTTCCATGTCTAGTTTTTTTTTTTTTTTTTTGGAATTTTCTTGGATCATTGTATTGCTGAGAAGAGCAAAGTCTATCACAGTTAATCATCTCGCAATGTTGCTGTTGCTCTGTAAAATGTTCTCCAAGTTCTGCTCACTTCACTCTGCATCAGGTCATATAAGTCTTTCTGGATTTTTCTTAAATCCTCCTGCTATTCCCACAATAGTATTCCATTACATTTATATACCACAACTTGTTCAGCCATTCCCCAACTGATAGGCAACCCTTCAACTTTCAATTCTTTGCCACCAGTAAAAGAGCTGCTATAAATATTTTTGTATGTGTGGGTCCTTTTCCCAGCTTTATGACCTTTTTGTGATACAGATCGAGTAGTTATATTGCTGGATTAAAAAGTATGCACCATGACATCGCCCTACAGGCAGTCCCAAATTATTCTCCAGAATGGTTGGATCCGTTCATAACTCCACCAACAATGTATGCATTCCAATTTTGCTACATCTTCTTCAACACCAATCATTTCCCTTTTCTGTCACATTAGCCAATCTGATAGGTGTGAGATGGTATATTAGAGTTGTTTTGATTTGCACTTTTCTAACCAAAGATGATTTAGAGCATTTTTATATGACTAGGTGGGTGTAATTTATTCTTCTGAAAACTGCCTTTTCATATCCTTTGACTATCAACTGGGGAATGAATTGTATTCTTATAAATTTTGACTCAGTTCTCTCTGTATTTGATAAATGAGGTTTTTATCAGGAATACTATCTTTAAAAATTATTCCCAGCTTTCTGCTTTCCTTCTTATTTTAATTGCATTGATTTTGTTTAAGCAAAATCTTTTTTTAAATTCATGTAATCAAAATTATTCATTTTGCATTCATAATATTCTCTGTCTCTTATTTGGCCATAATTCTTCCCTTCTTTGTAGATCTGACAGGCAAACTGTGCCTTTCTCTCCTAATTTGCTTATGTTATTATCCCTTATGTGTACATCATGTACCCATTTTGACCTTATCTTGGTATAAGGTGTGAGATGTTGGTCTGTGCCTAGTTTCTGTCATACTATTTTCTAGTCTTCCCAAAAGTTTTTGTCACAAAAGTGAATTCTTTTCTCAGAAGCTGCAGTATTTGGGTTTATCAAACAGTTGATTACTATAGGTATTAACTACTGTGTCTTTTATACCTGACCTATTTCACTGTTTTGCTACTGTGTTTCCAAGTACCGAATAGATGTGATTATTGCCACTCTATAGCATAGTTTTAGCTCTGATATGGTGAGGCCACCTTACCTAGCATTTATTTTTATTAATTCCCTTGATATTGCTATCCCTTTTGCTCTTCCAGATGAATTCTGTTGCCTTTTTTCTAACTCTATAAAATAATTTTTGTTGTTTTCGTATGGCACTGAATAAGTAAATTAATTTAGGTAGAATCAACATTTTTATTATATTAGTTTGGCCTGCCCATGAGCAACTGACATTTTTACAACTGTTTAGATGTGACTTTATTTGTGTGAAAAATATTTTGTAATTGTGTTCATATAGTCCCTGGTTTTGTCTTGGCAGGTAGACTCCCAAATATTTTATAATATCTACAGTAAATTTAAATGGAATTTCTCTTTTTATCTCTTGTTTCTGTTCTTTATTGGTAATATATAGAAATGCTGATAATCTATGAGGGTTTATTTTATATCCTGCAAGTTTGCTATAGTTAATTGTTTCTAGTAGTTTTTTAGTTGATTCTCTAGGATTTTCTAAGTATACCATCATATCATCTACAAAGAGTGATATCTTTGTTTCCTCATTGCCTATTCTAATTCCTTCAATTTCTTTTTCTTCTCTTACTGCTAACACTAAAATACTAGTAAAATACTGAATAATAGTGGAGATAATGAGCATCCTTGTCTCATCCCTGATCTTATTGGGAATGCTTTTAGCTTATCCTTATATATAATGCTTGCTGAAACTTTTAGACAGAAACTACTTTTCATTTTAAGGAAAACTCCATTTATTCCTGTGTGCTCTGGTGTTTTTAATATAATTTTATGTTGTCTTTTGTCAAAGTTTTTTTTTCTGCATCTATTGAGATAATCATATAGTTTTTGTTAGTTTTGTTCTTTTTTTCTTTTCTTTTTTTTTTTTTTTTGCTTTCTGGTGGGTAGTTGGGGTTAAGTGAATTGCCCAAGGTCACACAACTAGTTTTAGTGTTATGTGCCTGAGGCCAGATTTGAACTCAGGTCCTCCTGACTCCAGGGCCAGTGCTCTATTCACTGCGCCACCTAGCCACCCCTAGTTTTGTTCTTTATGTGGCCAATTATGCTGATAGTTTTCCTACTATTGAACCAATTCTGCATCCATGATATAAATCCCACCTGGTCATAGCATATTATCCTCATGATATATTGCTGTAATCACTTTACTAATGTTTTATTTAAAAATTTGGCAGTGAGGGAAATTGGTCTTATTCTGGTTTGGCTGTTCCTGGTTTAGTCATCAACCTCATATTTGTATCATAAAGTAAATTTGATGGGACTCCTTAACCAGTTTTTCCAAATAGTCTATTTAGCATTGGATTTAAATGTTCTTTAAGTGGTAGAATTCACTTGTTGTAATGGTAAGGGAATTTGAAGATCTTCCCTCCCCCTTAATCAGCCTCATTTGGAGCCCAACAAGAGAAACTTGCTTAAGGGAGGCTTGATTTTCAGGAAGGCCCATACCTTTTGTTACTTTGTAATTAGGTAGTGGGTCACAAAGGTTGTGATGTCTTCTGACCCTGAAGAAGGGTATATGTACTCTGAGGTGAGGTTCTGCTTTGGGGCTCACTTATGGGAAGAGTTGTATGATTTCGCCAGATAAGGTTCTGAGTTGCTGTTTAGCCGCCCACCTTTGAAAACCCAGATGCTGGTGCTTCTCTCTCTGGTAACTATGTATGCATATAATGATCAGACAGCTGGAAGCCCTGTTTGTTGGTCTGTTGAATTGTGTTGTTTCCTCTGTCTGTACTTTTTGTCTGCTTGTACTTTTTGTTAGTATTTTCTCTGAAGTTCAGGGTGCTGACTTTTTCCCCTGAACTAAGTGAAGATGTATATGTGTAATTAAAGTAAGATTGTTAATCCTTTTTGAGTTGCTTTCCTTTAGAAAAGCAGATCAAAGAACCTGGGCTAGCAGCCACCCTGGGCATGTTAGGGTGCTTGCTGTTACACTTGTAAATACATCTGACCCTGAAGAGATTTTCTTATGGAGTTCATTAAAGGCTTGTTCAATTTATTTTTTTGAAATGGGATTAAAGTATTTTATTTCCTCTTCTAATCTGGGCATTTCATAGTTTTGTAGACATCCATTTAATTTAGATTTGTCAGATTTATTGACATGCAGTTAGGCAAAATTGCTCCTCATTATTGCATTAATTTCCTCTTCATTGGTAATGAATTCACCCTTTCCATTTTTGATACCGGTAATTTGCTTTTTTTCTTTTTTAAAAAGAAGTTAATCAAAGGCTTATCTATTTTATTGGTTTTTGAAATCAGCTCTTTGCATTATTTAATAGTTTAATAGTTTTCTTCCAGTTTTATTAATCTCTCATTTGATATTCAGAATGTCTATTTTGGTACTTATTTGGAGTAATTTTAATTTGTTCTTTTGAACATTGATCTCCTCTTTCTCTACATATTCTTGTAAACATTTAGAGTTATAAAATTTCCTCTGGGGCTGCTTTGTTTGCATCCCTTAAGCTTTGCTATGTTGTCTCACTATTTTCCTTTTTTAATTAATTTATTAATTATTTCTATGATTTGTTATTTGACCCACTCATTTTTAAGTTTAGATTATTTAGCTTCCAATTATCCTTTATTACATGTACTTTTTTGCATCATGATATGAAAAGGATGCATTTACTATTTCTGTCTTTCTGCATTTGATTGTGAAGTTTGTATGCCCTAATGCATGGTTAATTTTTGCAAATGTGCCATATATTACTGATAAAAAAGTATATTCCTTTCTGAGTCTATTCAATTTTCTCCAGAGTTCTACCATATCTAAGTTTTTCTAAAATTCTGTTCACCTTTTTAACTTCTTTCTTCTTTATTTTGTGGTTAGATTTATCTAGTTCTGAGAGGGGGAGTTTGAGGTCCTCTTCTAGTATAGTTTTACTGTCTATTTCTTCCTTTAACTCTCTTAACTTCACTTATATGAATTTGGATGCTATACCACTTGATACATGCATGTTTATTATTGTTATTATTTCACTGTTAGTATCTTTAGGCAAGATGTAGTTTCCTTCATAGGCTCTTTGACTTAGATCTATTTGTCTAAAATAAGGATTAATACCCCTGCTTTTTTTTTTTTTACTGCAGCTAACATATAATGTATTCTGTTCCATCTTTTTGCCTTTACTCTGTGTGTCTCTCTGCTCCAAATGTATTTCTTGTAAACAAAATATTGTAAGATTCTGGTTTTCTATCTATTCTACTATCTGCTTCCATCTTATGGGAACATTTATCCCATTCACATTCAAATTTATGATCACTGTGTATTTCCTTCCATCCTATTTCCCCCCATCCCCATTTTGTATTTTTTTTTCTCCTTTCACCCTGTCCTCCCCAGAGTTTTGCTTCTGACTATTACATCCCTCAATCTGTTCTCCTTTCTATCACCACCCCTTTTCTTCCCCCTTTCCCCTCCTACTTTCCTATAGGTTAAGATAAATTTCTATACCTAATTAAGTGTGTAAGGTATTAAAAAAATCTCACCTTTTCCTTTCTTTCTCTCTACTGTAATAGGTCTTTTGTGCCTCTTCATGTGATACAGTTTACCCTATTCTGCCTCTCCCATTCTTTTTTCCTAGTACAATCCTTTTTTAACCTCTTAATTTTTTTAATATCACATTCAAGTAAATTTATACCCATACTTTCTGTCTATATATACCCCTTCAAAATGTTACAATAAAGATACTGTTCTCAAGAGTTACAAGTATCTTCTTCCCATGTAGAGAAAATAATTTAAACCTTACTGAACAGTATTTTTTTTCTCTTTTTACCTTTATATGCTTCTTTTGAGTCGTTTATTTGAAGATCAAATTTTCTGTTCAGATCTGGTGTTTTCATGAGGAGAGTTTTAAAATCCCCTATTTCATTGAATTTTCATATTTTCCTCTGAAGATTATGCTCAGTGTTATCGAGTAGTTGCTTCTTTGTTGTAATCCAAGCTCTTTTGCCTTCTAGACTATCATATTCCAGGTCCTCTGATCTTCTTATAGCAGAAGCTGCTAAATCTGTCTAATCCTGACTATGTCTCCTTGATATTTGAATTTTTTTTCTTTTTGGCTGTATGCAATATTTTCTCCTTGACCTGATAATTTTGGAATTTAGCTATAGTATTCCTTAGAGTTTTCATTTTGAGATAACTTTAAGTCGGTGATCAGTGAAATCTTTCAATGGCTATTTTGCTCTCTGGTTCTAGGATATCAGGGCAGTTTTTTCCTTGATAATCTCTTCAAAAATGCTGTACATGTTCTTTTTTTGATCGTGTCCTTTAGGTGGGCCAGACTTTTTAAATTCTCTCCCCTAGATATATTTTCCAGGTTTTTCTAATGACATATTTTACATTTTCTTCTCTCTTTTTTTTTTATTCTCTTGATTTTGTTGAACTTCTCCCATAGATTCATTAGCTTCCACTTGCCCAATTCTAGTTTTTAGTGAATTGTTTTCTTCAGTTATCTTTTGTACCTCATTTTCCTCTTAGCCAATTCTATTTTTAAGGAGTTGTTTTCCTAAGTCAGTTTTTGTGCTTCCTTTTCCAAGCTGTTAACTCTTTTTTCATAACTATCGTATATAACTCTCATTTCTTTTCCCATTTTTCTTCTACCTCTCTTACTTTATTTTTAAGATCTTTTTTGAGCTCTTCCAAGAGAACTTTTTTGTGCTTGATCCCAATTCACATTCCCCTTTGAGGCCTCACTGGTAGGCATTTTGACCTTCTCTTCTGATTTTATGTTTTGGTCTTCCCAGTCACTATGATAACTTTCTTTGGTCAGGTTTCTTTTCTATTTCTTTGTCATTTTTCAGCTTATTTCATGACTTTTAATGTTGAGCTCTCCTCCTATAGGCATATGGAGCACTATCCCAAGGTTTTTATGCTGGGAGGTCCCTGGCTTTCCATGCAGGGCCTCTGATCCTTTGCCTCTTACCCACCACGCAGGGGGAGGTCCCACCTACATATACCTGTTATGCCAGGGTTCCGGGGCTCACGATTTGCTTTCTGAACTTGGGCTGGAAACCTTACTGTAGACCTGCTAAGACAGGACCTCAATTGCTGATCTGTGCTGCAGCTAAGAGTTTCCTGCTGGCTCTTCTGGGCACTAGCTACACTGGGATGCATTCCTTTTACACCCAAGTCAGACAGGCCTTCTAAGTAATCTTAAGCTGGAAAATTGTTGTACTCCATCTTTTTATGGGCTCTCTTACTCCAGAATTCTCTTTAGAGGCTTGATTTAACATTATTTCTGAGGGGAACTGGGGATATCTCAGGCAACTTCCTCTCCTCCATTTTGGCTCTGCCTATACAAAGTTTACTTTGAGAATCATTGGAATTGGGTATTTTAATGTCCTGTCCATTAATGTTTTCAGCTCTTTTGTTATGTACTATTTCCATGTTGCCTTTTTAAAATTCACTTTCATATTTGCAATTCTGAACTGCAACAGAAAAATCCTTTTTACAGATCTACAATTTTCTCTGAACAATGGTTATATTTACCTGTTGCTGAGTATTACAGAAAAAAACAAAACAAACAAAACTCTAATAGCTACTTGCACAAGACATTCAGATTTAGGTAAATATTCAGATGATTGAATGGTTGTTTTCATCTGGACATTTGAAGTCATATGGAAACAGTCAATAAATTCCACAAATGAAATGGAAATATTGGATCATATTCTGATCCAGAAAATTATTTTTTGGAAAATAGGGTGTTATAGGAAATGATAAATATGATGAAGGGATGAGAAATGTCTTTTCTGAATCTAAGATGAAATATTTCAATACATTGTTATTATTTTCAAGAGATAACAGTCAGTTAAAAAAATAAAAATCAAGGTGTTATAAACCTTACTCATGTTGGAGGGATTTATTAAAGTTGTCGAATATTTTTTCTCATTATAGAGACTTGTCAGTTTTATTTTGTTTTATCTGATAAAATTCACATCATTATAAATTTACGAATTGTAAAAAAATAAAGAGACCTAAAAAACTGGTAGTATAGATGATAGTTTCCTGATTTGAGAACCTATTACTAGTTTCTTGAATTTATGTTTTTTTTATAATGGTAATATATAGTTTTTATTAACATAAAATGTTCAAAAAATAAAAATTCTGTATAATCGGACTATACTTTCTGCCAATTAGCTTTTTACCAGTGAAATCACAGACACATACACACACATTTCTTTTTTTTTTTTTTTCTCTTTAAACAATTACTTTATTAACTTCTGTTTTACATCATTCATTTCCGCCAGATTTTGAGTTACAATCATTTTCCCCCCATTATTCCCCTACCCAACCTCCAAGAATAGCAATCCCACAAGATATCGCTTCCTCCAATCTGCTCTCTCCCATACCTTCTCCCATACCCCCATCGACTTTTCCATTAGAGGAAGATGAATCTTTGCATCCCAATGCCTGCACATCTTATCTCCCTATTACAAGCAAAAGAGTATTAATAATAGTATTTATATATATTTGAAACATTTAATGTTACGACCTTGAATTTCAGATCCATTTCCTTCCTCCCTTGTCACCTATTCCTTCTTGGGATATAAGTAATTCAGTATATGTTGTACATGTCTAGCTATGCAAAACATTATCATAGTAGATATATTGTTCAAGGCTGCTTATAATTCCCTCCCCCTCATCCCACCCCCCACCTGGTCCATTCCCTACATGATCATGTCCCTCTTCTATAGTGGGTAATTCCAACCTCCCCTCACCCCAAGGATGCCCTCCCATCCATCATCCCTCCTCTCATCCCCCTTCCCCCTATCCTGCTGCAGGTTGAGATATCCCATTTAGTATGTATGTCATTCTCTCCCTGAACCAAATTCAATGTGAATGTGGTTTTGCCTTTTTAGCCTTCCTTATTCTCCCCCTCCTTTGCACCCACTTCCCCTACATGAGATAGTTTACCCTACCATGTCTCTCCCCATCTCCTCTTGCCACTTTCCTCTCTCACCTCATAATTTCATCACTTGAGTACTCTCCCTTACCAACAAAATCAACCTATGCCCTCTATCCATATATAACTGTAACCATATACACACACATTCACATATGTATTCGTATGACCACACCCCCTTCTTCCATTATTTTCATAGTGAGAAAGATATCATCAGTCACAGATATTGCTTTTCCATATAGGAATGTAAATAGTTCAACTTTGATAAGTTCCTTTTGATTTCTTTTCCCTGATTACCTTCTCAGGCATCTCTTACTTCTTGCGTCTGGATGTCAAATTTTCTATTCAACTCTGGTTTTTTCCTCAAGAATGCTTGAAAGTCCTCTATTCCACTGAATGACCATATTTTCCCCTGAAACAAAATACTCAGTTATGCTGGGTAGGTAACCCTTGGGTTCATTCCCAGCTCTTTTGCCCTCTGTAATATCATATTCCATGCCCTTCGATCCCTCAGTGTAGAAGCTGCCAGGTCCTGGGCTATTCTGATTGTGTTTCCACAATATTGAAATTGTTTCTTCCTGGCTGCTTGTAGTATTTTCTCCTTGATCTGGGGATTCTGGAACCTGGCTATAACATTCCTGGGAGTTTTCTTTTGGGATCTTTTTCAGGAGGTGATCGGTGGATTCCTTCAACCTCTATTTTGCCCTCTGGATCTAAAACATCAGGGCAGTTTTCCTTGAGAATTTCTTGAAGGGTGATTTCTAGGTTCTTTCTTGATCATGGCTTTCAGGTAGTCCAATAATTTTTAAATTGTCTCTCCTGATCTATTCTCCAGGTCAGTGGTTTTTCCCATGAGATATTTCACATTGCCTTCTAATGTTCGTTGTTTGAATTGCTTAACAGCATCTTGTTTCTCATAAAGTCACTAGCTTCCATTTGCTCCAGTCTAACTTGCAAAGGAATGAATCTCCTCAGTGAACTTTTGAGATTCTTTTTCCAATCTGGAAAATTCCAACTTTTTAAGGCATTCTTCTCCTCATTGCCCTTTTGGGCCTCCTTAGCCATTTGAGTTAGTCTATTTTTTAAGGTGTTATTTTCCTCAATCAGGCTGTTGAACCTCATTTCATACTTTTCCTGCACCCTTCTCATTTCTCTTCCCAATTTTTCCTCCACTTCTCTTATTTGATTTTTAAAGTCCTCCTTAAGGTCCTCTATGGCCTGCAACCCACTCATGTTTTCCCCTGGGGCTTTTGGAGCAGGACTTCTGACCTCACAGTCCTTTTCCCACTCTATGCCCCCAAAATAGGAGTCTAGGGTTGCATTTTTTCTGTTTCCTTTGCCTTGGCATGTTGCCACTTAATTGCTTGATTTTTGGGCTTGTTGCCACACTATGGCTTTAAGGCCAGATAGAGGAATTTTCGTCCCGAACGTGTGGGGGGCAACTTCCGTTTCTGGCAAGCTATAAACCCACCCACAACTTCCACCCTAGATCACAATTCAGATCCAGGGAGGTTAAAGCAAGAGCGGTTACCCCCCAAGACTGATCGCTGGATCTCCCCACGATTTGTAGGCTGGGAGCCAGAAATGCCTCTGAAAACTACACAGTGGCGTGTCTCCTCAGCAGCTTCTAGCCCCCAGGGGAGGGAGCTGACGCATTCCCCAAATACAGGTCCCAAAGTCCACAGGACACTAACCTCTTACTTTGTCCCAGGCAAGTCTATGTTGATAATTCTGGCGACTCCACAGTTCCTGGTGTTCTGGGGTTCCTCCAGCCGGCTGCTGGCCCTGCCGCCCTGGGGCTAAAACCTCGGCTCACATGGACCTGGGCTCGGCTCGGCTCCTGCGCTCTGCGCGCTGCCGGCTCCCAGACCACTGAGCTGGTCCTTCCTGCAGGGTGCTGGGCTGTCCTCAGCGGGAGGTTAGCTTCTCTGTGTCGTTCTGTGGGTGCTGGGGCTCCAGAAGATTTTCAGAGTCCTTTTTTACATTGTTTGTGGAGAATCTGGGGGCAGAGAGGCTTGGATGAGCTGTTTCTACTCCGCCATCTTGGCTCCGCCCACACACATTTCTGTAAAGCAAAAGATTCAAAGTTTTAACTGTGGAACAAAGGGGCCAATTAAAATTGTACCACATTCAGTTCTTTGTAATTCAGTGACTATTGTCTCACAGTTGAATAGGGTGAGATTCTAGTTTATTACTTCTTGCAGTGAGCCATTAGATGTATGGTTCTTGACCAAACAAAAAACTTTAACTTGAATCATGTTCAGTTTGATCTTCCAATCAACATTTTCTGTCTCAACTCCTAATTTACATTATAGATACAGCTTATCCATATCAATAACTAAAAATAGTTCCCTGGAAGAAAAAAAAGTCATATTTTAAAAGTATTTTAAGAAGTTTTAATCTTAAGGTGAAAATATGTGATACTTAAGGTATTTCTTCAACCATGGAAAAATGGAGCTTGAGCAAAAACAGGTTCAATGTCTGAATATTGCTTGATATTGCAGTCTAAATCACATCCATTGGAAGAAAAAAAGTTTAGAAGGTGACTTTGGTAATATGTCTTTCAAACAGTTGTTTGTTAATTTCAGTATTTATTATCATTTTCATCTTTCTCACAAAATTTCGAAGAAGAGGAAGTATTCTAGTGATATTACTCATTTTCTGTATTCTACCAACCAGCCTCAAACTGGACCCAGCCAGTACTATCAGGTTGCAAGCCTGTGAGGCGAACTTTCTGATAAATTATTTTTCACTAAAATGGTATTCTTTTAATGAATACATGGATTTTAGAAGATGACTCAGAAGCAGCATCATGTAGAGGATAGAAAACTGACCTCAGTTGGGAAGAATTTCTGATTTTTATACATATTGGCTGTGTGACCCTGAGTAGTAGCTTAACCTTCTAGTGTCCCTTCTTAATGTCTAAGACTATAATAAAGAGGGCAGGAGGGAGAAAGAGGGAGGAAGGGAATGAGGGAGGGAGGAGGAGAGGGAGAGATAGAGAGACAGAGACAGAGACAGACAGAGAGACAGAGACAGAGAGACAAAGACAGAGAAAGACAGAAACACAGGAAAAAACAAAACAGAGACAGAGACAGACTGAAAAAAGCCAGAACTTGAGGGAGAAATGCCTACAGATACAGAAACAAAGATAAGGAGACACAGAGAAAATGAAACAGAAGGACAGAGATGGAGAAACAAAACAAACATTTACATAGAAACAGAGACAGAGACTGAGAAACTGAAGAAGATAGAGAGAGACAAAGATAGAAGAGTGAGAGAAAGAGAGATGGTTAAGCACTGGGGATTGTTAAAGGGAGGAGGGGAGAGAGGGAATGGGTATTACTGAGGGAAACATGCTTAATATAAAATAATGCTTTTCTGTATCATTAGAGGAGTTAATATTTCTCCCAGTTCTTAGCCAGAACTATTAATATACACCTGATCCCTGAATTTTACCTGTTTTTATTTCTCTTACCATATTTCTGGAAAAAAATATACACATAAATAAGAGCCCCAAAATTGATGTCACAATAGAGTGCCCAAAAATAGATGACCTGTCCCAATAGGCTGCTGCAATAACTGGCTGAAACAACAGTTGAAAGTTTTCCAGGCCAAATTCCTTTTCTTTCTTTACCATTTAATCAAATCAAGCATATATTTCTAAAGTTAATTTCAGAAAAGGCTCACAAATCATGCCATCTTGATGAGTACAATGAAATCTCAATGCTGCAGAATAGATGTCTACCCCCCATCCTCTAGGAAGAGAAAAAAGGTATCCTTCATACCTATTGAAAAGGCATAGGGCATGCAGTGACATATTATAAAATGTATTCCCAGAAAATCTACCAAAAGAAGCATATTGTAAAATGTCTTCAGGAAAGACCAACAACCACCCTTTGAACCTGCCCCTGTCATTTCCCCATCATCTACCAGCTCATCCTGGCTCAATATCAAGTTAACTCCTCTATAGAACTCATTTGAATTCTTAAGCATAATTCTAATTCATCATGTTCTTTTCTAAGGTCAAATCTATTTCATATTCTTTTTCAAAGTTTTCCAGCACAGTAAGTAGCAGAATAATAAAAAAGAAACCTTTTTTTTTTTTAAAGGAAAACCTCTAAGAGAACATAAAATAACTTGGAACAGATGTGGTTATTCTGAATTTAGTGTCCCTGAATGATACATTGTTATTCTCTTCTCACAGAAGTTTAAGTCATATATGATTTTGCTCTATGATCTGAATTTATATTATTTTATTGAAAATAAAAATAGTTCTTTTTTATTATTTCTATGAACCTAAAAAACTGAGTATTCAAAAAAAAATAGAATGAATGCTCTAAAACTTGAAATAGGTAGTTTTTTTTTTTTGGAACATCACTCTTCCTAATACACAGTTTTTCCATTTTGTCATATTTTTTTCTCAATTTTCTTTTCTCATTTGCTTCCAGTAAGAGAGGTGCATAAGAAAAGCAACAAGTGAAAAATATACTACTCTGGAGGCCACTTTCCTAGGAAAAATACAATATTATATATTCATATCAAGATGTTTTTCATTTCATCAGGCACATTGTTCCAAATAGTCCAAAGTTTAGTCAGTTGTGTTAATTTGTGAGCGAAGTCCATAATAATATTACCTCCATTTCCATTATCTAAGTATATAGCATGGATATGGCTTAGAACTATGGAATGAAGAAAGTGGTTGTGCATAGCTAAAAAGTAAAAGTATCACTCCTTATTTTATTATGGTTATACACACTTATACATGTATAGTATTTTAGCATTATATGTATATAGACTATATATTTTATATTTGAGTCTTATATATGTAAATGCATTATATGTCTATAGATGGTGTACCTATATATATATATGTACACATAAATGTACTGTGTGTGTATATATATATATACACACACATGTATACACACATAAGCATATACATATAATGTGATGATGCAAAAAAGGTTTCCTGCGAGATTCTTCCAAAAAGTCAAACATTTACAGAATGAGATAATTACTTTTTTGCTGAGATTAGTCTTTAAGTTCCTTTGATTTGATTTCTTTTGATTGGATAATTATTGAAGATATAAAAAGTGAAAAAGAACAGATTTAATTACTACCTCTGTGATTATGGGCCAGTCATTCTCTAAGTAGCTCATTTGTCCCCATTATATAATGGAATGCTTGCAGTAGCTAACTTAAAAGATTGAAAATTTTAAAATGTTTAAAGGCAAGAAGAAGCATTCTGACCTTAGGTAGAAATTGGATTCAGGAAAATGTGGGTTCTAGCTGTTTGACCATGAGCAAGTCATTTCCTCACAGGTTTTCAATCAGATCTAAGATTTCAAATTATAGAACAGATGACAATCTGAAAAGAGATGTGAAGTTTCTTCTTTTAGAGTTCCTATTCCCATGAAATTATAGATTAATTCCATTCCATATATAATTTTTATTGTGGTTCAGTCATTTTCAGTTGGGTCTGTGACCCCATATGGGTTTTTCTTTGCAGAGATACTGGAGTCGTTTGCCATTTCCTTCTCCATTTCCTTTTACAGATAATGAAAGTGAGGCAAACAGGGTTAATGACTGCCCCAGGGTCACATAGCTATAAGTGTCTGGGACCAGATTTGAACTCAGGAAGATGAGTCTTCTTGACTTGAGGCCTGGCCACTGTTCCACCTAGCTGTCCATCCCATAATTATAAGCTAATTACTAATCAATCATAATAATAGCTTATCCCATACTTATAAACTATTATTATGATTGACTAATAATAAATGGTTTTGTCTAAGGAAAAGAGAATTGATTAGATGCACATCCATGGCCCCTTTAAGTACTGTGATTCCACTAGACATGGGAAGGAATTGCAGGTACTAACTCATACATTACTATATACAAATCATATGTGTCACTTTAGCTAGGAAAAATACTTCTATTGAATTTACATTTCAGGAGAGTACTTTAAGGATTCAAATTTAAGCAATTATAACTTCTTTTCTCAACCATAGTCAGGAAGATTAAGCAGTGTGATGTTTTGTTTGTTTTTTTAGGCACACAAAGATGTATTTTTTAAGTACCCAACAAATTTTAAGCCAGCAAGAATAGACTTTTATTTTAATTTTAATCAGAAGATTATACACATGTGATCAGTAATGTTTAACTTAGTAAGCAAAGGCTATTTTGAATATAGTAAAGATTGGGTATTGGTCCCTTTTCCTAGTTTGTTGTTAATTTGCCTTTACAATATCTTGTCTTATAGGGGAAAACAAACTTCCTTTTTTTTTCCTAGGGTGCTTGCTGTAGCATACCCAGGATGGCTGCTAGCATAGGTTCTTTGATCTGCTTAACTAAAGGAAAACAACTTTCAAAGGGTCAGTAATCTTTAATTAAACATATATGTATATATATGTGTGTGTGTTCATTTGTGTAGGTGTGTGTGTGTGTGTGTGTGTGTGTGTGTATCATTTACTTAGTTCAGGGGAAAATGTCAGCACCCTTAACTTAAGAAAATTCAAACAAAAATTACAAGCAGACAAAAAAATACAGGCATAAAATAACAAAGTTCAGCAGACCAACAGACAGGGCTTCTAGCTGTCTAACCGTTACATACATATATAGTTACTAGAGAGAGAGGCACCAACATCTGGGTTTTTAAAGCTGGGGGGCTCAATGACTACCCAGAGTCCCATCTTACAGAATCACACAACTCTTCCCATAAGTGAGCCCCAAAGCAAAATATGTACCTCAGGGTATATATACCCTTCTTCAAGGTCAGAGGACATCACAAACTTTGTGACCCACTCCTTAATTAAAAAGTAACAAAAAAGTGGGCCTTCATGAAAAACAAACCTCTTCCCATTCAAGCCCTTCCTGTTGGGTTCCACTTGAAGCCCACTAAGGGGCAAGGGAAGATTTTCAAATTCCCTAGGCCTATCATGGGGCAGTGAAGATCTTTAAATTCCCTAACCATTACACATCCCCAAACTGTATGCTTCATTTTACTTCTCATATGAATAACAATTATCTATTTTTAGATTTTTCAAAAGCCATAAAAAGTTAGAAAAACTACATTGCTGGAATAGCTAATCAGATGTATATAACGAGATAACAGCCAGTATTAAAATAGTGTATTATTTCAGCAAGGTCTAATAAGCATAAAATCTCTCCCAAGGCCGTGGAATTTTATCACCTCATAGGCTAGTAGTAGTAGTAGTAGTAGTAGTAGTAGTAGTAGTAGTAGTAGTAGTAGTAGTAAGCAGTAGCAGCAGTAGTAGTACTGGTACCACAACTGCTATTGTTATTGTTATTGTATTATACTGTGCCAATGATTTCATTGGTAAAGGGAAATTATAGTAAGGAAACTCCATCTACCAACAAAAATGAGCATTTAGTGAGTGATTTTGAGTATCAAAGAGTTGAATGGGACATCAAAACCCAGTATTGTGTCATTCAGGTTACTGAGACTCCAAGCAAGTTGTCTATGTATTCTGCCATATAATATGGAGAAGGTTAGTCATTTTTAGTCTTTTATAGTATACAGATGCAGGTTAGATCTGTTGTAAATGCGTCTCGGAGGCTCCTTGGAAATGTCTAGGTTTAGATAAATAAACAAATTTCTCAGTAGAATGTAAAATGTAAGGTCCTTGAGGGCAGGAGGTGTTTTGGCCTTTGCCTTTGTACTCCTACCATCTGGCAGCATGCCTGGCATTAAACATAGGGGGTCCTTAATATAATTTGGTTAAATAATTGGATGAATTATTTTAGTCACACTCCAACCACAAATTTTCTATGCAATTTCTGGCAAGTCTTTCAGTTCCCCAGTTCCTAGTAAGTCACACTATATATGTATAGAGCATAGCTTTTCCAAATATTTCCCTAGCTTTGTTGATGGGAATAAATGATAAAATGGTTATTGATTTACACAGTAAAGATGATATATAAACAATAATAACAACAGAAATAAAGCCATTCATTTGTAGTAGTCTCATGTATAGTAGAGTTGTGACTGTTTAATGAAATATTCTATATTATGAATTCACAGGAATTAAGATGACTGTATTATAAATAGAAAAAGAAACTATGTAATCTTGGAAGGGAGAAAAATAAAACACTGAGCTGCTCTCAAGGAGGTTAAAATCTAATGGGGGAGACAACATAAAAACAATAGATACAAAACAATCTATATACAGGATAAATAGGAAATAATTAAAAGATGGAAAACACTGAAATGAAGAGGAATTAAGAAAGGTTTCCTATAGGAAGTAGGATTTCAGTTGGGACTTAAAGGAAACCAGAGAGGACAGTTATTAGGGGGAGAGAGAGCTTTCCATGAATGGGAGACAACCAGAAATAATGCCCAAAGCTGAGAAATGGATTGTCTTGTTTGTGGAACATCCAGGAAGCCAGTGTCACTGGATTAAAGAATATGTGTTGAGAAGTAAAGTGTAAGAAAATGAGAAAGGTTGGAGAGGGATAGGTTATGAAGGGCTTTGAATACCAAAAAAGAGGATTTTGTATTTACCACTGGAGTTTATTCAGTAGAAGGGTGATATGATCAGACCTGTGTTTTAGGAAATGAGATAATAATTATAAAGTACCTGGTACATATTAAGCACATGTAAATGTTTAATCTCATCCTCCTCTTCCTCATCATTCTTCATCATTCTTCTTCTCTCATTCTTCTTCTTCCTCCTCCTCCACCTCTTCCTTCTTTTTCCCCTCCTTCTTTTCTTCTATATATGTACATATATTTGTATGTATATGTACCTTTTCTGCCACCCCTTACCAGCTTACTTTTTCTCTTGTCAGGCTTTATACACACACATATATATATTCTATATCTAATATTTTTTCTCACATATATACATGTATGTATGGTTATACATACACACATTCTAAATATTTTGGTAGTTGAAAAAATGAATGCAAATAAACATTGTCTATCCCAAAGGAGAACTTTGTAGGAATATGAACAGTTCTATTTCATATGCTTCGGTTCTGTTAATAATAATAACTGACATTTCTATAATGCTTTAAAGCTGGCAGAATATTTCATAAAAATTATGTCACTGGGGTCTCATAACAGCCCTGTAGTGTAAGTGATGCCATTATTATACTCTCCAATCTATAAAGGAGGGAAAAGTATCAGAAATGTTAAGGTACTTTCTCATAATTAGATAACTAATTAGTGCTAAATACAAGCTTTGAACCCAAGTCTCTTGTCTGCAAATTTAGTACTCTCTTAATTATGTCACATTGCTTCCAATGTTAACACATCACAAGACGAGTCATTTGTTACATTTCACTGTAGTCAATTCATTCATTGACTTAACATCAGCTTACATAAGACATGACAGCTGATATGTGCCCCACACTTTGCTAAGCTCGGGGTGTACAAATATAAGCAAAAAAGAAAAGCAGTCCCTGATTTCCCTTCAAGCAGCTTACAATCTAACAGAAAAAGACAACATATAAAATGGAGCTGAAAAGGGGTTGGGTAAGGTACTCTCATATTGGTATTGTGTCAAATTCCAGAAGGTCAAAAGTATAGTCAGGAGGGGATTAAAGGTTGGTCAACCTGGGCTCATTCCTAAAGTAGAATCCCAGGAGGGATGTTCTAATAGGAAAAGAGGGCTAGCCTGGTGATTTTATTGCTGTTCCAGATTCAAGGGGGCCCAGCTGCTAAAGGAAGTCCCAGAGTGAGACTGCAGCTGATACATGGCATCAAAGATCTAAGAGTCTGAAGCAGAGATAAAATAGCAACAAAAGCTGTCCAGCATAGGTCCCTCGATGCTCATTTGGCCAGCCGCTTGGGCATAGTACTTCATGTACTAAGAATTATGCATTCAATTAGTCCTCCCCAAAACTCTGTAGGTTGCTCTTTAATCTCTGAACAGCACCTTATCCAAAACAACAGTAACAGGCTACTGGGTACCTGCATTATGTAGCTAAAGAAACATGGCAACACCATGCTGCTGAGGGTCTTCTCTGCTGTCACTGACTGGATTATACCAGGAGTTAATTGAATAACATAGGACTTTTAGGTGAGAAATAAGTTGGGTCATCATGTAAAGTCTATTTTTCTCACACACAAACACACACACATGCAGCGTTGCCTCAAGGTATTAGGTCTTGTGTTAAGGGCTTCTGAGAAGGCGTTGTTAGCTTGTGTGCCAGGGCATATAAGTACAAGACTTGTATTCACTTATTAGTCAGGGAATCTAAAAATGAGGAGCTTTCGTCATTTTTGGTATTTCCTGAGAAAGTGTCACCACATTATTTTTTGGTACTTCCTAAGGAGAAAGTGTCACTTTATTATTTTTTTCCTGAGACAATGGTTCAGCCTAATTAGATGTTGGAAACAGTTAGCTGTCTTCAGTGCCAAATGACATGTCTGAACTACAAGTTTCATCTCATTGGGTATTACTTGCCCTGCTTCACCTCCAGCTATCTACAATATTGGTTAGTTCTAAAATATAGGAAAATGCTTTTCAGTCAAAGGCCCCTATGACTTCACCCCCAAAAACTATATTCCTCATATATAATACACTATCAATGCTTGTACTAAAGGAATC
This sequence comes from Gymnobelideus leadbeateri, assembly GCA_011680675.1. NCBI lineage: Eukaryota > Metazoa > Chordata > Mammalia > Diprotodontia > Petauridae > Gymnobelideus > Gymnobelideus leadbeateri. The sequence goes on along the minus strand of WOXC01009559.1, from coordinate 127,252 downwards.
TTTGGATACAACTGAAGCTGATTGTCCTGGGATGTTGAGACCAGTGTCCTTATCTTTGTACTGAGATTTTCTCAGAGATTGAAGATGTCATAAAAGGCCATCTGAATCATGATTAGTTCTTTGGTTTTCAGTGTGCCTTTGTCTAAGAAAGGTCTAAACCATGACATTAGACATAACCAGAATCCATTTAACCATTCTGTAGTAGATATTGAAACATTAAGGAAAAAAAATGAAAGTGTTTGAAGTGGTATCAGAGATTTTAGAAGACTACTTAAAGCATAATATTGCTGTTTTTACTTTTTGTTAACTGAAAAACTAAGTTTTATCTTCCTGGATCCATTATCTGGCCCTAGTACATTTTTATGAAATGTATAAAGTTCAGCAAATGCTGACAGTCATATTCTAATATAAAGGATATAATTATTTATTCAAGAGAGCAGTGGTACTAATCATTATGAAAGGTGAAATAGCGTGGGAAAAGCAAAGAGTAGGATCACTCTTTGTCCATTGTTATATGGAATATTTCAACTAAGACCCAATATTGGATAAAGATTAAACACCTTGCAACATGCAAAAGCAATATGGAACACCTAACTCTTAATCCTTTTTTAATAGAAATGTTTTAGGAAAAACAGTCTGTGGATTAGCTAAAATAACCATAGATGTTGGATGTCCACATGGAAAACAGCTTGAAAATATTTAAATCATAAGCCTTGAACACTTTTTCCATTTGTAATAAAGCTTATTGTTTTGAATAGATTCCTCACTGTGGGTATATGCATACATGAGTTCTTTTATTTCTGACCCTCTGTTGACCTGCAGTAATTATAAGAAAATGGTGTTTTTTTGTTGTAATTGTATTAAAATAAATTAAATGGACAAAGGAAGAATTCAAATTAGAATTCAATTAGAAATTCAAATTGTATAGCATGACATTTATTTGTGATATCACTTTAATTTGGTGTATCAGGATGACTATAGCTTCTATCTTTAAGAGAAATACAAAGAAATATCACCAGGTTTTATAAAGTCTAGTTGGTAGCAAAGATTCAGTTAAAATTAATTTCTTTTCCTTTTCCTGTCCTTGTCCTAGGCAAAAAGTACACTAATGGACCCACTCTGAACACTTGTTAGCATAGAAGTGCTAACTTTCTCTGTTTTTCCAAAGTAGTCCAGTTTACCCTTTCTTAACTGGGCTCTTGGCCCTCTATTCGCAGGGGGTTTATCATATTGATGCCAGAAATAGTGTAGACACACAATTTGCATTGATGCAGATTAAAATTCACAAACTCAAGTGATCAGTCAGTAGCAGGTACTACAGGCATGTACTATATTGCCTGATCACATTTATATTTTCAAATATCTCTAAAATTCTACCTAAACTGGCTGAATCTTCAGCTCTAATCCTGTCTCTCTTCCATACCACTAACTTTGAACTGAATTATGAAATTTACCATTATTTAATTTTAATTTATACTAGGGGTTAGAATAAGCAATATTTTAATGGCTTGATTGACAATGAATAATTAAAAAATAATTGCTATTATATACAAAACACCATGCAAAGTGCTATATATACAAATAGAAAAGCAAGATAAATCCTGCTCTAAAAGAACTAATTCTAATGGAGTAGTAACACATATAAGGGGGCTTCAGATGGAAAGGATTCATAATCCTTAGCGTATAGCAGCAAAGCAGATTATAGTGCATAATATTTAATATTATTCTCATTCATAAAATAGCTTTTGAATTTCTAGTGTTGAACTATTGGACAGTGTCAAGGAAATTGTGTCAAGAATATTCATTTCAGGGCAGAGCCAAAATAGTGGACTAAAGGCATGTATTCACCTGTGCCCTCCCCAATTCACCTTCAAACAATATTAAAATAATGCTGCAAAACAAATTCTTAAGGAACAGAGCTAACAAAAAGGATATGGAGTGAAACAATTTTCACGTAGCCTAAGACAACCTGAAGATGTTGGCAGAAAAGGTCTGTCTCACTGGGGTGAAGGTGGAGCAAAGTTCAGTGGAAACCACACCAGTGTAGGGCATGCCCATCAGTTCAGCAGAAGGCATTGAGATGAATGACTAGATGATGGTGGCGGTTTTCAGGCACATTAGTTCCACAGACAGTAAGGAAGTATAATAACTGATGAGAAGGAGATTATCAAAGACCTGATGCTGCCACTAACAGTACTCTATTGCAATGGCCTTAGACAGTTTTTTATCACAGTCCCAACAAAAATGGAAGACAGGCTGGATCAGAGATCCTGGTCACAGTTCCAGGGCAGAAAAGAATGCTTAAAGTCACTCACAAACAAAAGCACAAACCAACAGAGCAGTGACCACGCTCCTCCTTAGATTAAACCATTTTGAAAGAACTGAGAGGTTGTAGGCCCCCAGAGTCAGTGGCATACAAACCTGAAGTTAGGAACAATGCCACTTTCACCCCTAGAACATAGATCAATTTTAATATAAAGTTAAAAGTCTAGAAATAAGCTAGGAAAATGAGCAAACAACAACAAAATAATCATAGAAACTTGCTATGTTGAAAGGAAGATCAACAGACAAACTCAGAATAAGACTATAAGATCAAAGCAGATACATGCAAAACCTCTGATAAAAATCTGCAATACTCTCAAGCACTGGAAGATCTCAAAAAAAGGATTTTTTTTTTTTAAAGCAATTGGGGTTAAGTAACTTGCTCAAGGTTACAAGGCTAGTCATTATTTGTGTGTGGGTGCTCATTTTCTAAGGCCGGTTTAGATCTCGGGTCATCCCAACTCTGAGGCCGACGCTCTTACTGCGCCACCTAGCCGCCCCTCAAAAAAGGATTTTAAAAATCATATGAGAGACAGAGGAAAATTGGGAAAAGAAATGAGAATAATGCAGGAAAATCCCTTAAAAAGTCAATAGCTTTCTAAAGGAGAAACAGAAAAGAAAATAACACCTTGAAAATCAGAATCAGTCAAATGGTAAGAGAGGCACAAAAATTAACTGAATAAAAGAATTCCTTAAAAAGCATAATTGAACAAATGGGAAGGAAAGTACACAAACTCACTGAAGAAAATAAATTATTTATAATTTGAATTGGGAAAGGGGAAAGTAATGATTCCATGAAACATCAAGAAACAATAAAAACAAAATAAAAAACATGAAATAATAGAAGAAAAATTTAATATCTCACTGGAAAAACAACTGACACTTAAAAAAAAAAGGATTGATGAGAAACAATTTAAGAATTATCAGACTACCTGAAAGCTATGGTCAAAAAAAGTTCCTAATTGTCAAGGATCTGATATCAAGGAATCCTAAATTATCAAGGAAAACTGATATTCTAGAAGCAGAGATTAAAATAGAAATGGAAAGAATCTGTGTTCATTTCCTAAAAAAAACCCCAAATGAAAACTCTCAGGAATATTAAATCCAAATTCTAGAACTCCCAGGTCAAGAATAAAATATTTTAAAGAACCAGAAAGAAATAATTCAGATATTGTGGAGGCACAGTGATGATAACACATGATTTATATTTATATATATATATATATATATATATATATATTCATTCTAAACATAAGAAATAAAACATACATGTCCATAACATGATTTTTCATGAACATGCAGATCTAGTATGTACAAGTTGTTATTCCTTTTCAGTATATAATAAACCTATCATGTAACTTTCTTTTCCCCTCTTTTTTCTTCACCCTCCCTCACCCTAAAAATGGCTACCATTAGACACAAATATGTATATATGAAACCATTCTATAATCTGTTTATCAGTTCTTTTTCTTGCTGTAGATTTGATCTTCCTTCATATGTCTTTTGTAGTTAATTGGAGTATTTAAAATGGTAAAAATGACATAGTCACTTAAAGTTGTTAACAATAATTCTTTAAGGATAATTCGATATTGCTTTCCAGAATGGTTGGATCAGTTCATAGTTGGATCAGTTCACCAACAGTGAATCAGTGTACCAATTTTTTGACATTCCCGCCAGTATATGTCTTTTTCCCTTTCAGTCATTTTTGTCAATCTGATATGTGTAAAATGGTATCTCATGGTTATTATTTTTTTTCAAATGCTTTATTAACTTCTGGTTTACATCATTCATTTCCATCAGATTTTGAGTTACAATTTTTTCCCCATTTTTCCCCTACCCACCACCCAAGAATAGCAGTCTGACAGGATATTCTCTCATCCAATCTGCTCTCTCCCATCTCTTCTCCCATCCCCTTTCAACTTTTCCAGTAGGGCAAGGTGAATCTCTGTGCCCAAATGCCTGCACATCTTATCATTCAATTATATGCAAAATAGTATTAATCATAGTATTTTTATTTTTTAAAATTTTAATTTTAAAAGGAAGATAAGCAACTCAGTATATACTGTACATGTGTAGCTATGCAAAACATTACTATAGTAGATATATTGTAAAAGACTGACTATATTTTCCTCCCTCCTATCCCACCTCCCACCTGGTCCACTCCCCACTTTGGTCCTGTCCCTTTTCAAAAGTGGGTGCTTCCAACTCCCCCCCGCCAAGCCTGCCCTCCCTTCCATTGACCTCCCCTCTCATTTCCTTCTCCCCTGCTCTCCTGTAGGGTGAGAAACCCTATTTAGTATGTATGTCATTCTCTCCCTGATCCAAATTCAATGAGAATAAGGTTTTGTCTTTTTGCCTTCCTGTTCTTCCCCTTCCTTGTAACCATTGTCCCTTGCTTCTTCTATATGAGATAGTTCACCCCATTCTGTCTCTCGCCATCTGCTCTTTTTTTATTCCTCTCTCACCTCTTAATTTTACCTTTTAAGTATCATCCCTTCCTATTAAATTCGACCTGTGCCCTCTATCTATGTATGCCTGAAAACATATATACACACATTCACATATATATTCATATGCCCATATACCTTTCTCCAACTATTTTCATACTGAGAAAAGTTTCATCAGTTAAAGTTAAAGTTATCGTTTATCCTTGTAGGAATGTAAATAGTTCAACTTTGATAAGTTCATGATGATTTCTTTTCCCTGTTTACCTTCTTAAGCATCTCTTGCTTCTTGTATCTGAATGTCAAATTTTCTATTCAACTCTGGTTTTTTCATCAAGAATGCTTGAAATTCCTTTATTCCTCTGAAACATGATATTGAGTTTTGCTGGGTAGGTTATTCTTGGTTTTAATCCCAGCTCCTTTGCCCTCTGGAATGTCATATTCCATGCACTTCTATCCCTAAGTGTAGAAGCAGCCAGATCCTGTGCTATCCTGATTGTGTTTCCACAATATTGAAATTGTTTCTTCCTGCCTGCTTGTAATATTCTCTCCTTGATCTGGGAATTCTGGAGCCTGGTTACAACATTCCTAAGAGTTTGCTTTTTGGGATCTTTTTCAGGAGGTAGATTCTTTCAACCTCTATTTTGCCCTCTGGTTCTAAAACATCTGGGCAATTTTCCTTGAGAATTTCTTTAAGGGTGATTTCTAGGTTCTTTCTTTGATCATGGCTTTCAGGTAGTCCAATAATTTTTAGATTGTCTCTCCTGGATCTATTTTCCAGGTTAGTGGTTTTTCCCATGAGATATTTCACATTGCCTTCTATTCTTTCATTTGTTTGGATCTGCTTAACAGCATCTTGATTTCTCATAAAGTCACTAGCTTCCATTTGCTCAAGTCTAATTCTGAAGGAATGATTCTCCTCAGTGAGCTTTTGAGATTCATTTTCCATCTGGCTGGGGGTCCAGCCACTCTGGGGCCAAAACCTCTCACCCATGTGCTCCTGTGCTTGGCTCCCAGAGCGCTGAGCTGGCCACTCCCTGCCGGGCTGCCTGGCTGTCCTCAGCAGGAAATTAGCTTCTTTGTGTCATTTTGTGGGTTCTGGAGCTCCAGAGGTCATTTAGAGTCCCCCTTTTACATAATTTTGAAGTGGTATGGGTGAGAGCTCTTCAGAAGTGCTGTTTCTACTCTGCCATTTTGACTCTGCCCCCCTCAAGGTTATTTTAATTTGCATTTCTCCAGTGAAATATTTCACATTGCCTTCTATTTTTTCATTTTTTTTTGGATCTATTTAATAGTATCTTGATTTCTCATAAAGTCATTAGCTTCTGGTTGCTCTAGTCTAATTCTGAAGGAATTATTCTCTCCAGTGAGCTTTTGAAATTATTTTTCCATCTGGCAAAATTTTTTTAAGGCGTTCTTCTCCTCATTGGCTTTTTGGGCCTCTTTTCCCATTTGAGTTAGTCTATTTTTTTAAGGTGTTATTTTCCTTCATTCAGGTTGTTGACTCTCTTTTCCATATTTTCTTGCATCATTTTCATTTCTCTTCCCAATTTTTCCTCCATTTCTCTTTCTTGATTTTCAAAATCCTTCTTGAGCACCTCCATGGGCTGTAACCAATTCATATTTTTCTTGGAAGCTTTTGGTGCAGGAGTTCAGACTTCATTGTCTTCCTCGCGTTCCATGCTTTGATCCTTTTTGTCCCCCCCAAAAAAGGAATCTAAGGTTTGATTGCTGTGCTTGATTTGCATCCTTTGCTTGCTCATGTTGTCACTCAATTACTTGACTTTTGAGCTCTTTGCCACAGTAGAACTCTGCTCTCAGAGAGGACAGCTTTGTCCCAAATCACTAGGGTTTTCACAACTGCTGGAGCTCTTAGTTGGGCACCATCTCTACAGATACCACAAGCTCTGGCTCACTGGTCACACACCCCAGGACCTCCACCCAAGACAGCAATCCAGATCCAAGCAGGTTAAAACAAGAGCAATTACCCTCTGAATGTTTGCTTGGCCCTGCTATGATCTGCAGGCCAGGAGCTCTGAAGCAGCCATGTGGCAGCAGCATGGCCTCAGTGCCTCCACTGCTTCTTGCTCTGGGGACAGAAACCAGACCCCAATCTTCCATTCTTCACCCCACCCAGTTCCAAGAGTTCCACACTGACCTCTCAGTTTATCTTTGGCATTTATGGATTGATAATTCTGGAAACTTCCACAGCTACTGGTGATTCACTCTCCCAAAGTCTATTCTAGCTGTTGCTTTTTGGGGTCACTGTGAGGCTAAACCTGAAGGCTCACCTGGGGCTGTGCTTGGCTCTCAGCATGTTGTGATGGACCATTCTTGTAGGCCTGCCTGGCTGCCTTCAGCAGGAGATTTGTTTCTCTCTGTCACTTTGTTAGTTCTGTAGCTCTAAAGTTTGTTTAGAATTGTATTTTATAGGTATTTGAGGTGGTTATTGGGGGAGCTCACAGAGTTTGCCTGCTTTTGTGCCACCATCTTGGCTCCACCCAATTTGCATTTCTCTAATCAATAAAGATTTAGAGCATTTATTTATATGACTACAGATTGTTTTGGTTTCTTCATAGGAAAACTGCCTGTTTATATACTTGTACAGTTATCAGTTGGGTAATGCTTCATATTATATATTGGGCAAAGTTCTTTATATATTTGTGATATTAGATCTTTATCTGAGAATCTCTCTGTAATCCCCACCCTCTCAATCTTCTGCTTTTCTTCTGATCTTGATTACATTTATTTGTATAAAGACTTAAAAAAAATAATGTAATTTCTCTCCATTATTTTTTCCTATAAGGCAAGATAAATTTATATGCCCAATTAAGTGTGTATGTTATTTGCCTTTGAACCAATTCTGACAAGGGAAAGGTTTAAGTATTGTCTGCTTTTGCCCCACCTTCTCCTCCACTATACTAGGTCTTTCATGCGTCTTCATGAAATAAGAGATAATTTACCAACCATTTTATTTCTCCTTTCCTTTTGCTCCCAGTGCATCCCTCTTTCCTACCTTTTAATTTTATTTTTTGGCCTGTCATCTCATCATATTCAATTCACATCTATGCCCTCTGTCTGTTTATACTCTTTTCCCCTTCCCTAATAATGCTAAAGTTCTTGGAAGTTGCAAGAATCATTTTCACATATAGGAATGGTAAACAGTTTAACAATATCAAGTCCCTTACAATTCCTCTTTCGTGTTTACTTTTTTATGCTTCTCTTCAATCTTTTATTTGAAAGTCAGATTTTCTGTTCAGCTCTGGCCTTTTCAGCAGGTGTGCTTGCAAATCCTGTTTCAGTAAATGTCCATTTTTACCGCTGGAGGAGTTTACTCAGTTGTTTTTGCTTCTTTGTTCTATATAGGTGATGTAATTCTAGTTTTTTTTGCCTTCTAGAATATGATATTCCCAGTCCTGTTTTCCAGAATGGTGAAAGTATGTAAAGTGCTTAAAGAAACTGCAGTAGCAGGTCCTTTCTCCACAAAAGTTGCTTCTCTGGACAATGGCCATATTGGTTGGGATAGAAGCCAAACTGATTGTTTAAAGATTCTGGGGGTAGCAGGGTTGTACTACTATTTCCTAAGCTCCTGATCTCAGGGTCCTTCACGGAGGGTCCCTCTTTGAGGAGAAATGGTAGTCAAGATAATATGAGGGTTTAATTTGACAGGCATATGCACCTGCCAACTTTGGCACCACTAACACCAACTACTGACCAGCTGCATTCTCCACAAGAGTTGCTTGCTCCCCTAGATAATGGCTGCAAGGGCCAGGCTGGAAGTGATCCTATGACCAAAAGGGCATTGCTATTCCCTAGGATTTAGGCCCAAGGTCCTAAGTTTTTTTTGGTATATAAGGCATGTTTAAAATAGTGGTGGTGGTTTGACTTACCTGGCACATGTTTTATTACTTTGTGCAGATATTCCCTGAAATCAAATAAGGCTATAAAATAAAAGCGTTTTTAAAAAGATAAGCATTGACTAGACACACTAACAATACTTCAGGAAATTTGAACATATGCTGAAGAGATTAGGGTATTAGACTGAGAGCCACACCCTGGAATTTGAATGTATTTTCTGAAATGACATATCATTTCTGTGAAAGCACATGGACAAGTAAGAAAGAAGAATATTTTTATTGAGTGAGGAGGAAAAACAAAATGTCGGATGAAGTTTTTCAGAAAGTGGCCCTGGAAACAATCATCTTTTAAACACACCATCAATATTTGATCCTATAAAAATGCATAAACATATTAAGGAACAATGGAATTTTGAACATTAAGCAGCATGAGGTTTATTAAGAACAGACATGCTAGAGAAGCTTAATAGCTTTTTTTTTCTTTTTTGATACACAGTTCATTAGAAAATTAGTTCATGCTGAGAGAAGGCCCAATCTACACTATTTGGATTGTAATCAAATTTTTTTAGGTCTAGATATCACTTAATTACGTAGATAATTTTGGTATGGAATGATTTTTTTATCAAATATAACTAAAACATCACTTTGAAGATGATTATTGTTACTTATTAGTAATAGTATTTTATTTTCAATTTCACAAAGGAGAAACTAAGCTGATGATCAGGTCATTTGTTGGCAATATCTCTCAGTGGCTTAAGTTAAGTTTGGAACTCAAGTGTATCTAACTTTAAAATAAGATCTCCATCAAATAGACCCCATTATATTTCTCAAAAGAGATTTCAAACATGAAATTTGCTTCACTTTAATTATATCCACAAGGACTAAAAAGGAGTCAAATGTTAGTAGAGGAGGGGTGGTGATAAATTAGAATGGAGCCTCTGAGGTTTTAATGCATCTGTCTCTCAAAATTGAAAATGAATCAGCTGATAGGAAAATACAAATTTGATTTTTTTTAATGTAGCACTTGTCATTGACCAATTTGTGAAGGAGTACCACCCTAAATCACATATATAACATTTTATGACTAGTCTTTAAAAAAAAATATCGATCCTGAAAGTGTTTGTCATACTCTATCATATCATCAAATAATATTGAAGAGGGTCAAGGAACCATAAAAATGAAGAGGTTCACCATAAAATGATGAGGTATAGGGTTAGGGGTGCTCTAGACCCCAAAATACTAACATGCTGGTTCATGCTGAATGAATTTGACTCAAGTCTTCTCTCATCCAAAGAAAAGCAAAGTTTATTAAGGGCTCCCCATAATGGGTAGACTCTTAAGGAACTTTAAGAAAATCTGTTATGATTTCCTTAGGCAAGAGGGCCAGAATCATCTGACAGAGTGTCTGTGCTAGAAAACTCTATGGTGCTCTCACACCACATGGAGGCAAGATGATGTCTTATATACAAAAAGGTTGTGGGAGGACTCTAGGGGTAGTCTAGAGAAAGAGTATGGGGAGGGTCTTCAGAAGGAATCAGATGAGGTTCAACTCCAATAAGGAGTTTGGGGAGGACCTTCAGGAGGAGTCAATGAGGTCAGACTCCAGTAAATGAGTGATTAAGGGTGGGAAGTTGCTGGAGGCTACCTGGAGTAGACAGATAGTGGTGGGCTAGGCCAGTTCAAGGGTGTTAACAGTTGATTTGAGTATAGATATTTTTGGTGGGAATAGTATTTGGTATAGATATCAAGGGTGGGAAATTGCTGGACAAAGTTGAGCTAAAGATTTGGGCAGAGCCACAATGAAAGCTCTATGGCCTCAGGCAAATGCCTTATGTGGGAAGATTCAAGGAGAGCTCAAGGGGGTTCCCAGAGCCTGTACCTCATCAATATGATCAATGTGTTTGTAATGTATTAATCATTATACTTTAATATCTTCACTTACAGATATCATAAGTGATTTTAACTTGATTATCATAGCTGTTTACTTTTTTTCCAAATAAAACTAACTTTGAACAACTAGCATTTATGTAATGCTTTAAGCTTTACGGATGGTTTTACATGTTTTGTCTCATTTCGTCCCTTGCAAAATCCTTGCAAAGTAAGTGAAATTATCTTAATTTCACAGATGAAGAAATTGTGGGTCAGACAGACAGATTAAATGATTTGTCCATGATCAACCAGGTAATTAAGTTTCAGAGAAGGATTTGAGCTCTGATATTCTTGACTTCAGGTCTAGAACTCTATTCATTGGTGCAGTGGATAGAACACTGAGCCTGGATTCAGGAGGATTCATCTTTCTGAATACAAATCTGGCCTCAGATTCTTACTAGCTGTGTGACCCCAGGCAAATAATTTAACCCTGTTTGCCTAAGTTCCTCATCTTTAAAATGAACTGGAGAAGGTATTGAAAAACCACTCCAGTGTCTCTACCAAGAAAACCCCAAATCCAACATAGAGTTGGATACCACTGAAATGACTGAACATTATACCTATGCACAAAGTTTTTAACCACTGAGTCATGCAAAGATGAATAAAACTTTCTCCACCTGCAGTCTGGTAGTAGCAATAGGAACATATATACAAATAATTACAATAGAAAATTTTGTTTATGTCAAGTGTTTAGGAGATACGCAAATGCTCTGTGAGAAAACTAGTAGTAATGAAAAGTTTTAGACTATAGAGAAATGTTAGAGTTGAGGAAATCAAGAAAATCTTCCTGGAGGTAGTGGCACCTAAGCCACTTCATGAAACCAGATCTTGAAGAATGGGGACATTTTCCTCATGTAGAGATTTCTATGCAGGGGAAATGGCATGAGTAAAGGCAGAATGAAGAGTAAGGTAACTTCAGTAGGTGGTAGGTAACATCTTAATATTTTTGAGCAAAGGAATAAAATATGATCATATACATAGAGTCAGAAGCAAACTCAAAAGTCATCTAACCCAACAACCTTATTTTACTGATGAACAAAGAGAGTAATCATTTGCCCAAGGGTCATGCAGGTGGAATGTGACAATATTTCTGTAGAATGAATGGAATGTAGGGCCAGGGAATACTGGAGTGTAGGGAAAGTGCTGAGGCTATTATAATTAGTCCAAGCTAGAATTACTCAAAAGCTAAAGTATCGTTACAGTAGTGAACAATGGAAGGAAGATTTGGATGCAAGAAATATTATAGAAGTTCCTCCTAAAAAAATTTAAAAGCTCTATAAAGAGCTTCTGCTTTTGTCTCTGTATCCCCCAAATCTAATAAAATGCCTAACACATAGTAGGCACTACATAAAATTACTTGTTGATTAATTTTGTTTTTCTTCTGGCATAGTTACATATTAGGGGGAAGAAGAAGAGAAAGAAAGTCATGATAAATCCAAGGTTTTAAGGTGGATTTACTAGGAAAATAAGTGTATTGTTGACAGAAAATACAAGGTCAGCAAAAGGTAAAATTTTTAGGAAAAGGAGAAAGTGTTTGCTTTTGGATATTTTGAACAACATACTTATTTATCCATGTGGAGACACCTGGAAGGTAGGTAGAGATCTGGTTTTGAAGTCAGGAGAACTTGTATTATTTTGCCTTTCTTTAAAGTTTTAATGTGAGGACCATCAGTAGTTCTGTTTTGCCTCACTTTAACTCGGAGAAATTTTTGGAATAGTGTTTTACAGCAGCCTTCAAATGTTTTATTAGCCATATAATTTCTAATTTTATAAAAACATAGAAGTAAATGAACAGTTTTTGTTCTTTAATTTTTACATATATGTTGGATGCTACATAATACTTATATTTTATTGCCCCTAATTTCTCAAAAATTTTACAGTTTAAAACATATATTATAGTTCTTTATGTAAACCTTTTCTGTGTTAAAGATTGCCATTAAACTATTGCTTAATAATGAGACTTTTTAAAATTTCAACTTCTATGAACATAGCATATCAAATCCTTTTTATTTTTCATCATTTTTTTACATATTTTATTTTTCCAATGTACTAACATCTTGGTTTATTACATTTATTTATTCATTCATTTTCTTTTTTGTCTAATTATGCATCTGTTTAGTTATTTACTTATTTGTTTTCTTATTTATTTATATATTACTCTATTTTATTAATTCATTTCTGGATCCATTATTTCATTATTGTGAACAACTTCAGGTACAGAAACTCCTTCCCTCCAGCAATGCAGATTGTCAACTCAACTATAGCTTATGTTTTAAGAAATTTGTGAAGGACCCTAAAAGTTTAAATAATTTTTCTTAGATCATACAACTATACTAGAATGCATCAGAAGCAGAACTTGAATCTTGGTCTTCCAGAAACCCCAAACTTTAGTTATTATATATGTTACTCATAAATGACACATATAGAATGTATCTATAATATATACTATATATTATCTATATATAAAAGTATATATATATATATATGTGTGTGTGTGTATATATATATATATATATATATATATATATATATGCACATGTATCTTATTTTAATTTGATATGGTTTTAAGAGTAAAAGTAGGTCTACCAAGATAGTAGACCACAAGGCAAACTTAGATCTAATAAGATAATTTAAGTGCAAATAAGTTAAAGTAAAATGCTATTTTGGATACTTATCTGGATCTGTAATCACAATAATATGGCTATGCCCTCCTTTTTACTTCTGTATATAATACTCTACCCATGCCTTCTTACTCATGCAAATCTTGGCTACAGCCTTCTAGAAATCTTTCACAAAGGGTTGAACTAAGAAGTCTTTCTTTTGCTTTCTCAATATTGCAAGGATACCAGTAAAGTAATTGAGCTGTCCTTTGGTTATTATTAATTTATACTGCATGGTAATTCATAATCCTTTTCTAGTCATAACTATCAAAGGTTCTTACAGGATTTGGACATGGTCATTAAGGAGACTCTTATGTAGAAAAACCTTTAAGATAATGTTTTGTTCTTCCAAAACAAACATTCTCTTTAAAACAACCGACAAATTATAAATACCATGTGATCTGTTATTTTCTGCAAAATAAAGATGATTGTGTGACCTCAAAGATGTAGTTTATTGCAGAATATTATTTATAAAATCCTCTTTATTCCCTTTCCATACCTTCATGAAACATGATCTCAATGCATATATATATATGTGTGTGTGTGTGTGTGTGTGTGTGTGTGTGTGTGTGTGTGTGTGTGTATACACACACACAGACATACACACACATAGATATTCTTCTCAAAAAGCTCATAGAAATGGAAAAATAAGCATAGAGAAGGATTTAATGTTTGGTTTTTTCTCTTTTTTTGTAAACATAAAGTTTACAATCCCTTCCTCTTCCTTGATGCACTTGATTTCCTCGCTTTTCCAAGATTTTAGTAATTGCTTAATGCCCTCAAAATTGTGTCACTTCCGGCTTGGACCACCTCCATTAGAAATTGGTCACATCTGGCTATTCTTCTGATTTAAAAATAAAGAATCTGCTCTTCCTACCCCCTACACACACACACACACACACACACACACACACACACACACACTTATTATTGCTGTTTTGTGCTGCAGTACAACTCATATTATTACACCATGTTTACATATTTGATCAATAAATTAATAAGCATTGCTCCCTTTCTGGTATGTCAGCACCTCAGTCCTTAATCTTCCTTTAGAAGGAGCAGAAGTTCCCAAAAGATCTCACTTAATAATATTGAGAGAAGATAAAATTAAATCCTATAAAATTATACATTAGATTTCTATCATAAATGACAATGATAATTACCACCATAGAGTTAGTAAGATGACAATCTGCCCCATGCTGTATTTCCTTCTTAAATTAATATCGTTTTGAAATGCTTGTTTATAAAATTATGGCCAATTAGGGTCAATTTGCTTATGAAAATTAAATCGTTGTGCTTCTCCTGGCTTTAGAGTCTAACACACCTCTACATATTTGATCTCATCCTCATTATTAATGTACATAAACTAAGGAGAGAATAAACCTCTAGGAAATTTAGAAAAAAAATAAATGAAGCCAGAAAATGTCATGATTCATCTGTTTCTGGCATGCAGTTTTAACTTGTCAACAAAAGACTGACATAGATTGTGTTGCGTGCCTCTGTTGAGGTGATGATCTGAATACAGATTGTGGGTTTTGACTGCAGATGTTAAAAGCACACCATTTCTAACAGATGTATAATCTGATTAAATATGCAATGCAATGATATTGTCAAAACCCATTAATCACTCTTTCAGGACACATTAGTGTCGGCTTTACTGACAGCTGTGATGATTATACCGTCTGTGCAGGTACTGTTGCTCATCAATGATACCCATACCCGTCTTAAAAAAGATCTACAAAATACATGTGTAGTTAAAATGCATGGTATGAATAGTCCCATCATTTGAGCTGAAAAGTATACAGACTTTTCCTCCAATCGTGTTTAGCTTGAATGAATTTCTTCTTTTTTTCTCAGCATGGAACTAGACCATTTCATATGTAGTGGTATTGAGATTAATTCAAAGGTGTAGATTCTGAATTGAACCACAAATACACATAAATTAGGATACAGTTTCATGGCTGATGATTACACAACATGTGTTCCCAGTTGAATAGTGTCAAAGTCTTTCTTTCTATTGCAAATACTAACAAGCACTGATTTTTCATCTTGCAATAAATGCAAGTATTACAGTTTATTTGGGAAACCCTACTAACTTGAATTTAGTAACTACCACACCCTACTTGATCTCCATGCATACACCCCAAGAGATTACATTAAAAGTCAAGAAATGTTTATAGAATCCTTGTAGGATAAATTTGAACAAACAACTATTTTACAGAATAGGTGTTGATGTTAGTGACATGAATAGCATCTACCCAGGTATGGGGGATCCAGATTTGGCTCTAAACTCTTTTACAATGATAGTTTAGGGGTCAATTTATCAGAGGGGCCCAAAATGCTAAATATGAAATCTGGAAGACAGATACAAATCCCATCTCTGATGTTAATTAGTTGCATGAACATAAGCAAATCCAACTTTCTAAGCTTCAGTTTCCATATATTTGTGATAGTAATACTTAATTCACTGGCCAAATAAGAGAATCAAATGAGATGATATAAGTAAAATGCTTTGAAATATTTAAATTACTGTATAAATGTCAGTTACTATTACTTCCCAAGGTAGAATGACCAGTAATTGTACCAATACTTAGATAGAAATGCCCTTCCTCCCCACCAAAACAAAGTAAAACTCCTTATTCATTTTTGAAATAAAGTCCCATATAGCTATTAAGAAGGCCTAGTCAGACTGGACTCTTAATCAACTTTCAGGGCCAAACAAAATGATTGAAATTGAATAAGATTTATTTTATTGGTCTTAAAACTATTTTACATATTAGATCAATAATAATTTTCCTTTTGAAATTGCTTTTCTCTTGTTTGATTTTGAGAATTTATTCTTTGTTTTATATGTGCAGAGTTATTAACTTATTGATTTACTAGGGGTTTTATTGTATGTTTAAGGGATTATTCTTTTTCTTTAAATATATGTACAGGGATAAAAAAATTTCTCCCTAAGAACTACTTTAGCTGCATCACACAAATACTGGTATACTATCTCATGGTAATAATTTTCCTTATTGTAAGAATTTATTATCTTTATAATTTGTTCTTTGAACCAATATTTTTCAGGAGAATATTGTTTAAATTCCATTTAAATATAAGTTCTTAGCTTATGCTTAAACCAGAGAGTCTATCTGATTTAGAAAAATATGTATACATAAGATTTCCATTCAATAATTGACCAAAAAAACTATCCTTTCTATTTTTCAATTATATTTGTTAGAATTATCTAAGCAAAAAGAGGAATATTTCTACCTTTTTATAATTAATTTTGCTTTTAGTATTTATATGTATAAAATTTCATTGTTTATTATACAGTGTGTTTAAGTATTCTTCCATTTCCCTATTCATCTTTTTGCTATATCTATTTTTTATTGTTCCCTCCTTTGAACGTATGATTGGAGTGCTATTTTAAAATATCAGTTGAGTCATACCATTCTACTCCAAATCCTCATTTGAAAGAGTACAAATCTGTGTTTTAAATGTGTTTCATATATAAAGCAAATTATTAGAATTTGCTTTCTGAAAGTCTCTGCCATCCTCTTTTATTTATCTGTGAGTTCTTACCATTCACATTCAGTTTTATTGTTTTTCAGTCTACTTTTCCCTGACAAAAATTATATTGTAATATATCTTCCTCTATCCTCATTTTGGGAAAAATAGTATAAAGAAGTATCTGCAGTTATAATTGCTTGTAATTTAATTAAATAATTAATTCAAGGAATATTTATTAAAAACTTAATATTTGCCAATCCTTATACCAGGCACTGAGTATGCAAAAACAAAAAATAAATATTCCCTGCTCTCAAGGGAAGTTATATTCTTTTAAAACATACCAACCTATATATAGAGAAATAAACATATAATATATTCCCAATAAATACAATTTTGGGGGGTGAGGGAAAACACAATTTGTAAGGTTAAGGGAAAGCATCATGAAGGAGGTAGCACTTGCGTGGACTTGAGTCTTGAGTGGAAACTAGAGATTTCAATAGGTGGGAAGGGAGTATATTGATTACAAGCATAGGATCCAGCTTTACAAAAAAACAAAAACAAAAACCGAAACCGTGAATGTAGGAGATAGAATGTAGAGTATTTTAAACAACAAATAGACTAGTTTGGTTGAAACATAGAATGTGTGAATTGTGTGAATTAAATTTGAAAAGTTAGGTTGGATCCTGATTGTAGAGGAGGATATATATCAAAGAGGAGCTTGCATTTTATTCCAGAGGCAATGATAGAATGTGTAAATCTTCTTGAGTAGAGGAGTGGCATATGTGTGCCAAAACTCTGGTTGTTCCTATGATGGATTAGAGTGCAGAGAGATTAGAGGCAAAGTTATCAGTTTCATCAATTTGGAACTATTATAATAGTCTGGGAGGACCTAAACTAAGGTTTTGTATGTGACAGGAAGATGACAGAGGAGAGAAGTTCCTTGCCCAAACTCCCCCATTTCCCTTCTCCTTTCCCTCCCAGCCTAGATTCTAATCTTGCTTCACCCCTAACCTTTATATGTATGTATGTGTGTGTTGTATGTATTATTATTATTATCATTTTTAATTCTGCCGGTCTCCTCCCCATTCAAATCCTCAGAAAACCTTCATTTCTCTAACCCTAACATAACTAAAGAGGTCAAACGAGATATGTATGCTCATGGTAAAGAGAAAGGCGATGATGTTGCTGGTTTTGGGGTGAATGATTCATTCTCTTTTTTTCCTCTCCTAATCCAAACTGTACTCCAAACTGTTATGTATTTCATGCCTGTCATTCAGTGAGTATTGGCTTTGAATCCAATTGCAGAGGCTTACATAAATATTATTTTTATTTTACTAAAAAATAAAATAATGCCTCTAGAAAGTATATGTGAATTAACAGGGATAGAAAAAAAATAAGTTTATCCCAGAATTTGAGGCTGTGTGGGAAGAACATTGTGGAATAAATATACACATAATTCTGTTGTGATCATATATTTTTAAATTCCATAAAGATGATATTATAATTTTTCTTGGTCATCTATACTATATGTGTTTTTTTCAAAATAGACAAAGTAGCATGCTTTCAGGCTTTTTTTATGAACCCTAGAATATATTAGTCATGAGGATTAAGTATAAATGCTGTTAATACACCTAATTCCTTCCAAATCTAACTCACATGAATTTTATGATGGACCATGCTTATAAAGAGGCTCATTTTCTTCAAAGAGAGAGTTTCGTTGACTCTGAAATAGTCATTTTATTCCATATATGAGGTATGTTACCCCTCTTAGCAGGGTTAAGAATTTATGGTATATTAATATCAGGAAACAGTTGCTTAAGCTACTCCTTCACACAAAAGGGAAAAGTAATACAGTTCCCTTGTAAATCACAAGCCTTTGGAATTCAGCAACACATTGCAGGTAAAATAGTTTCCTAAGGAGGCTTCTGAATATGAGAAGAGAAAAAAAGCTTTCAACTTTCAAATTACTTCAATCAAAATAGAAATTATTCTTTACTAAGAGATTTTGATTCTTTGGATGTTAAATTGGAATTCCCCAGGAGTATTAAATTTTTCCTACCTGCCTTTTAAGTAACTGTAGTACCTTATTATCTAAATGGTGTCTTTGTGTTGGAATTTCCACTATTCATATAGTCTCAAAAGTTTTCCAGGCTTCAAATTTGCCATAGTAATGGTAAATAAATGGGAAAATGGTCCAAGTTATAACTACTTAACAATTTATCCAGCATTCATTCATCAGCTAGCTGAGAGGTCATCACAAATCTAAGTTTTGCAGGTCATATTTTAGGAAGGATATTAAGAAGCCTAAGAGCATGCAAAAGGATATTCTCAGTATTCTCAGAGAATTAAAAAACTATATCATTGTGAAGGTTGACTGAAGGAAATGGTGAAGTTGACAGTAGAGAATTATGAAAAGGGAATTCATGGTCAGATATAGGTTGGACTAGGTGGTCACTGAGGTCTCTTTTAACTCTGAGATTCTATGATTTTAAAAATAAAATATTTAAGGTGAACATCTACCACTGTCTTTATACATTTGAAAGACAAATGTTACATGGAAGAAAAATTAGGTTCATTTAACTTGAATTTGGAATGCAGAACTAATGCCAATGGGCAGAAGTTACAAGAGGTCCCTTTCATCTCACTATGAAGAAGAATTTCTTATCCTTTAGGGTGCTCTCAAATTTTAACAGACTATCATGAAAGTAGTGAGCTCTATGTCTTTGGAGGTCTTCAAGCACTGGGTGGGTAATATTTTGTTGAGGATGTCATAAAATAGAATCATATTTCAGATAGGAGTTAAACTAGTTTACATCCAGCTAAGTGAGAATAAAGCACTGCAAGAAGTAAGAGTATAATGAGGCAAATCATTTACTTCCTAGTTTTCCATTTAATAGGCTGGTCCTATAAATCAAGGAGGTATGGGAAAGTATGCCTACCGATGTGGGGATATTTATAATGCTTGCTAATTCACATATTTATTCTTGTGGACAAATTACACAAGGACCAAAAAATCCATTTGTTCAGATTTATTATGATTTATAAAAACATGATAAAAGTAGTTACAACAAGGCATCCTGACTCTTAGCAGCAATTTAGCTATGTATAACTTAGACTTGGTTTTCCAAGCAACTTTAGCAAGCAAACTCAGTCCTAGGGAAATAGACTATAAATAGTGAGGCACCTCATTGGTGTGGCTTACACTCTTATTTATGGGGTGATTTGATTTACACTGGTCCGTTCTTGCATTGTGATATCTGGGGTTCCCAGAGCGGGACCACTCTGTAATTTCAACTCATACTTTCTCAGAGTCCTTAGAGGGGATTTTTGGGGGAGGACTTAGACCCCTACTTCCCACCTTTTTGCCTCCTGACCTCCTACCAGAGTGTTACCTCATTTATACAAAATCAGCCACCATGGCACCATTCCTTAAACTGGAAATATTTACTTAAAAATAAAGTAATAATAAGAATAATTATAATATCTTATTTACTCAGCTGCTTATCTGCCAGCTATGCCTCCTCTATCATTCGCTAGTCTCCTACTTATCAAATCTGTTCCTCTTCTACTTCTGAGCAGATGAAATAATGATAAATGTTTTACTCACAACACCCTTAAAAGGAATATGAGAAAGTGTCATGGTACTGTAATGGCATCATCTCTTAAGCTGCAGCAGATTCCTAAGCTTTGCTCTCTAGACAGGATAAATAACTCCAGCTTGCTCTTGACTCAGCGGTATTCTCCTTTGTCAGCATATCCTCTTACCATGTTATGGAAAATTAGAACTCACAACACAACTCCTCAGGCTGGTTCTCTGGGCCATGTAGACAAGCCTAGTCAGAGCTTTACTCAACTGTAACCTGCTTTATCCAGTCCACCCCTCATCTCTTCTTACAGTAAAGCCATTAAAATAATTGCCTTACCCCCTCTGTTTCTCTCTTAAAAGAGAGGGAATTAGAAAATAACCAAGAATATCTGGAAGCTTTTACCTCTTTTAAGCATTAGACAGTTCTGGAGGATAATAGCTAAAACTATAGCAAAATTGAACTCTCTTCCTGTGAGCTTCTAGTCTTGCAGCAGCTAATCATCAGACTCCCATCAACAGTAGCTGAAGCCTTTATTCATTCCAGTTAACTCTTCTGCTGGCTTTTTAACTCAGGTCCTTCAAAGCTGCCTTTACACCACTTACAATGCCTCAAACCACAACTTCCTGGTTGTCAGTTACTCACTCAGTCTTTCGTTTATGAAGTAAAACTCATGAAACCATCTTTTAATTTTGAAGCAACAGTCCAAAAGTAATCTTCCCACAAGTTTCCAAGCAGGTATTTGATTTATCAACTGTCTGAATTTTAATCTCTCAAACCATAAAAACAATTACATGTAATTGAGCTGAGAGACAACAGTCTCTCAAATAGGTCCTTTAAGTACATCCATCAGATTTAGTTCTCTGTCTAGGTCTTCTTATAGCCCAACTCTCTAACATTTTATCAGAGAAACTATGTTTCTTTGCTTGTTTATTTTATGAGCTGTTTTGTATTTTTCTATGAGAAAATCCTTTTATCCTCTTTCATCAGAAACTATTAATATATGGAAGTGAAAATACTATATATTAAAAAAGGAGGGAGTATAATGTGGGGAAGTAGAGGGTGGGGAGAACCATATCAGAGAAAAGAGGACCTGAATTAAATGCTTGGCTCTGTCACTCATAGCTTCTGTGACCTAAGGGGCAAGTCACTTATCTTTTCTGGGTCTCAGTCTCCCATCTATAAGTTGAAGGTGTTGGAAAAAATGGGACAACTGCAAGGTTACTCAGTGGGTTTGTAATCTAAATATCAAAACATTCTGTGTTAAGGTTAGTTCTATGATAGAGAAGTAGTCATTATTTTGGGTTTTTTTTTCCAATAAGATATAGACCATAACAAAATTAGGTCGGCACATTAAGCCTCATGGTTATTGTGCACACTTGGGATATGAAGTATACATACCCTAAGGAAGATGTGCCAATCAAACAGGAAGTATAAGAGACTTACAACAATGACAGGTGTGGGGAGAGGAGAGACAATTTCATAGATAATGCAGAATGGTAGATAATTCTGTTATCAATTTTTGATGCAGTTTTGAATTTATATTTACATGTTAGAATTCTGAGAAATTTTAACAGTTTCAACAACATAACTGTTGTCCTATGAAGATCATTTTGGAGAAGAAAGAAGTTACTGAGTTTTTTTTCTTCACTTCCTTAGGAAGAGTAATGAAAAAAGCACAGGTTATAGATTCAGGATACAATACCTTCATATAAAGTACCTATGAAACCATAAAATACTTTATTTTCCTTCTTGTATTTGGACCCTCTTGTATCCTTTATAAAAATATATTTGCTACTTTAAAATTAAAGAAAAGTATTTTTTTAAAAGTTAGATAACTTTTCTCTGTTGTTTTAAGTGTTAAGAATATGATATTTTATGACATAGAACTCATAATGGTTAACTGTCCACATACAGAACAAAACAACATGCCAAACTAAACTTCAAATAGTCAATATACATGTATAATACCATTGAATATAAATATGAATCATTAAGAACTACTGCTTTGATCCTTCCTATTGCCAAAATATATTAGTAGAAGAAGGTATAAAAGAAATATTTTGTAAGAAAGTGAAAGGAAAGGAAATGTATGTTGAATATTTTGAAACATCCATTCCTTGTCTGGTTCTAGTCAGCTTTATCTTCTAGGACAAAAGATACTATGTTGAGGTGAACTAGCTATATCCAAATATAGACTAAAACCATAAAATGATATTTCTTGGGGAAGAACACATATAGATGTATACAAAAAATATCAATTGTATACCTCTTTGTGGTTTTATACAACCTGAATTTGAGGGATAATATATTTCATGTATTCAGGCCAACATAGCTTCTATATATGTATAGCAGTTTTGAGTTACCTCTTTGAAATCTAGAACCCCTACTTTTGTTTGTGTTCATTCTCTCCCTGGACTTTGGGGTTTTAAATTATTGTTCTTAAATTTTTTTCAATAAACATCTTTGTTAAAATTTAATTAATCTAGTTAGTCACTTATTATTGGGAAGCACATTGATGTTGTCAGTGAGTGAATGATAGAACTAAAAAGCCACCCCCCAGGTTTACTTCTAAAAAAATATAAATTTTAGTCATAAGGTAGTCTTTGCAAACTCAGATTCTTAACATTGGTAGCAATTGGGAAAGTAGCCCTGGAAGGGATGTTACACATGATACCATCAGTATGTGCATAGGCTTATGCCAGCTGAAAGAATGAAATGAGTCCTTTTGCTCTATATTGTGTTAGAGAAATGAGGAG
The DNA here is from genome assembly GCA_011680675.1 of Gymnobelideus leadbeateri. NCBI lineage: Eukaryota > Metazoa > Chordata > Mammalia > Diprotodontia > Petauridae > Gymnobelideus > Gymnobelideus leadbeateri. The sequence continues at coordinate 104,199 of WOXC01009559.1, read as the reverse complement.
CAAAACCTCAAATTGATGTGATACTACCCCATGAAGATGCCTTATACGAGGATGAATAGGTGCTTGAAATCAGGATTGGTAAAAAAAAAAAAATAAATGAAAAATGCTTTAAAACTTTCACCAAATTTTGGGATATAAACTACAGAGGAATAAGATTAAAACGAAGTACTATATTAAAAGGACAGGGAGATGGCTCATTGGATAGAACCATGTCCTGGAATCAGGAAGACCCATGTTGAAATCTTATCTCAGACATTTTACTAGCTGTGTGATCTTGGGAAAGTCACATAACTGTGTTTACATCCATTTCTTCATCTGTAAAATGAGCTAGGCAAGGAATGCCAAACCAGTCCTTCATTTTTTCCAAGAAAACACCAAACAGGGTCATGAAGAATCAGAAATGATTGAATAATGAAAGCTGTATTCAACACATGATTTAAGTAAATGGTAGTTGATCATTCATCAGGCGTTTTTTAAGTGACTACAATGTTCAAGACCTTCCATTACAGTGATTCTCAATTGCTTCATCATAACATAGAGGTGCCTCTTGGTTTTTAAAATCTGTTCCAGAAAAGTTTGAGCCCTGACATTTCCTACCAAGGTGATAAGACACTGAGTAAGGATTCAGTCAACAATGAACTCATCTGTTTGAATGTTTGTCTGTCACCTATGGCTAAGTTAAGAGGGATTCAAAGCTTAAAGATAAGTCACCAGATAGTGCTTTTGTTCAGCCACGGTAATTCATGAAGACCATCTACTAGCATGTTGAGCATGTGCTATGATAGAGGAAAAACTCACACCACTGAAATCACAGATCTCAGAGGCCTTGAAATATAAATATTTTGAAAGTTCTCTGCTAGCCCAGAGAGTGGTAAAAGATAACATCCTCTGGGGCGGCTAGGTGGCACAGCGAGTAGAGCGTTGGTCCTGGAGTCAGAAGCACCTGAGTTCGGATCCGACCTCAGACACTTAATGCACACACAAACAAAAAAAAAAAACCTAGCCATGTGACCTTGGGCAAGTTACTTAACCCCAATTGCCCTCCAAAAAGGCAAAAAAAAAATATAACATCCTCAAGAAAATTTCAGAGTAGTAAAAATTAATTTTAGATGTATATTCATGAAATTTGTGTAACAAAACAGATAATCCAGGAATTGAAAGTTTTGTGAAAATAGAAGGGCTAATTCTACTTTCAGAGAGGAGCCAAAGAAATAAAACAATACTTTGTACTTAACTTTGAATTCTTTGCAAAGAGAGAAAATGAACAGCTTCCTAAACTAGGATGGATGAAAAGAATTTAATCAGACTAAGATTTTATTAATATATGATATAGTATATTAGTTCAATGCCTTTTCGGGTCTAGATTGTTTATCAATAAATTTAGCAAAAAACCTCTCTCTCTCTCTCTCTCTCTCTCTCTCTCTCTCTCTCTCTCTCTCACACACACACACACACACACACACACACACACACACATACATACACACACACAGCAATAGGGGATAACTCCCCCAAAGAGAATAACTACAAACTCCTTTTCACCAAAATTCTATTGTAAATACATTAGGGATTTGTTAGTGGTTTTCAGTTGTGACCTTTAATAGCAAAGGTCAAATTGAAACTATTGTCAAAGTGATTTCTACCTGAAGGTTCTTATTTTTCAAATATGGCATAACATTTTCAGCGTTGTTTTTCTTCAAAGTTGCCACCTCACTACAGAAACAGCTCAATTACATATCTTGTCCTGAAGAATGTGCATTACAATGAATCCTTCTCAGGGAACATCCAAGACCATTTTACATAAATAAATCAATTCAAATGGTAACACAACAAAGGTTAAATAGATTTTTAAAATATTATAGGCCAGATGCATGTTGCCCAGTGAATATATCAGCAGTTTTGAAATAATCAAATGTTGAATTCTCCTAAAAGCATACTAAAAGGAATATTGGAAGGAAAACAAAACAAAACAAAACATTTAAACCTAACATAATCTATGGCCTAAAAAAAGAATGTGTTTTTGCCCCAGGGCAGCAAAGAGTAGTACTTATATGAGCACATGAAAATTCTATGATTTTGTCAATGGCAAAAATACATTCTACCAGAACACATTTCAATGATTCCATGACTTCCTAAATATGTCTCATTGCAATTCATTGAGAAGTTAAGTGACATGCCCAGGTCACACAGTTAGTGAATGGCAGCAGGATTGGAAAACAGCTCTTCCTAACCCTATCTTCCATCTTCCTAGGTTTTGTACTCCATCCATGAAGCCATTCTTCGCAATCATACCATATATTAGGGCTTTATACAGGTATTTGTGCTGAACTTACATATGATCCTAACAGGAACCTACCTTCTGTGTATAAAATACAATCTCCCCAAAGACACAGGTATATTTCCCATCCAGGGTCGGGAAAAGTCTTCTATACACAGGAGGTGCTTAATTAATGTTATTATATTAAATAAATAAATTGATATTTGTTCATTGATACTTTTTAAAAATCTTATAAAGACAAATTTAAAGGAATATCCATGAGAGACCCTAAGTACCCAAGTACTTTTCTGTTTATAGCCATTAGAGTGTCAAACAAAATAATATAACCAATAAATATTATTTAAAATCATTAAGCATCACAAATTCTCCCCAAAATAACAAAGTAACAATTTGGAGTTCTAAATAATTAGTAATATTTCATAAGAAAAAACATCTTGGTATTGTTGTATATTTTGTCCATAGCAAAAATATCAAAGTGTAATATAAAATAAAATGGTAATTCATCAATTGACGTTAAGTGTGTCTTCTAAACAAAGCACTGTGCTAGGTGCTGTGAATACAAATATGAAGAATGAAACAACCTCTATATGATAATGTTTTATATGCCAAACTAATAGACTTTTCTTAGTCTTTCTTTCTTCATATCTGTCAAACATTTGATAATGTTGATCATTTTCTCTTCCAGCATATTCTTTCCTAAATAGGATTTTATGTCATTGATGTTTCACAGATGCCCTCCTATCCATCTGACCCTCTGCAATTTCCTTTGGAAACCATGGATGGTTCCTCATCCATGTCATAGACTCTAACTATTGGTTTCGTACAAAGTGTTCTCTTTTAACCTAAGCTATCTCATTTGGTGTTGTCATTAATACTCATGAATTCAATTATCATCTCCATATAGATGATTCTAGTTTTTTTTTTTACCTGTTTACCTGTAGTCTCTTTCCTGAATGTTTCTCAGATTTAACTGCCTCCTGGATATTCCATAATTACCTCAAACTCAAAATGTCCAAAAGATTAACTCATTATCTTTCTTCCTCTTTCTGAACTTCCCAGCACAATTGAAGGTGTCACCATCCTTCCTGTTATATGGCTCTCAACCTCATTGTCATTCTCAACTAACAATCACACTATATATCAAATATTTTGATAAAGCTTGTCTTTTTTGCCTTCATTACATATCTTCTATAAGGCTTCTCTCTACCCATACTGACACAATTCTAATTCAGGCTCTTGTCCTATTCTCTCTCTTTTTTAAAAAATGCTGGGGGCGGCTAGGTGGCGCAGTGAGTAGAGCGCCGGCCCTGGAGTCAGAAGGACCTGAGTTCGGATCCGGCCTCAGACACTTAACCCACACAAACAAAAACCTAGCCGTGTGACCTTAGGCAAGTTACTTAACCCCAATTGCCCTAAAGGGGCGGCTAGGTGGCGCAGTGAGTAAGAGCGCCCGCCTCGGAGTTGGGATGACCCAAGATCAAATGTGGCCTCAGAAAATGAGCATCCACACATAAATAATGACTAGCCGTGTAACCTTGAGCAAGTTAATTAACCCCAACTGCTTAAAAAAAATGCTTTAGGTTTCATCTTCTGCTGACAGCTCAGGATAGGAGCAGCTGCTGTCACCATGGCTCTCAGCGACGCCGACGTCCAAAAGCAGATCAAACACATGATGGCTTTCATTGAACAGGAAGCAAATGAGAAGGCGGAAGAAATAGACGCAGAGGCAGAAGAAGAGTTCAACATTGAGAAAGGTCATCTTGTGCAAACACAGAGACTGAAGATAATGGAATATTATGAGAAGAAGGAGAAACAAATTGAGCAGCAAAAGAAAATTCAGATGTCCAACTTGATGAATCAGGCAAGGTTGAAAGTCCTCAGAGCCAGAGACGACCTTATCTCAGACTTATTAAATGAAGCAAAGCAGAGACTTGCCAAGGTAGTGAAAGATACGACCAGGTATCAGGTGCTTTTGGATGGTCTGGTCCTTCAGGGATTATACCAGTTGCTTGAGCCACGAATGATTGTCCGTTGCAAAAAAGAGGATCTCCCTCTGGTCAAGGCTGCAGTGCAAAAAGCTATCCCTATGTACAAGATTGCGACTACAAAAGATGTTGATGTCCAAGTTGATCAGGAGGCATACTTGCCAGAGGAAATAGCTGGAGGTGTGGAGATTTATAATGGGGATCGTAAAATAAAAGTTTCTAATACCCTAGAAAGTAGACTGGATCTCATAGCCCAACAGATGATGCCAGAAGTCCGTGGAGCCTTGTTTGGTGCTAATGCCAACAGGAAATTTTTGGACTAAGCCTCTGAGGAGGTGGGATCCATTCCATCTGCTGTATTGATGAGTTAATGTGTGTCTAAAATTGAAGAAACAACTATCAATGTTCCTCCTTTCTGATGCTCTCACATTGTCCTTTGTTCTTCAGTGGAGTAGCCTTTGTGTAGAAATGTCATCAGCCTAAATGTTAACTTTGGGAGAGGATATGTGGACTTAAAACTGTCAAGAAGTAACCTAGTTCACCTAGAGGTGACTAAGTTCTGCTCTCCACATTCTAGGGACATGTTGCATGGTTTTCACTGAGAATCCTTCTCTGATCTGCCTTAGATTGGAGTGAGCTGTGTATGTGAGGTATATTATAGCCTCTTTGTATTCTGTTTCTCTAGGTTACTTTAATATGCATAAGGAGCATGCATTCACTCCAACATTCATAGTTTTACCCTTGTTAACTATTTGGGCTTAGAGGCTTTCCTCACTTATATCTGTGATTCAAAAACCCAAGCTATGAATATGCTTTATTTATTAAAATAAAAATATGTGGATCAAAAAAAATGCTTTATTAATTTCTGGTTTACATCATTCATTTCCGCCAGATTTTGAGTTACAATTTTTCCCCATTTTTTCCCCTACCCACCACCCCAGAATAGCAGTCCTACAAGATATCCCCTTATCCAGTCTGCTCTTTCCCATATCTTCTCCCATACCCCCTTCAACTTTACCATTAGGGCGAGGTGAATCTCTGTGTCTCAATGCCTGAACATTTTATCTCCCAATTACATGCAAAATAGTATTAATAATAGTATTTATATATATTTGAGACGTTTAATTTTAAAACTTTGAATTTCAGATCCATTCCCTTCCTCCTTTGTCACCCATTCCCTCTGGGAAGATAAGCAATTCAGTATGTATTGTACATGTATAGCTATGCAAAACATTACCATAGTAGATATATTGTAAGAGACTGCTTATATTTCCCTCCCACCCATCTCACCTCCCACCTGGTCCATTCCCTACTTTGATCCTGTCCCTCTTTGATAGTGGGTACTTCCAACCTCTCCTCCCCCCAGAATACCCTCCCCTCCATCATCCCCCCTCTCATCCCCCTTTCCTCTCCTCTCCTGCAGGGTGAGATATCCCATTTAGTATGTATGTGATTCTCTCCTTGAGCCAACTTCAATGAGAATATGGTTTTACCTTTTTGCCTTCCTGTTCTTCCCCTCCCCTGCAACTACTTCCCCTTGCCTCTTCTACATGAGATAGTTTACCCTACCCTGTCTCTCCCCATCTCCTCTTGCCACTTTCCTCTCTCACCTCATAACTTCACCCCTTAAGTATCATCCCTTCCTACCAAATTCAACCTGTGCCCTCTATCCATGTATAACTGTAAACATATATACACACATTCACATATGTATTCATATAACCATACACCCTTCTTCCATTATTTTCATACTGAGAAAGGTTTCATCAGTCACAGTTATTGTTTTTCCATATAGGAATGTAAATATGTCAACTTTGATAAATTCCTTTTGATTTCTTTTCCCTGATTACCTTCTCAGGCATCTCTTGCTTCTTGTGTCTGGATGTCAAATTTTCTATTCAAATCTGTTTTTTTCCTCAAGAATGCTTGAAAGTCCTCTATTCCACTGAATGACCATATTTTCCCCTGAAACAAAATACTCAGTTTTGTTGGGTAGGTGACCCTCGGCTTCAATCCCAGCTCTTTTGCCCTCTGGAATATCATATTCCATGCCCTATGATCCCTCAGTGTAGAAGCTGCCAGGTCCTGTGCTATTCTGATTGTGTTTCCACAATATTGAAATTGTTTCTTCCTGGCTGCTTGTAGTATTTTCTCCTTGATCTGGGGATTCTGGAACCTGGCTATAATATTCCTGGCAGTTTTCTTTTTGGGATCTTTTTCAGGAGGTGATCTATGGATTCTTTCAACCTCTATTTTGCCCTCTGGATCTAAAACATCAGGGCAATTTTCCTTGAGAATTTCTTGAAGGGTGATTTCTAGGTTCTTTCTTTGATCATGCCTTTTGGGTAGTCCAATAATTTTTAAATTGTCTCTCCTGGATCTATTTTCCAGGTCAGTGCCACATCCTTCTTGACTCAACCAGGTACATTAATCTGAGACTTCTCACAGAAGAAATAATTGAATTGTCATTGAATTTTGGAATTGGGTGGGGTGGGAGGAAGGAAAGATAGGAATGCATTTTCTCTACTTGAAAGGAAAGACAATATGCCTCCAAATAATATCCCTTCAGGGTACCAACACTAAATAGCAAAGGGACTAAAATAGACTTGGCATGCTAAGGGTGCAGAATTCATCTAAATCAGTCAGTTGAAAGCATCTGAAAGGGAAAGCTGAAGGGGTGAAAAATGGCTAAGATGCTGCACCACTTCAAAAAGAAGGAAAATCTTTTCTAATACTATTGGTTGCAAATAATTTCTTATATTCTTGGCATTGCTATGTGGGTTATTGGAAACTAAACTATTTATCAAATGTTTCTGCACAACTGGTATCACATGGTCTTTGGAAAAAACAAATGATGAATTTGATAACATTTACTCACATGCATTTTCTTTTTTCTCTATTGGATTTCCTGCTAAGATAGTCAGCATCCAGCACAAGCTGTGGAAAGTGCAGGGAGAAGAGGAAACCTTACTTTTTGTATGGTTTTCCAAGGCCAAACTAAGGTTCTTCCTTATGTGAAATGCATGGAGTGTACCTAGTGCAATTTCAGTAAATAAGATCCTGCTCTGAGGCCACCGCATGCTATTTTCATACAGTTTAGGTTGACAGATAGTCAGTGTTCAGGAATGCATTTTTCCTTGCTTTGACAGTACCTAGAAATTGAATTCTCTCTCATCGACTAGCTTCCGTTTGCATGAGGTAACACTTTAAATATATGTGCCAACATATACGGTGCAAGGAATTCATTATGACAATGGGCCATCCTTTTGAGATTAAAGAGTATAGTGTGACTTAAATGATGAAACACATATTACTATCCTGAGTATATTTAGATATACTTCCATTGCTCACATGTGAAAATTATAAGCAGCAATATGTAAGATGTATTTTAGTTATTGCTAAAACTAGTTGCTCTTCATGATGATATAGGTGGAAGGGTCACATATAATAACAGAATTTAAAAATACAAAGGTGAGCACATGCCTTTATAGAATCACATTACAAACAATTTAAAGAGGATTAAAGGAAGTACAGGAGTCTAGGGATTCTTAAGTTACAAAGACGCTTTGTTATTTATTGAAATGAATTGAAGCTTTAACATTCAGTATTTCCCAGTGCTTAATAAAGTACCTCAGTTATAGTAGGTGCTTAATAAGTGCTATATCTAAAGATATCTTTGAATATTCTATTGAAAAAGTTTGATGTCATTATAAAATTATTTCATTTGCATGAGAACAACCTAGAAAATAAAAAATACAAATTTTATATGTAACAGAAAAAATGAAATACTCTTCAATTCTATTATCAAAAGGTCTGTTTTCTCCCCACCCTTTCTACTTTTCAATTAAAATACTAAGGAAATATTGTCATAGCCTACATCTTTTGTTCTTCATGTAGTTAAGTATGGGCATTCCAGGTACTTTTCTTAGTGACTACAGAAAAGATTTTCAGTTCAAAGAGCTCTCAACTCATGACATAAAATAGTCTTACTGCAAGGAAGTTTTAAGTGTTGTATCATTAAGGAAATCTTTCAGTCCAAATAATCATTCCATTTTTAAACATGCTATTTCAACTTGTGGATATGTAAATATATGGAAAAATAGGATATTGATGACACACTATAATTGGCAATTAGCCAGACTGTCACCTGTCACCCTACCAAGTGAAGGTTAGGAGAAAATTTTCCCTCTTATGAGTATCTATTAAATGATACAATTGTGCATCTTACATTTTTCTAGGTCTTTCTAGAAAATCATCAAAAGTATAACAGGAATTTATTACAAATGACTTGGTATAATACCTGAAGTGTGCTTGTTATCAGTAATATGAACAGCAGACTTGTTTAATAGTATGACTTTATCCTTTGTGATTTGCCCCTAATACTATTGACCTTGACCTTCCACATTTTTTCTGAGATTCTTAAAAGAGATTTATAGGAATGTATAATATATATTTGTGGGGATCAAACATAATACAGAATTTCAGACAAATATTGAATATTCTAAAGAGAAAAAAACACATTTCTTATCTAAAATATTTAGACCTGGGATGGGGGTAGAGGTAGGGAAGCTGAGCAAAAAAAGAAAATGAAAAAGCATTATGTAATGTGTTGATTGTTATTCAATATTATATCATAGACATTTTGTAATACTGGTTCTAGTCCTTACTGAATCTCTTGCATGTGAATCATATTCCACTCATAGTTATTGCTTTTCAGAATGGGGGTAATGCTATAGATTTAGACTTATTCATGTTTGCATTCTTTCACAGATCTTAGATCTTTGTTTTGTATTCCTCAAATAGTGACAAACATAATCTATTCATATCTTCTCATTTCATGGTGATCTGGCCCTTTGCATTGTTAATATATTTTTGCTTAATAGGAAGATCTTTCCCATTCATTATTAGGCCCATGTGACATGCTTGAGTCACTTGAGTCGGGTGGGAGGAATTTGCTGAACAGGTAGAGCAGAAAGGATGGGTAGAGCCCAGAGGAAGTTGGTCAGAGCAGTTAGAGCTGAAGGAGAGAGAGGAAGCAAGTAGGGAGCTGTGAATGTTCATTTGTGGGAAGGCCCTAACAGGGGGATGGCTTGGGGATAAAGTTACATCCTGCATTATTATTGTGTTTAGTTTTCTTTGTGGTTATGATGGATTTGGCTTTCTGGTGTTGGGATATGGCTTTCTAGTGTTTGAATAAATATTTTGTTTTTGTCTTCCTGGTGGAGAGTCTGTTATATTTTGTGATTCAGAATTACACCAGCATATTCATAGCTGCCATAGGTAATATAAATATTGCATTGGTGTTACACACCTGGGCTCTCATAATTTTTTTTCATATAAGGGACCTTCCTCCACATCTCTAAATATTGTATCAAAACCAGTGGAGCACTAGGGCTATCAGTTAATATTTGTTAAGTGCCTTCTATGTAGTAGGCACTATGCTAAGTCCTGGTGATAAAAAAGAGGCAAAAGCAGTCCCTGTTCTCAAGGATCATATAAGCTAATGACTTATCCATCTAGTGTTTGTTTGTTTTTGTTTTTGTTTTTTATAGGAACAACCTATTTTATTTTCTGGTCATGAATTCATCTCATCATATCATAGGCGATATGCATATCCTCTGTATTTGACATGTTGAAATGTGTCAGGCCACTCTTAATTATTTGAAGACTGATATTTCATGTCTGAAATTCTTGGGATTATAAACTTTTAAATTTTTTTGGAGAGAAACCTGATGGCCAGAGTGATTAAGTATTCTCATCTGGATCACAAAGCTCATAAGTATCAGAGGCAGACCTTGACACAGGTCACCAACTCCAAGCCCAACAAAATATCTACCATGCCATAGAGGAAAAAATATTATTTTTATTAAAAAGTAAAAATTAAACAAACAAAAGGGGAAATGTAAGTTCAGGTTCATTTAATTCACTACATAATTCCCCAAAGGCTATCGGGTCTACCATTCTATATCTACTATATATTTGATTCTGAATCTAGTTTTTGTTTTTATTTTTGTTTTGCTTTTTGGAAGGGGAAGGCAGGGTGATTGGGGTTAAGTGACTTGCCCAAGGTCACATGGCTAGTAAGTATTAAGTGTCTGAGGCCTCATTTGAATTCAGGTCCTCTGGACTCCAGGGCCAGTGCTCTATTCACTGCACCACCTAGTGGCCCTGGAATCTAGTTAATTTGTGATTTACACTGCATTATATATTTATATCTATGTATATTTATACATAGATAAAAAAGATATCTATATCTATATGCATTCCACATGCTTACAAACAATGTTTATGAAATTGTCAAACTGAATATCATTTTCTGGACAGACAACATTTCTTGTGTTCCTGTTTCATAGTTGGCATTGCACCAAAATCTAAAGCATTGACATTGTACCAAACTCCTAAATTAGGCAAAAAAAAAACAAGCAAAAAGCCTGACTATCCACATAAGCAATACCAAATTGATAAAGGATGCATATCATCTAGACTCTTGTTCAGTTATTTTTCAGTAGTGTCTGTCTTTGTAACCTAATTTGGAGTTTTTTGGCAAAGATACTGGAGTGTTTGACATTTCCTTCTCCAGATTAATCTACAGATGAGGAAACTGAGACAAACAGGGTTAGGTGACTTGGCCAGGGCCATAGAACAATCAAGTGTATCAGGCCAGATTTGAACTTAGAAAAATGGTCTGGCTCCAGGTATGCTGCATCACCTAACTGCCCTATCCAGACTTATTTATGGCTTAACTATATTCATTGCAGTTAATAAGAAATTGAGCATTTTGAGGACTTACTCTGTATAAACTAGTATTAATACTGTGCATAATATAAGAAAGAATGAAACATGAACTTCAAGGAGCTTAGAATTAAATTTAATATGAAATACAATTAAAAGGGGAAGTTGTTGCTTTGGTATCAATTATGTGTCTGATGTTGCTAGACTATTGCAGAATAAAGGAAATGAATTAGTATAGATGGCTCCTTATACTGAGTGTTTTATAATTAAAGATGAGGGGGGTGGAGCCAAGATGGCGGTGTAGAAACAGCATGTCCAAGGCACTCTCCCCCCAGAGCACCTCCAAACTATGTAAAAGGGGACTCTGAACAACTTGTGGAGCCCCAGCACCCACAGAACGACAGCCCAGAAGCCCTGCAGGAAGGACCAGCACAGCGCTCTGGGAGCCTGCAGTGCAGCACACAGCACTCAGAGAGCCGAGCCCAGGTCCTCTTGAGCCGAGGTTTTAGCCCCAGGGTGTCTGGGCCAGCAGCCTGCTGGAGGGACCCCAGAACACCAACAGCTGTGGCAATTCCAAAATTATCAACACAGATATGCCTAGGACAAAGTGAGAGGTTAGTGCCCTATGGACTTTGGGACCAGTATTTGGGGAATGTGTCAGCTTCCTCCCCTGGGGGCTAGGAGCCACTGAGGAGACAAGCAATTTTGCAGTTTTCAATGGCAGCTCCAGCTCCTGGCCTGTGAACTGTGGGGAGATCCAGCGATCAGTCCTGGGGCTAATCGCTCTTGCTTTAACCTCCCTGGATCTGGATTGTGATCTGGGGTGGAAGTTGTGGGGTGGATACCCAGCTTGCCAGAAATGGAAGTTGTCCCCCCACACTTTCAGGACAGAAGCTCCCCTGTCTGGTGGCAGAGTCATACTGTGACAACAAGCCTAAAAGTCAAGTAATTAAGTGGCAACATGCCAAGGCAAAGGAAACAAATTAAACAGAAAAATGCAACATTAGATTCCTATTTTGGGGGCAAAGAGGATCAAAGCATAGAACAGGAGGAGGACTATGAGGTCAGAAACCCTGCTCCAAAAGCCCCAAAGGAAAATATGAGTGGGTTACAGGCCATAGAGGACCTTAAGAAGGACTTTAAAAGTCAAATAAGAGAAGTGGAGGAAAACTTGGGAAGAGAAATGAGAAGGATGCAGGAAAAGTATGAAATGTGGGTCAACAGCCTGTCTGAGGAAAATAACACCATAAAAATAGACTAACTCAAATGGCAAAAGAGGGCCAAAAGGGCAATGAGGAGAAGAATGCCTTAAAAAGCCAAATTTACCAAATTGGTAAAGAATCTCAAAAGTTCACTGAGGAGATTCATTCCTTCAGATTTAGACTGGAACAAATGAAAGCTAATGACGTTATGAGAAATCAAGATGCTGTTAAGCAGATCCAAACAAATGAAAGAATAGAAGGCAATGTGAAATATCTCATGGGAAAAACCACTGACCTGGAAAATAGGTCCGGGAGAGACAATTTAAAAGTTATTGGACTACCCGAAAGCCATGATCAAAGAAAGAACCTAGAAATCACCCTTCAAGAAATTCTCAAGGAAAATTGCCCTGATGTTTTAGATCCAGAGGGCAAAATAGAGGTTGAAAGAATCCACTGATCACCTCCTAAAAAAGATCCCAAGAAGGAAACTCCCAGGAATATTATAGCCAGGTTCCAGAATCCCCAGATCAAGGAGAAAATACTACAAGCAGCCAGGAAGAACACCTTCAATATTGTGGAAACACAATCAGAATAGCACAGAACCTGGCAGATTCTACACTGAGGGATCGTAGGGCATGGAATATGATATTCCAGAGGGCAAAAGAGCTGGGATTGAAGCTGAGGGTCACCTACCCAGCAAAACTGAGTATTTTGTTTCAGGAGAAAATATGGTCATTCAGTGGAATAGAGGACTTTCAAGCATTCTTGAGGAAAAAACCAGATTTGAATGGAAAATTTGACATCCAGACACAAGAAGCAAGAGATACCTGAGAAGGTAATCAGGGAAAAGAAATCAAAAGGAACTTATCAAAGTTGACATATTTACATTCCTTCATGGAAAAACAATAACTGTGACTGATGAAAACTTTCTCAGTATGAAAATAATGGAAGAAGGGTGTATGGTCATATGAATACATTTGTGAATGTGTGCATATATGTTTATAATTATACATGGATAGAGGGCATAGGTTGAATTTGTTGGGAAGGGAGGATCCTCAGGGGGTGAAACTCTGAAGTGAGAGAGGAAAGTGGCAAGAGGAGATGGGGAGAGACAGGGTAGGGTAAACTATCTCATGTAGAAGAAACAAGGGGAAGTGGCTGCAAGGTTGGGGAAGAATAGGAAGGCAAAAAGGCAAAACCATATTCTCATTAAATTTGGTTCAGGGAGAGAATGACATACATACTAAATGGGATATCTCAACCTGCAGCAGAATAGGGAGAAGGGGGATGAGAGGAGGGATGATGAATGGGAGGGCATCCTTTGGGGGAGGGGAGGTTGGAAGTACCCACTATAAAAGAGGGACAGGATCAAGTAGGGAATGTACCAGGTGGGGGGTGGGATGAGTGGGAGGGAATTATAAGCAGCCTTGTACAATATATCTACTATGGTAATATTTTGCATATCTAGACATGTATAACATATACTGAATTACTTATCTTCCCTGAGGGAATGGGTGACAAGGGAGGAAGGGAATGGATCTGAAATTCGAGGTCTTAAAATTAAATGTTTCAAATATATATAAATACTATTATTAATACTCTTTTGCTTGTAATTGGGAGATAAGATGTGCAGGCATTGGGGCACAGAGATTCACTTTGCTCTAATGGAAAAGTCGAAGGGATTATGGGAGAAAATATGGGAGAGAGCAGATCAGAGGAAGCCATATCTTGTGGGACTGCTATTCTGGGAGTGTGGGTAGGGGAAAAACGGGGCAAAAAATTGCAACTCAAAATCTGGTGGAAATGAATGCTGTAAAACAGAAGTTAATAAAGCATTTGTTTAATAAAAAAAAAATTAAAGATGAAGAGGCAGCTAGGTGGTGCAGTGAGTAAGAATGCAGGCCACAGAGTTGGGAGGATCCGGGATTGGTTCCAGCCTCAGAAAATTAGCACCCACACATAAATAACTAGCTGTGTAACCTTGAGCAAGTTACTTAACCCCAATTCCTTTAAAAGAATAATTAAAGATGAAGATGAAGAAGAAAATAGCTCAAAGCAAGAGAATCATAAAGACGCCATACTAAATGGGCCCTCTTAATATTATGTTTTAAGAGAAACTGCAAAAAAAGTAAATTCCTCCAGTGTTCCTTTTCCTGAATTATAGTTGCTAAAACTTGACTGTGAAAAATAACATATTTTGTTTGGCCGACAAAAATAGCACATCTTTTGCCCCAGGAAATAGAGCAGGCTGACTGCTAATCTGTATATGGATTGTTCTTACATTTAGATTCCAAGCCCACCATCCTAACTATCCCTCTGAAACTTCAGTGAAGAAAAGTTTGCTCTCTTGTTCTTATTCTAAGTATGATTATGTCAACTGTTAGATTTTCCTCTACTTTGTTAAATATAGAAGATTAAGTAAGGACAATTGTTCCATCCAAAAGCTGTGAGTTATCCTTAATGTTACTTTCCATGCAAAGTTTTAATTGTGTCATTGTGTTGCAAGGCACATGCCAACCTGGTTGAATAGTCTATACTCCATGTTCCAGATATTGGAATTACTTGAGAGAACATTTGTATGGGAAGATTGATTTCACTGGGAGCAGTGGTTGAATGTGTATATTGTGGTTGGGATTCCCAACTAATCCATCTTTGGCTTATGTGAAAAATGTAAGCAATTAACCATAAACAAATGCATTCCCTAGCTAATTCTACAAAATAGTAGGGATTTAAAAGAGACAAAAAGTTGCTGTTGTTGTTTTAAAAGAGGTGAATGTTAAGAATTCCAATAATTTATGGGATTATATGTCCTTGGAATAGATCTTTTCTCAGTAAGAGAAAGGGACAAGGCAAAAAAAAAAAATGAGTCTACCTTTAGAGGTGAGAGGTTAGGCCATCCTACATGACTGTGACACACTTGAAGTCTTTGATGATATTGCCACATATTACAGAGATAGATATGATATTGCCAGATATGATAAATTTGTCTTTTCATATGCAAGGAGCAACAGATTTATTAAGGTGTGTTCCTGAGTTAATCTTAGTTGTTGGAGATAATAAAATCACCATTTCATCTTAGCCTCCATATTTATTGAAAGACAATTGTAATAGTACTAAAAAACTTAAACTTGCCATGCTTTTTTGAGGGCTAATAAATAAAAAGTCTTGAAAATGAACATCAGTACTTTAACCAACATTTTGATCTTATTTCATATAACTTATTTTTATCCCCAGAGAAGTAGAGAAGGTGTTAAATTTTACCATTACAAGGTCATTCTTAACAGCAATTTATAGATTCAAGATCAATTTAATCACTCCTAAAATCATATGATCTTAGAGTCACAAGGAACATTATAGGTCATCTCATCCAGTTGCCTCATTTTATAGCTAAACCACTTGATTCAGAGAGGGTGCATTTTGCCCAGTATCACCCAGCAAATTATATTATGATAGACTTCATAGAACCTCATGCTCTTATCTCCCATTTGTATCTTCTTTCCACTATACCTTGTTGCTTCCTCGTGGAGAAAGACCCATTTCCAACACATTTGCTACTTTGTAAGGAGATATTCTCCCTTTTCTGCAAACAGTGCATAAGTATTTCAACACTGCTCAAACATTTTGAATTGATAAAGTGTCAGGAACCTGCCACATCACGAATAATAATGATAACTATGACTTGGATGTATATTATGCTTTTATTTAAATGAACTCTAACTGCTTTGCTGACAACACAGCTATCTCTATGAATATGATTACCAAAAAGCATGAAAAACACTGGGTGCATTCCTAATGGAAGCAAGCAGAGCCAAAGTGTTCATAAGTAAGCATTCTCTGAGTTTATCTTTACTTTTCCCAGTGTGACTAATCCCCTATAAATTCAGAACTATTCCTACTCCACAGTAATGGTGTAGGGCTACTTACCAGCCCTCCATTTGAATTTAATGACATTTGCTCTTATGTTAGAATAAAGGTTATGAAAAGCAAAGAATGCTTTTTGAACCTCCCCTCCCTTTTATTACGTATTCCCTTATTTGAAAAATATGGGAAATATAACACAGTTATTTCAGGAATTATTTTGGACTGTTAGATTTTACCTAACCTAATTATACATCCATATAAATAAAACAACAAACTCACAACACTCGTTTACCTGTGTCCAGCCTTCACCTAAGTATTTCTCTGCTTTCTCGTTGCTATATGGTGGCAACCCTGAGTTTGTGATGGGTACTTACCCAAACTTAGCAGAGAAAAGTCCCACACAGCTTCCAAGAAACCAAAAATCTTCATGTATGGACTTAGCAATAGTCTGCTATCTGATAGCCAGCTTAGTTAAGTGTGTAGAGGTCCATCACCAAGAGGATGGCTAGGTGGTGTATAGGTAATACCCCTGTACTACACAGTCAAGAAACTTGAGTTTAAATCTGGCCTCAGATACTTAATGGTTGTATGACCCTGGAAAAGTAGCTTAACCCTCTTTTTTCCCTCAGGTTCCTTGTCTGAAAAACTGGGATGATAATAGCATCTACTTCCCAGCATTTTTGTGAGGATGAAATGACATATTATTTGTAAAGTGCTTAGCACATAGTTGGCACATGAACGTATTTATGATCTATATAGGATACACAGGGTGTTCAGGAGGACTAGCAGTTCTGCTGTAAGAACCTGCTGAGCCCTTTTCAGGGCCCTTGGTATCCATCCACCTTTCACAGAACTCTCACTTGTAGTTCCAAGCATTTGTAGTAGTGGCCACACCCTGGTAAAACCATATCAGCAGATGGGCTAAAAATTGGCTTAGAGAATGGGCAGGACTCGGACCTGCCAGTGAGTTAGGGTGATGTCTAACCTTAGCATATGCAGACAACCCAGCAGAATGGGAGGATGAGAACAGTTTATTTCAGTGATCATGAAAGTAATTGAAGCAGGTGCTATGATGTGCTTAGAACTTTATGATGTGCTTAGAACTTGGTCAGACATGAGGAATGTCAAGGTCATTTTCTGCAGCCTGGGTTGTAGCCAGTTGTTCTGACTTTTGACCTGCTACTGGTCTTAGATGACTCAGAAAGAGAGTGTGAGCCTGATGATTCTGTGCAACTGCTTTAAATCAAAATCGTGCATGTCAGGACATCAACATGATGTCATTGGCTATCTTTGAAAACAAAGAACAAATGAAACAAACAAACTAAAAACAACAGCAAATATGCATGCGCACATATGCGCATATATAGACATGTATGTATATGTGGGTGCTTGAGTATATATGTATGCATAAATACATACAAATATATGTATATGCATACATGTGCATGTGTATATATGTGTGTATCAGCATCTGATGAAAATATATGCTAAGGTGTGGAGTTGTGAATTGTATCATTAGAGAGAGATCCTATAGTGATCCTATCCTGATGCTCTTGCAATTTTTTTTAAATATTGTAGTAAGCAAATGAATGAATCTCTTGGGGGGGCGTTATGAGATCAGATAACATGAAATGCATTTAATATTATCTCTCAAATTCAATTTGAATTAGTACCATACTTACTTTCTAAATTATATCTTATTTTACATAACATGAAAATAAATCAGCGGAGCCAAGATGGCGGAGTAGAAACAGCTCGTCCAAGCCACTCTGCCCCCAGATTCCCCCCAAACGATGTAAAACGGGACTCTGAACAACTTCTGGAGCCCCAGCACCCACAGAACGACACAGAGAAGCTAACCTCCCGCTGAGGACAGCCCAGCAGCCCTGCAGGAAGGACCAGCACAGTGGTCTGGGACCTGGCAGCCTGCAGCGCGCAGAGCGCAGGAGCCGAGCCGAGCCGACCCCAGGTCCGCATGAGCCGAGGTTTTAGCCCCAGGGCGGCAGGGCCAGCAGCCAGCTGGAGGAACCCCAGAACACCAGGAGCTGTGGCGACTCCAGAATTATCAACATAGACTTGCCTAGGACAAAGTAAGAGGTTAGTGTCCTATGGACTTTGGGACTGGTATTAGGGAATGCGTCAGCTCCCTCCCCTGGGGGCTAGAAGCCACTGAGGACAAACGCCATTTGGTAGTTTTCAGAGGCACCTCCCGCTCCCAGCCTGCAAATTTGTAGGGAGATCTAGCTATCAGTCTTGGGGGGTAATCGCTCTTGCTTTATCCTCCCTGGATCTGGATTGTGATCTAGGGTGGAAGTCAGGGGTGGGTTTATAGCTTGCCAGAAACGGAAGTTGCCCCCCCACAGGTTCGGGACGAAAATTCCTCTATCTGGCCTTAAAGCCATAGTGTGGCAACAAGCCCAAAAGTCAAGTAATTAAGTAGCAACATGCCAAGGCAAAGGAAACAGAAAAATGCAACC
The DNA here is from genome assembly GCA_011680675.1 of Gymnobelideus leadbeateri. Lineage (NCBI taxonomy): Eukaryota > Metazoa > Chordata > Mammalia > Diprotodontia > Petauridae > Gymnobelideus > Gymnobelideus leadbeateri. The sequence continues at coordinate 85,664 of WOXC01009559.1, read as the reverse complement.
CTAGACTCCTATTTTGGGGGCATGGAGCAGGAAAAGGACTGTGAGGTCAGAAGTCCTGCTCCAAAAGCCCCAGGGGAACACATGAACGGGTTGCAGGCCATAGAGGACCTTAAGAAGGACTTTAAAAATCAAATAAGAGAAGTGGAGGAAAAATTGGAAAGAGAAATGAGAAGGATGCAGGAAAAGTATGAAATGAGGTCAACAGCCTGACTGAGGAAAACAACACCTTAAAAAATAGACTAACTCAAATGGCAAAGGAGGCCCAAAAGGGCAATGAGGAGAAGAATGCCTTAAAAAGTCGAATTTGCCAGATGGAAAAAGAATCTCAGAAGTTCACTGAGGAGATTCATTCCTTCAAAGTTAGACTGGGGCAAATGGAAGCTAATGACTTTATGAGAAATCAAGATGCTGTTAAGCAGATCCAAACAAATGAAAGATTAGAAGGCAATGTGAAATATCTCATGGGAAAAACCACTGACCTGGATAATAGATCCAGGAGAGACAATTTAAAAATTATTGGACTACCTGAAAGCCATGATCAAAGAAAGAACCTAGAAATCACCCTTCAAGAAATTCTCAAGGAAAACTGCCCTGATGTTTTAGATCCAGAGGGCAAAATAGAGGTTGAAAGAATCCACAGATCACCTCCTGAAAAATATCCCAAAAAGAAAACTCCCAGGAATATTATAGCCAGGTTCCAGAATCCCCAGATCAAGGAGAAAATACTACAAGCAGCCAGGAAGAAACAATTTCAATATTGTGGAAACACAATCAGAATAACCCAGGACCTGGCAGCTTCTACACTGAGGGATCGAAGGGCATGGAATATGATATTCCAGAGGGCAAAAGAACTGGGAATGAACCCAAGGGTCACCTACCCAGCAAAACTGAGTATTTTGTTTCAGGGGAAAATATGGTCATTCAGTGGAATAGAGGACTTTCAAGCATTCTTGAGGAAAAAACCAGAATTGAATAGAAAATTTGACATCCAGACACAGGAAGGAAGAGATGCCTGAGAAGGTAATCAGGGAAAAAGAAATCAAAAGGAACTTATCAAAGTTGAACTATTTACATTCCTATATGGAAAAGCAATAACTGTGACTGATGATACCTTTCTCACTATGAAAATAATGGAAGAAGGTGGTGTGGTCATATGAATACATATGTGAATGTGTGTGTATATGGTTACAGTTATATATGGATAGAGGGCATAGGTTGAATTTGTTGGGAAGGGAGAATACTCAAGGGATGAAATTATGAGGTGAGAGAGGAAAGTGGCAAGAGGAGATGGGGAGAGACAGGGTAGGGTAAACTATCGCATGTAGAAGAAGCAAGGGGAAGTGGTTGCAAAGGAGGGGGAGAATAAGGAAGGCTAAAAAGGCAAAACCACATTCACATTGAATTTGGTTCAGGGAGAAAATGACATACAAACTAAATGGGATATCTCAACCTGCAGCAGGATAGGGGGAAGGGGGCTGGGAGGAGGGATGATGGATGGGAGGGCATCCTTGGAGTGAGGGGAGGTTGGAAGTACCCACTATAAAAGAGGGACAGGATCATGTAGGGAATGGACCAGGTGGGGGGTGGGATGAGTGGGAGGGAATTATAAGCAGCCTTGTACAATATATCTACTATGATAATGTTTTGCATAGCTAGACATGTACAACATATACTGAATTACTTATCTCCCAAGAGGGAATGGGTGACAAGGGAGGAAGGAAATGGATCTGAAATTTGAGGTCATAACATTAAATGTTTCAAATATATATAAATACTATTATTAATACTCTTTTGCTTGTAATAGGGAGATAAGATGTGCAGGCATTGGGATGCAAAGACTCACCTTCCTCTAATGGAGAAGTCGATTGGGGTATGGGAGAAGGTATGGGAGAGAGCAGATTGGAGGAAGCGATATCTTGTGGGATTACTATTCTGGGAGGTTGGGTAGGGGAATAATGGGGGGAAAATGATTGTAACTCAAAATCTGGTGGAAATGAATGATGTAAAACAGAAGTTAATAAAGCATTTGTTTAAAAAAAAAATAAAGAAAATAAATCAAAGAATGGTGAGAACATGGACTTGTGGATGGGAGGAAATAGTCCATGGAAAATGTTAGTCCTCCATTCAATAGGCTTTTATTAAGCAGCTTCTGTGTGTCAGGCACTATTTTAGGTATTGGTGTTAAAGAAACAAAAACCAAACAGATCCTGCCCTCCAGAAGCTTACATTCTATTTGGGGAAAGTAAATCATATACAGATAAATAAATGCAAAATGTATAACAAGTAATTTCCATGGTAGAAGGCAATAGCAACTGGGAGGAAGACTAGGGAGAGGTTTATTGTAAAAGATGACACTTGCTTTGAGCCTTGAAGGAGAGAGATTCTTCAAGGCAAAAGTAAAGAGAAAGTACATTTCAGTTATAGAAAAATACCTGTGCAGAAGCATAGAGACAGTAGCTTACATGTCATAACAGGGAAGAACAAGTATTCCAGTTTGATTTAAATGAAATGATATTGTACACAAAGGGAAAATTTGCAATGAACCTGAAATGGTGTTCAAGAGCAGTCCTTATATAAAAGGACTGGAGCTAGACTGTATTAAATGCCCCAGGAATTTGCATTTTTCTCCTGGAGGCAAATGGGAGCCACTAGAGCTTCATGAATGGGAGAGTGACATAGTAATATTTATGGTTTAGGAGTATCAGTTTGGCAGTTTTGTAAAGCAGAGATGTTAAACACCTGACCCTTGGGCCTATTCACAACACTCCCCAATGCAGCAATTCAATATGCTGCCCTAGCTATCTATTTCTATTTGAGTTTGATTATATATCTATATATCTATATCTATATCTATATCTATCTATCTATCTATCTATCTATCTATCTATCTATCTATATCTATAGGAATATATATAGGAATATATATATATATATGTATATATATATATATACATATATATATATATATATATATATTTATAGGAAAGTAGACAACAGAAGATAGAACCAAAGAGGAAAAAGGAAGAAGTCAGTATGAGGGAAACTGAAAAGAGAAGTTTTTTTAAAAAGATAATCAAGCACCTAAAATAAATAATTAATCAATTGCTTAATAAGTTAAATAATGTGGATAAAATCAGAGCACATAGAAGGAGTGGGGAGGGATTGTCAAATTTGACACTGAAAGATTATGTTCCTAGAAAGATATTGCATATGTGGAATAATTATTTTTGAAGTAAGTTTGTTGATTCACATTTTACTTAAGACTCTGGGATGCATATGTTGACCATAAAGAAGTATATTTTGTTCCTATAGTAAGAGAGAAATATTTCTTATTCTCTCCTACCTGAACTATCCAGGCTAAAGCATGTTTTTCAGCAGTCTTCTGAGTACTTCCATATAAATATGCACTGAAGTCTAAACTTAGAATTCAGGCACAACATTCGGTATTGGGACAAAAAACTGGAATGTTTTGTCACACTGGTGGAACTGAATTTGGGAAAAGTATTGAGATGTTCCACATCCTGGTCTCTTCACCAACTGTCAGGAAGTTGTGTGTTTCTCCAACACATGACCAAATTAGGGGTGTAGTACCTTTGACCATAGTCGCAAATAATGCCTGTATTTGTACAGTTGTCAGCTTGAGCATACACTGTAGCCTCTACACAGACCCAGCCTCTTCCTTCCCCTGTCACCTTGCATGCATTCTAGTTGCACAGAAATTAGCCAAATGACCCCTCTTAGGTAAACTGAAATGAAAATTGCTATCCATTTTAGGAAATAGTCATTCTGAATACTCAAAAGGGGTAGAAGGCCAAAGTACCACAGTACACACTCTCATACAGTGGAAAAAATCCCATAAATGTATATTTCAGAAATTAGAATTCCTCGATTATTCTTTCTGGTCAAGAGACAATAATTCTTCCCTGAAAAGAAGAGAGCATTTACATACTGGTAATGCTCCCCACCTCTTGCATTTCATTTAACAGCCATTTTAGAGGATCAAACCACAAGTCTTATTCATGAAAAAACAAAACAAAACAAAAAACAAATACCAATCTCTGTGCTGGAACTGCAATCTCTTAGCATATTTTTCCCCCTAAGTGACATGAATTTTGTGCCAGATTCTTGAAGATAATTGACAGATTTATGCATGTGCATAGTAGCTGGCTTGGTGCCTTTTCTCTCTTGTGAGGCAATGCTTCTAAAATGTCTTAAGGCTCAGCCAGAAGCTTCAACACATTCTTTAAGCAGGAAGTTGGACTCATTGTAGTCTTAAAGTAAGCCTGCTGGTGAATGAAGTCATAATGCTGTGGAAGTGAGGCCACTGCAGGTGGGGAGAAAACGGCTGTTGTTTGGATGCTGGCAAGAGGTGGGTCATGAAGTCTTGGCTGAAAGACAAAGAGTTAAATAGTACCATAGCCCCAGCAAAGCAAAGAATATACTTTGTGTTTTCCCAAATCATTCAGAATGATGGGTGCTAGCTTTGTTAAGTTATAGAAATGCAAAATATGTCACTTTAAGAAAGTTACTGCTTTATAAAGAAATTAAAATTAGGTAAGTATAATAGGCAGAGAAGTGATATGTAGTAGGTTATCCCCAGTTCAGTAACTATGAGAAGTCTGCTAATTGCCCAAGGATTTGGGAGTGTAACAGCATGTATGGGACATTTCCCTGAATTATTCATATAATTGCTTCACTCATTTCACTTCACTCAAAATGGTCCAAGTAAACATATACAAATTTATATCATTACAATTTAGGCTGGTTCCTGTACCAGAGTGAATTAATAGCCTTTGCTAAGAACCCTTATTGTTTATATTGTTTTTTTTCTTTTGATGCTATCTTTCCTACTAGATGGGGAGTATTTCTTCCATATGCCTAGAGCTAACTGAAGAAACAAGCTTACTGAAATGTTATATACTATGAATACTGTGAAATGTTATATAGTCTTTCATCATAGAAACTGGAAGGAACTTTTGAGGCCCTCTAATCTGACCCCTTTCATTTGAAGATAAGGAAGCTGAAACCTTATTAGGGTAAGTGATTTTTGTGGGTAATAAACATCAGGGATAGGATTCCAAACCTTACTACAAATTCACATATAGATATATGGCATCTTCAATATTAGGCATTAGTGAGATGTTTGTTGACCGAATGAAAGAACAAATTGCATAAACTCACAAAGAAAATTGATGAAATCATGTTTTTCATTTCCTTGATTTTGATTTTTATCACTTCTTAAACATACTGATCATATTCTAAATATATCTTTACAACATGATTTACAGAAAAAAACCAATAATAATTGAAAGTATCCATAGAGTTTCAGAAGAATCTTCTAACTTGAAACCAAGAAAAAATAGATCAATGGACATACAGAAAGTACACCTGTGGAATTCTATAAAGTCCTGTTTCGTATTGGAATTGACTTTGTAAGTCTTTTAAATAAAAGAGGCTCTAAAATAATGGTACATACACATATATGCATACTATACATACATATATACTTAACACATATGTATATATTTTAGGATAGAGAGATGATGATGAACAGTGTCAAATTATGATGACCACTTATAATTATAACAATTTAAATAAGGCTTTCAAGTTTGAGAAATGTTTTTCTCATATGATACCAGTCTGTACAAAAACTCAGTGATTTCCCCTTTATTTTTCTTAGATGCCTAAAAAGTGAACCTAGAAGGGCTTAGTTATCAAAAAGGAATAAGACAAATGGCTATTACATGTCATAAAGTTCTAGCCTCAATTAAAAAACGAGTGATTCAAAGCTCTGTGTCTTTTGGTCTCTGTCTTTTTTGCTTTAGGTTACTGGAAAAATACTGGAAACTTTCCCAGTAAGATCAAGGAAAAAAACAAAGATAATCACTATTTCCATCATTTTTTGGCATTGTGTTTGAAAAACTAAGCAAAAGAAGAGAAAAAATAAATTAAGTGTATAGAGAGAGGGAAAGAAGAGGCAATATCATCTGTTTGCAAATTAACATGATAATGGTATACTAACAAATTTTAGAGTACTGGTTGTCAAACTTGAATAGAAGTGGATCCCAGTAGGTACATATTGACTTAGAAAACTTCAAATTAACATTATCAACATTTTATTGAATTTTTATTTATTTTGATCAACATTTACCAATTACAGTTTGATCTGATTGAGGTAACAACATTTAAGACTCTGGGGCTGCATGTGAGAATTTGAAACCTCTAATCTATAACTTAAACAAAAAATCTATCAAGACAAATAATCGATTTGGTAAAATAACAGGATACACAATAAATCCATAAAGCTCATCGGTGTTTTTATGCATTAAAGGTATCTAGGTGTTGCACTGGATATAGAGTACTAGACCTAGAATCAGGAAGCTCTGAGTTTAAATATAGCCTCAGACAATTTCTACCTATATTAATCTGGGCTAATCACTTAACCATTCTTCCTCAGTTTTCTCATCTGTAAAATAGGGAAAATAATAGTGTCTGCCTCTAGGAGTTATTATGAGGATGAAATAACAAAATGCTTATTACAGTTCCTCACACAAAGTGTGCACTATATAAAAGCTTATTCCTTCCCCCTTCCTATACCCTTTTCTATTACCAACAAAACCCAAGAAGAGATAAGAAAGAAATTCAATTTATGATAATATGAAAATATATTAGATATATCACTATTATCTTTTCAAGACACACAGTACTTATATAATACAACTCTTTTTTTCCACAAAAAAAGACTTGTCAGTCAGACATTTATTAAGAACCTACTGTATTCCAGGTGTTGAACTAAGTGTTGGGGATATAGTTATAAAAATTAAAAATGCTCCCTGCCCTCAAGAAGCTAATAACCTAATGAGAAAAGGCAAAAAAAGAAGGAAGGAAGGAAAGAAGGAAGGAAGGAAGGAAGGAAGGAAGGAAGGAAGGAAGGAAGGAAGGAAGGAAGGAAGAAAAGAAGGAAGGGAGGAAGGAAGGAAAGAAGGAAGGAAAAGAAAGAAAAAAAGAAAAGAAATGGAAACTGAAAGAGGAAGGGGTATAATCATGGAGTCACAGAGTAAAAATCTGTCAGAGAAGTTGCAAGGTCGTGCAACCAGGAGAGAAATGAGATGTCTGAGCTGAGATCTCTCCTTAAAAGAAGGCTTGGAGTTCATGGTTCCACCTTCATTTTAGAGAGGCAGAGGGTACTAAGGAGGTTGAGTACCAAGGCTGATGAGGTCTTATAGGAAGATAAAGTAATCCCAATAATACATTTCCTAGGTTATGGTGGAGAATTCACAGAAGTCCCAAAGTAGAGTAGCAAAATGAAAAAAGAGAAGATATCTAAGCTGAGGTCATGGAGATATCAATATTTATGGTTCTCCCGAGCAAATATAGTAAAGTTATGATAGAAGTTTTTATGATACACAAATACAATCAGTAAAGTATTTCTTTTAAAAAAATAAATAACAAGAAATTCCCATAATGGTATAAGATGTCAATAGATATAATAATATTTTTTAACATGTGTGAAGGTCAGGAGAGCTCTTTGCTACCAAGTCTTATACTATATTAGGATGAGTAATTATAAAAACTATCTACATACAAAAAATAGAAAATTTTATAACTGAAATAGCCTAGTTAAAAATGACCTAGAAATAAATGCTTACACTAGTCTAGTATTTTATTAGTCCAAGAAAACAAATTAATAGATAGGCATTCTGTAGTCAACAAGATTGCCTGGGAAAAAAATGGAAGAAGTTAGATGAAAATTAGGTTTTGACTGGAGGCTTATAGCATACTTCTATTATACTATAGATATGTGACCTCCTCAATGTAATGAAAACCACCACCAATGATGTAGATTCCAATTGTGGATTGTATTTCTTGAATTTATAACTAGTAAAATGAAATGGATGGGATTTCTCTTTTCACCATGAACTCTCACACCTCTGAATTGTGTTCTTTAGAGAAAATGAAATCTGAAATTCCTCTCTATTCACAAATTCTTAACCATGAATTTTAAAAATTAATTTAATTATTTAATTCTGTATGATTCTTATGGTTAGTTCCTATAAATTCTCCTCCTTGTCTTCCTCTAGTTCTTTTGAAAATGTGTGGAACACATTGAGTGTCCATTGATTATGCCTCACTCTTATAAAATGACCAACTCACCTCACTTTCCTGTCATACATTTCTTTGATTTTTTTTCATTGTGGTGTGGCAGTATAATTCTTAAAGTCTATGTCAGTTAAAGTACAAGACCTGACACATTCTACTATGCTGGAAACGTTTTATACTCTTCCACCTTTCTCCACCTCCCACATAGATGCCAAAATAGAATCCACAAGCAACAGTTTTGACCATGTTCCTCCTCTGCTCTAAAATCAATTGATCCTATATGGGTTTATATTGCCTTTAGGATAAAACAGAAGCTCCTTGTTATGCCATTTAAATTCCTCCATAATCTTCCTAAAGCCTCCCTTTCAAGTTTTGTTTCACATACCTCCCTTTTTGGCTACATTATGTTCAATTCTGCCTGATCTGGTAACTGTTTCCTGAACTTGACATCTTATTTCCTGTCTTTTTGCTTTCATACTGGGTGCCTTTCATACCTGAAATGAATTCCTTCCTTATCTTCACCACATAGCATCTTAACTTCCTTAAAGGCTCAGATGCTACCTCATATGCAAAGTCTTCCCCAATTCTTCCACTTATTTATAATTTCTTCTTTTTCAAATTACCATGTACTTTTCTGTGAATATATTGTAGCGCTCCAATGGAATGTAACATCCCTAAAAGCTTGGAATGTTTTGTTTTTTATCTTTATATCCTCTGGTGCCAGCCTTATGCTTTGCAGGTGTTTCATGGGTATATGTTGTGTTTAGAATGGATGTACAGGATGACAAAATAGATTGAATAGAAGTGACAGAACAGGAGAAAATATAAGTGGTTAAGAACTTGTGAATAGAGAGTGGAATTTCAGATTTCATTGTCTCTAAAGAACACAGTTCAGAGGTGTGAGAGTTCATGGTGAAAAGAGATATCCCATCCATTTCATTCTGCTAGTTATAAATTCAGGAAATACAATCCATAATTTCTAAAATTTGAAAAATGAAAATGTGACACTTTTTATATCTTCTTAGGTACATTACATGTAGATTTCATTTGGAGTTCACTGGCAGTCTAAGTGATTAAAATGTTACATTTTAATCTAAGCCAAATGTAAGACAGAATAGAAAGAAAAGAAAACATAAGACATGTTTTATATGAAAATCCAGTCTCAAGCTTATCTCTCTCTCTCTCTCCCCCCCTCTCTCTCCCTCTCTCTTTCTCTCTCTCCCTCTCTCTATTTGAGTGAGACTCAGTATAGTCATTTTCTTTTTGTAAAACAAGCCCCAGATTTTCCTAATTGGAAATTTTATACATCATATATATATATATATATATATATATATCATCACATACAAATTATATATTATAGATAAATTATATATGTCTATATACATATATAGACATATATACATATACACACATGTGTATATATAATTACATTTTTATATGTGTGTTTATAATATGATTGTTATCCTTTGTTCTCAAAGATGACCAAAATGACATCACTATGCTAAAGTAGTTTCAGTGTGTCTGACTGTGGCTGATCAGATCAGTATGAGCTAGGGATGCTCTACCACAGGTTAGGCACAAATAGTTGGTGTGAACATTTGGGTGGATTCTTCAAATTTGCACATCTTACATTTCCTTTGATCTGTTTTAATTCTGCTTTGCTCATAGAGCACAGTGTATAACTTGTATCACTTCTTCTGACCACCATATGAATGTTTGTTATGTGTGAGTTCTCCATAAAACAGTTTTTTTGGCAAGCATATATTTTGCATTTGTACAATGTGACCAGCCCCATCAGAGTTGTGCTCTCTGAAGCAGCTTGAATGCTTTGCAGTTTAGTTCTAGTAAGGATCTCATTGTCTGGTAGCTTATCCTGCCAGGTGATCTATATTTATATGTTTATATATAATATATAAATATATACCTATACACATACATGTAACTGAAATTTGCCCCTTCATATGGAAAGTAGTAGTACTCTTTACAAACCATGCAAGTTTTATTTGTGAAAGCTGGCATACCCTAAATGGGAAGAAGACAGATGCCTACTTGGGGCATTATATATTTATATAAAGAAAGAACACCTTGTCAAACAGTTTCTGAATCTTACCAGTTGATCCTTTCTCTATTTTCTCTTCCCTTCAGTTCCTTCCTTTAGATATGCTTTCCCTTTATATTATAATATGAGCCTTTATCTTATTCAGACCTGAAAATGCTACAAGAAAGTATTGTCACAGTAATTGTCTGGACTCAGACAATTATTAGCTCTGTGACTCAGAGTAAGTTACTTAACCCTGTTTGCCTCAGTTTACTCATCTATAAAATTAATTGGATGAGGAATTAGTATCAGTATCTTTGCCAAGAAAACCCCAAGTGGGGTCAAGAAGAGTCGGACAAAACTGAAAAGACTGAATAACAAGTGAGAAAATGGAATAAGAAAGTATAAATATTATACTCATACCCATAGGATATTAAAGCAAAATCCTAGAGAAGGGACTCTAACATATTAGGTTTCTATGTGAGATGTATGGAAGACAGAAACAAGAATTGCTTGGGATGAGAAGGAATATATGGATTATAAGATTTTTAAAAACTTTCTCTGATTTGTCAGTTTCTAGAATAGCCTCTTTACCTTCTTTAATAATGATTATTGAAATAAAATGTACTTAGAAGAAAATTATCAAAATATTAAATTGAAGTATGGAAATAGAATGCAATAAGTGGTAGTAATCCAAATAGAGATATTACCCAGACCCTGTTCTTAAGTACTTTGCATTCCAGTGGGGTGGGAAGAGATAGAAACAAATACCTATGATGTACATTTTTAGAGTGATCAGTATGAAGGGAAGGTCTAGGAAAAAGGCTGTGGAAATTTTAAGAGGTTACTTTAGAAGAGGTCACTTTCTGCTAGTCGCAGGAGGGGGTGGAGGAAATGAAGTTTAATGGAAAAGACAAAAATTGAATTAGTAAAAAAAAAGTGATTTAAAAAGAAGTGGTGGGGCGGCTAGGTGGCGCAGTGAGTAGAGCGCCGGCCCTGGAGTCAGAAGGACCTGAGTTCGGATCTGGCCTCAGACACTTAATTCACACAAACAAAAAAAACCTAGCCGTGTGACCTTGGGCAAGTTAACCCCAGTTGCCCTAAAAAAGGGGAGGCTAGGTGGCGCAGTGAGTAAGAGCACCGGCCTCGGAGTTGGGATGACCCGAGATCGAATCCGGCCTCAGAAAATGAGCACCCACACACAAATAATGACTAGCTGTGTAACCTTGAGCAAGTTACTTAACCCAATTGCTTAAAAAATAAATAAATAAAAAGAAGTGGTGTGTGTGTGTGTGTGTGTGTGTGTGTGAGAGAGAGAGAGAGAGAGAGAGAGAGAGAGAGAGAGAGAGAGAGAGACAGACTTGCTACTCTTTTCTAGGTATGGTATAGTTACTGTCTTAGTAAAGGTACAGAGATTTAAAAAACTGTATTGTAATAAGAGATTGGAGAAGAGTTGGGGTAGGTCTCATAAACTGTTAAATTGAAGGTCAAGGGGAAAAGGAGTTGTTTGATATGTGGCTGGTGAACTAGCCTGATACCACATTGTCATAGGGTTGAATGCCAGATTAAGATAATTATCAGAATATTACAATTAAGAGCTTGTATTTTAAATAAATAAGGAATGGTAAACCATTTGATAGTTTTGAATAAAGGAATGATATGTTCAAGCTGTTTTAGCAGGAAAAAAAATAATTCAGAAGTCATGGGAAGAAGTAAAGGAGCAGGGTTAGATTAATGGAAGGTAAACCAGTACAGTGGTAATTATAATGGTCTAGAACAGAAATGATAAAAGCATGAACTAGTATGGAAGGAGTGAGATTAGCGGAGAAAGGACAGATTTGAGAGGTACAGTGGAGGTAAAAATGAGCAGAACTTATCCATGACTATGTAGGGTTATAAAAGTGGGAAATATTCAAGATGAAATCACAGTTGGCATATTTTCAGTTATCATAAGGATGGTAGCAACATCAATGAGAGCAGAAGACTTCAGAAAGAGAGAAAGGTATAGAGATAGATATATAGACATATCTAGATATCTACACAATACATGTATGTGTACACAATACATGCATGTTTAAGGAAAATGTTTTCACTTTAGAATGTTAACTTTGAGATTCTGGTTGGACATTCAAATGGAAATATCTACTAGGCAACTGGAGATACAGGATTAAAACCCTGAAAGGAAATGGGAGGGGAGATAAAGATTTGGTAGTCTAGTGTATGAAAATATTGGTTGAAGTGCTGGAATGGATGGGGAGGTACCTATTTGATCTGTTTGACTATTCTTTTAAGGTAGTTGATTAGCAGTGATAAATATCCTGCTATATTCCAGACACTGTGCTAAATGCTAGGGAAGCAAAAGAGGACAAAATATAGCCCATTCTCTCTTAAGATCCCACATTTTAATTGAAGTATTCCTCTGAAAAGCCCGACCGTTTCTTTGATGGCCATGTTCTTCCTGGCAGCTCCATTTTGTGGAGGAGTCCAGTCCATCCTTTACTCCCCTCTTAGTTCTGTTCTGGCTTACAATCTTTATTTTTTATTTATTTATTTTTTTGCAGCTTCAGTTTTTAATTCCTAGACCAAACATGGCAGAAAAAAAGAAAGCAAAAAACATTACAGTTCTTGCAGATAAATTCTTCTTCTTCTTTCCATCCTACTCCACCCCTTCATCAACACCTTGCGAACCCACCATCAGTCCATGTATATTAGATTAGTCCTTAAAGAAGATACCTAAGCATCTATAACATTATCTAATTACTATCATGATCTTTTATGTTGCTATCTAAATTGCCTATGCAAAGAAGAAACAAACATTTGCAAGACCAGACAAACTGAAGCAGAACATGAATTTCTAAAACAAAGAACAATTTAGTAGCTATGCTTTTCCTGGGAACATAAGGAGTGACAGTGATAATTACTGTATGAATTCTGTGGTTTGGAAAAACAACAGATATGTTAACTTGGGGGAGTGTTGTGTGTGTGTGTGTGTGTGTGTGTCTGTCTATCTGTGTGTGTGTGTAAAGTGCTTAGCAGTGTCTGGGCATATAGTAAGCTACATAGAAATGTTATTCATATATGTATATATGTTACACATATGTGTTACTTAAATATGTATGTGTGTACATGTGTATACACACAATTTGGGGTAGGAGACAGGGGAGTTGTGGTTGTTTCTTTTTGTGGAGTGTGTTGTCCTTTTTCTCCTTCTAGACCTTGTTGCTATTTGTTAGGGAAAGGGGGACTTTTATTGAGTTGCTTTTGTTTTTCCTTCTCTCTTGAACCCTTATTTTGCTGCTGCTTCTTATTTTGGAAAATGTGGCATTCATCCAGATTTCTTTTTCTTCTATTCTGTCTTAGAGAGGAGTTTAAAGGACATTTCTCATTTGGGTCACCTGTCTTCCCTTTTTGAGGGATAAGGGGCACAGAATTTCACTTGCTTTTTTCTATTTAACCAAGTACTCTGAAGGATCCAAGCAAGGAGTGTCCAAAAGTCCAGAGGGATCTGGGAGAGGTATTTCTGTGGCTCTGTCCTATTTCCCCATGCTATTTTCTATATGTTTCAGTCTCCAGATCTGTTCACAATATTCACAGGCTCTCTGTCTCTTTTTATCTCTGTTTCTCTCTCTTGTCTCTGTCTTACTCAGTGTCTCTGTTTCTTGTACTCTCTCTCTCTCTCTCTCTCTCTCTCTCTCTCTCTCTCTCTCTCTCTCTCTCATCAAATTAAATCAACAGGATATGCTGGAGATATAAAGAAAAAGCCAAAACAATCCTTGCCATCAAGTTCACATTGTAAGAAGGGAGAAAACATTCAAACAAAAGACCCAGACAAAGTAGAATGGAGGTGATAGGGAAGGGGGGGAGGAGCATTTAATTTAAGGGTTACTGGAAAGTCTTCTTGCAAAAGGTGAGATTTTTTTTAATGGCACAACTGTATATAATTCTTCATTCTCTTTTTTTTTAAAAAAACATTCGATTGTAAAACTTTGGATTCCAGATTTTTTCCTTTCTTTCTTCTTCACCCACCCTTACTGGGAAGATAAGCAATTCAGTATAGGTTGTACACGTGTAGTTATGCAAAACTTTTCCATAGTGGATATATTGTGAAAGACTAACTATATTTGCCTTCATCCTGTCCCTCCCCCCAATTGTTCTATTTTCTATTTTGACCCTGGCCCTTTTCAAATGTGTGTGCTTCTAACTACCATCTCCCCCAATATGCCCTCCCTTCTATCATCCCCCCTCTCATCCCCTTTCCCCTTACTTTCCTATAGGGTAATATACTCAATGTAAAGTGTATTAAGCTCTTATTAAGCTCCTTAAGCCAAATTCGATGAGAATAAGGTTGTCCCATTCCCCTTCACCCCTCTGATCTTTCCCTCCATTGTAATAGTTTTCCCTTGCCTCTTTTATATGAGATAATTTTCCCTATTCTGTCTCTCCCTATCTCCTCTCATTATAATACTCTCTCACCTCCTACTTTTATATTTTAGAAGTCATCCCTTCCTATTTGATTGATCTTGTGTACTCTGTATATGTATGCATGTACATATTTATATATATACACATTTACATATGTATTCATATGCCCATATATCCTCCTATATAGATATATATGTATGTATATATTTATATACATTTATATTCCCTTCAACTATCCTCATACTGAGAAAAGTTTCATAAGTTACAATTATTGTTTTTCCATGTAGGAAAGTAAATAGTTCAATTTTGATAAGTTCCTTATGATTTCTTTTCCCTGTTTACCTTCTCATGCTTCTCTTGCTTCTTGTATTTGAATGGCAAATTTTCTATTCCACTCTAGTTTTTTCATCAAGAATGCTTGAAAGTCACCTATTTCATTGAATGACCATATTTTCCCCTGAAACATTATAAACACTTTTGCTGGGTAGGTGGTTCTTGGTTTTAGTCCTAACTCCTTTGACTTCCAGAATATGATATTCCAAGCCCTTCAGTCCCTTAATGTAAAAGGTGCTAGATCTTGTGTTATCCTGATTGTGTTTCCACAATATTCAAATTGTTTCTTCTTGGCTGCTTGTAATATTTTCTCTTTGATCTGGGAACTCCGGAACCTGGCTATGATATTCCTAGGAGTTTTCTTTTTGGGATATTTTTCAAGAGGTGATCAGTTAATTCTTTCAATATCTATTTTGCCTTCTCGTTCTAAAATGTTAAGGCAATTTCCTTGAGAATTTCTTGAAGGATGATTTCTAGGTTCTTTTTTTGATCATGGCTTTCAGGTAGTCCAATAAATTTTAAATGATCTCTTCTGAATCTGTTTCAAAGGTCAGTGGTTTTTCCAGTGAGATACTTCATATTGCCTTCTATTTTTTTTTCATTTGTTTGGATCTGTCTAATAGTATCTTGACTTCTAATAAAGTCATTAGCTTCTGTTTGTTCCAGTTTAATTCTGAAGGAATTATTCTCTTCAGTGAGCTTTTGAAATTCTTTTTCCATCTGGCAAATTTTTTTTAAGGCATTCTTCCCCTCATTGGCTTTTTGGGCCTTTTTTTGCCATTTGAGTTAGTTTAATTTTTAACATGTTATTTTCTTCAGTCAGGTTGTTGACTTTCTTTTCGTGATTTTCTTGCATCATTCTCATTTCTTTTCCCAGTTTTTCTTTCCCTTGTGTTACTTGATTTTCAAAATCCTTCTTGAGCTCCTCCATGGCCTGTAAGTTATTCATATTTTTCTTAGAAGCTTTTGTTGCAGGAGTTCTCACTTCATTGTCTTCCTCCTGTTCCATGCTTTGATTCTTTTTGTCCCCACATAGCGAATCTAAGATTTAATTGCTGTGCTTGCTTTGCTTCCTTTGCTTGCTCATCTTGCCATCCAATTACTTGACTTTTGAGTTCTGTACCACAGTAGAACTCTGCTTCCAGAGAGGAGAGCTTTGTCCCTAATTGCTGGCTTTTTTGCAGCTGCTGGAGCTATTAGTTGGGTGCCCTATCTTTAGCCCCCACCAGCTCTGGCACCCCGTCACTCACCCCAGGACCTCTATCCAAGACAGCAATCCTGATCCAAGCAGGTTAAAGCAAGAGCAATTACCCTCTGAATGGTGGCTTGGTCTCCCTATGATCTGCAGGCTAGGAGCTTTGAAGCAGCCATGTAGCAGCAGCTACAGGACTACCATGCCTCCACCACTTCTCTCCCTAGTGGGTAGGGGCTGGACAGCACTCCACCATGCCCCCAGTTCTAAAAGAGTTCCACACTGACCTTTTACTGTCTTTGGCATTTATCAGTTGATAATTCTGTGAACTGCCACAGCTGTTGGTGATCTATTATCTTGATGTCTGCTCCAGTCATTGCTGGAATGGGCTGTCCTGAGGCTAAAATGGTGGGCTTACCCAGGCCTGGGCATGCTTTGATGGACCCTTCCTGTAGGCCTGCCAGGCTGCCTTCAGTGGGAGATTTGTTTCACTCTGTCACCCTTTGGGTTCTGTAGCTCTGAAATTTTTTTTAGAGTAATATTTTATAGATATTTGAGGTGGTTATTGGGAGAGCTCATGGAGTTTTCCTGCTTCTCTGCCTCCATCTTGGCTCCCCATTCCCCTCCCCTCCCAATAGCCCTGGCTTACATTCTTCAAAAATCCTGCCCTTGTATCAGGTACCTTCAGTGAACTTGCACAGCCCTCCCCCACTCAAATCCAAGTCAAGTGCAAGTCATGTCATCATTTCCCTGAAGTCTCAGTCCTCTTCAAGAATGAAGGACAAACACAACAATAACCACCTTCATCTTCCTTCCCCGTGTCTTTTTCAGTAGCCTTTTATGTTTTCTTCCTCCATTTGTGCGTAAACTCCTCAAAAACAGACATTTTCTTACTTTTTCCTTCTATTTGTATCCTTATCACTTAGCACAGGGACTAACACATAATAAGAACTTTCTAAGTATTTCTTTTTTTTTTCCTTTTAAGTCATCACTTGGATGAAATGGGATTGCTTCCAGTGTTATAGAAGACCACCAGGCCTTATCACTTGTCCTGTCTCTATTTCTTAAACATCCCAACTACTACCATCTGACCTATTAATGTAATAAAAACATTGGAGGGCCTTTCCATAAACAATGTTCCTGAACTCTTAGGACTTTAAAATCTGTCCAAATGTCCAGAACTCAATTTTATTTTTTATTTTATATCTTCCAATCAGAAGAGCTTCTGGAGAATAGCCATTATCTCTATCGTTTTTTTTTTTTCTTTCTACTTATATCCCCAACACAGTCTTTGGCATATATTAAGTTCTTAATCATTTTTATTTATTCATTCATTCATTCCTAGTTCATCAAGTAATGGATTTATAATAAGAAATAATTTAATTTGAGATCCAACTCTGAAATTTATTAGCTGTGTCACAATAGAAAGTCATTTAATGCCTCTAAGTTCCAGTTTCCTGATTCGTAAAATCGGGATGATGATGCCCATAGTAACAAGATTATTGTAAGGTTTAAATGAGACAATGTGTGCAAATTGATTATAAACCTGAAAGTTTCATATACATGTAAATCAACTAGCATTTATTGAATGCATACTTTGTGTCAGTCACCATGCTAAGTTCTGAGGATACACGAAAAGGCAAAACTATATAGTCTTGCTCCTAATGAACTTACATTCTAATGAAGGAGAGAAACATGAAAATAATTAGGTACATACAGAGTTATATGAAGCAGAATAGATGAAAAGTATCTTAGAGTATAAGTACTAACAACTAGAGTGACCCAGAAAGATCTCTAACAGCAGGTGAGATTTGAGCTGAGTTTTAAAGAAAAAGAGAGAAACTTAGAAGAGAAAAGGCTTTCCTATCATGAGAGAAAGTTGATGCAAAATCATAGAAATGCAACAGAGAATGTCGTAAGGAAAGAATAGCAAATAGGTCAATATGGCTGAATAGTAGCGTGCATGGAATAGAATAATGTATAGGGAAACTGGAAGTAAGATGACAAATTGTAAAGAGCTTTAAATGTCCAAAAGAAAGCTGTATATTTCATTCTCTTAACTGATTAACACCAGCTAAAAATAATACATTATTATCAATGTAGAAAAAAGAGAAGAGGGTTCAGAATCAATTGAATTAGTAATCAGAAGAGGCAAGAATTGAGCCCAGGTCTCTTGACTGTGTTGATATATTTTATCTGTTAAACTAGTTTGCATTCCTAAACAACTTGTTAATCAAATTCCTAAATTGGTTAACATTTTATTTATATTCATCTTGATTTATGTTCTGGAGTAAATTTTCATGTCTTGATTATATAGGCCTATATCAATAATTTGATTCCTAGTGCCTTTTGTTAATGAGGACAATATAATAGCTCTGGTTCTCCAGAAGGCCAGTTAATTGCTTTTGTAGAGAAAAATGAAATATTCTGTTTAACTGATGCTTTCACCTTCTAACACATCATTTCATTAAAGAAAGCCCTTTTGGGGGTCGCTTGTGCAAAGCCATCATCAATCCTAAGAAGAGCAGCTACAAAACATATTTTTTACAGACAATTAGTCAGTAGCATCTTCAAAGACAAGAGATGGTGGTATGGGTCAGTGCAACAGAGTTTTCTTCTTCCCTTGACTAGTATTACGCAAAGTGCACATTATCTATAACTATGCTTGATAGTACATACTGGTTTCATACAGTTTCAGAAATAATCCAAGCCAACACTTCATAGAGAACAATCATAAACAATATGTTTTTATGCCAAAGTGAGGTAACATAACACTATTTGCCTGAGGGCAAAAGTCTAATTTTTTGTTCTGAGAAAGCAATAGATGAGATAAGTCCATACCAGGGTTCTGAGATAGCAGCTGTTCTTTTCTATATGGCAAGTTTTTGAACTTTGGAACAAATACAGGATAAAGCCTACTTCAGTATTCTGTGTTTCAAAGTTTTTTGTTTTTTTTAATAAATGCTTGGAGAACTCTGATGTTAATAACTGTTTAAATATGGATACCAGAATCACTTTGTCATTATAAGGCAAATGTAATTTACTTAAATTTGCCTTGGAGATGGAAGTTGAGAATTTGGTTACTAATAAGAAAAAATGAAGTCCTTTAAACACAGATCCATTTGATGAACCAAGAAGATAGAAAGGTAAAAGAACAGATTTCAAAGCTGGGTCAAAAAGTAGCCATAATTCTCTATACTGTTACTTGTTACCAGGCAGATTTGGCAGTAGGTCAAAGAGAAGCTGAAATTCTCTTTCTACTGCCACCTGCAAAAGCAAAAGATTTAAAGGGATGGAGAGGCTATAGTAGGCTTATTACTGCCCCTTGAATCAAGAGAATGTGCATTATTTACTGTCATTTGCTCTCTGAGAAGAAAAACAAGAGAAAAAAGAAAGGATACCTTTCTGCCTTGCAATTTGTTCCTGCTGAGAGATGAAAAGGATGAAGAAGGATCCTGCCAAAGGTAGAAGGCTAGAGAAGCTTTTGGCAACATTAGGATGGGAATCACGTGCTTTTCCTAAAAGAACATAACACTGAGTTAAGCCTGGAACTGAGGTGATGGATACTACAGTTGCTGTTGCATAGCAAGCCCGGATGAGCAGAGGAGCAATTCAATCAATTTCAGTCATTTCTCAGTAAGTGTCCCAACTCTTCACTACTTCATTTGGGATTTTCTTGGCAAAGATACTAGATTGGTTTGCAATTTCCTTCTGTCGCTCATTTTATAGATGAGAACCTGAGGTAAAAGGGTTAAATGGTTTGTCCAGGGTCAGATATCTACTAAGTGCCTGAAGCTGGATTTGAACTTAGGCTTTTCTGACTACATAGGCCAGTGCTCTATCCACTGAGCTTAGGTAGCAGAGGAACATCTATCCACCGAGCAGAACAACCTGGGAGCAAAACATAAGAGAAGGTACACTAGTGGATTGACTTATCTAGTTTAGACTCTATGCTCAATAACAAGTCAAGAACAACAAGGAAAAATTCAGCTTAGCAGTGAAACATGTTTGACACAGGAAATACACTCATCAAGGGCTTATTTATGGTAAGTTCCTAAAATACAAAGTCTGTAATTCCAGAGTTCTGGTTTGTCTTGTCTGTATTCCATAAATATACCTTTCTACACTAGGAATTGTGCCCACTGTCCCCAAGTATACTATGTACTTCCATGGAAGGATTTTGAGACTAGTGAGTTTTAATAGTTGCACTTTCTTGGGGGAACTTAAGCCTGAAAGCATGAAGAAAAAAATCAAGAAATGAACTATAAAAAGATGAAGAGTAAAATAAAAATGACTGCTCTTGAGAGGCTGGCAGTATTGATCAAAGAAACCACTACATTTATAAAAAGATCATTAGTTTATAAATCCCTTCCTTCCTAAAAGCACTGCAGGGTAGGTAGTGCAATTATTAATATTATCTTGCACAATTTCCTAATGCACAGCTGAAACTCAGAATTAAGTAACTTATCTGAAGGCACACAAGAGGTAGTTAGTATCTTGAATTGAACCCAGGTCTTCCAATTAAATATCAATTGTATTCCAATTACACAACAGTTTGTCTCTACAGATAGAATCATTGATCATATTGTTTTTTTTTTTAACATTTTGTTAGCAAAGTATTCCATTCATTTTCTTTGAGAAACACAGCAGTCAGTCTTGATGAGGTGTTTGGAAATGGAGTTAGCAAGTTACTTGATGTCACTGTAGCTTTGGAAAAAAATCATTTGATTTCTTGACACCTCTGATTCCTGATTTGTAAAATGTGGTAGCACGTCTAGATGATCCACATGATCCCTTCTTGTTCTTAAACCTATGCTTACATGAAATCATAAAAAATGCAGTAAATCAACATTTATGTAGTACTTTGAGATTTATATAGCACTTTCCTAACAAAAATGCTAAAGTTGGTGGTGTGCTATTTATTATTCCCATTTTATAGATGAGGGGGTTAAAAATGAAAGTGAGAAGTGATTTTTCCACAGTTATACATTGTTTCTACTACATCCTATTGGTATAGATGAAAAGCAGGAAATTGGCCAATACATGCAAATCAGTATGGGATAGTTCATGAAACTGAGCATGGGAGAAAGAAGAGAAGTAAGTCTACTAATGGTGCTCAAATCAGGGAGCAAAGAGAGAAATGAAATAAGAAGGAAATATGGTAATGAATCAAAGGTAAATCTAAGAAGAAAAGAAATGTGGAGTTAATAAAAATTATGGAGAACAAGTGATAGTTCAGCAGAAACACATGGATAATTAGTATTTTTGGTAATGCATTTTTACTATTTCAAAGAAGAATTATGGTTGTGTGAAGTCTATAGAAAAAAACAGGAAATGATGAGAAATATAAGAAAGAATTTTAGAGAATTGAGATGAAGAGAGTACTGTCATTTTCCTATGATGGGAAATCTTGCTTCTGTTATTCTATGGCCTATTTAAAAGAAATTATCATAATAAACATGAAGTGATAACACATACATTACTGAAAGCTGACAATTTGGTAGAAGTCCAAGGATCCAGCTGCAGCATTTTAAGTCCATGTTTGTGGTTTATTTTTTAAGGACTTTAGAAAACTTTGCGAGCTTATTCCATCAATTTAGTGTCTGCTGTTCCGGAATGTTTTCAACTCTTGAGACTGTTCCTTTGTATAATGCCTTTGCATAGTGCTTTGTAAGGTAACACTGTTGTGAGCAATGGATATGAGATGATCTTTTTCTCATTTGCTTTTATTCACTTTTTTAAAAAAGGTTATTTGGTTCAGCTAGGTGGCACAGTGAATAGAGCAACAGCCATGGAGTCAAGAGGACCAGAGTTTTAATCTGGTCTCAAATACTTGACACTTAACCAGCTGTGTGACCTTGAGCAAGTCACTTAACCCTGATTTCCTTTCCTTCCCCCCTCCAAAAAAGGGGGCTGGGGTACTAGTCACCTAGATTTGAGAATTTATATAATTTTTAAACTGTAAATTAAAGTTATAGAGAGTATTCCTTAAATAGAAAAATGAAGAAAATAATTATATTAAGGAGACTTTCTGAGTGATATTTTTTTCTAATTTATATATTCAGATATAGAGAGAAGAACTATACCTATGATTATTGGTGTAGGGACCTTGGATATGAGGAAACTCCCTTTACCAATAGTGATGTTAATAGCTCACATTTTTATAACACTTCAAAGATTGTATGTTCACTTATGTGTTCTACAATAACTCTGTAAAATAAGTGTTATTACTAAGCCTGTTTTATTTTATTTTGTTGATTTTGTTTTTGTTTTTTGCTTTTTGCAGGGCAATTGGGGTTAAGTCACTTGCCCAAAGTCACATGACTAGTAAGTGTCTGATTCAAGTGTCTGAGGCCGGATTTGAACTCAGGTCCTCCTCACTCCAAGGCTAAGCCTGTTTTAAAGATGAAAAAAATAAATAAAATTTGGGTGAGGTTAAATGACCTGCCCAGAGTCTTATAGCAAATTAATATCTCAGATGGGATTTGAACTCTAGTGCTGCATTCTATCTATTTAACTGCCTAATAATCCAAGTTAGTGTTTTCTTTCCAAATTATAGCCTTGGAAAATTACCTAATGAAAAGCACTGAGAAATTTAGTGACTTACCCAAAGTCACATAGAAACTATGTAAGAGGAGTAGTTTTAATCTACGTATTCCTGGCTTTAAGGCTAATACTCTATCTATTATTTTTCTCACATTTTGATAGGACCTTGAAAATAAATTTTAAAAATTATTTAACAAATTCAAGAGTTTCATCTTGGGTTAGTCATGAAACAGCATTATTAAGTAGTTTCTTATTATGTTTACTCATATTCATGAACCTTGTGGAATCTGATAATTGCATAATCCATCTCACAGTTTACATTAGTAGAATTTTTTATCATTTGCAGTCAGCTCTCTATATTACTTATATGGTAGTTATATATGGCTTCATGTTCTTCTGTCTGATTATTTCTGTCAATCTATTTCTATCCATCAGTAGATCAATTGATCTAACATTTTCTATATTCATACATTATTTAGATTGTAAGTATTTTGAAAACAATAATCACACTCTATATTCTACAACACCTGGCACAGTGGCTTGCCTTTTTTTTTCCATCTAGACCTAGGAGCTTATCAGGCTGGGAATGTTTCTCTACCAAGGCATCTTGGTTAACTTGTCACTATTTTGATTCACAATTCTCTTATTAGTAATTTAGACCATTCTTTCATATTGTTGTTAATAGTTTAAAATTCTTCTGTTAAGAACTTTTTATTCATATCCATTGACAGCTTACCTATAGGGGAATAGTTTTTGGTTATATATTTGTGTTTATGTGTGTATATATTTTTTTCAAATGGTTATTAATAATTTGAATTTCTTCTCTTGAGAACTGTTCATATCATCTGACCACTTATGTATAGGGAGTATGACATATGCACGAATGACATATGACATATGCTTATATATGTATCTTGTTTTTCTCTCTTGAACACCTAAACTCTCTGAGAAACTTGATAAAAAGCTTTTTTTTTCATTTGACTACTTCCCTTATTAACCTATGTGCATTAATTTTGTGTTCTACTTTTTCAATTCAGTGTAGTCAAAGTTTTCTATTTTATCTTTTGTCATTCAATCTATCCTCATTTGGTTAAAGACACATATCCTACCCATAGCTGTGAAAGGCATATGATCTGCTTCTCTTCTAACTTGTTTGTGATATTAAGGCTCCATATCAATTTTGAATTTATTTGGGAATTTGGCATTAGATAGTGGACCTGATTTCTACTAGACTACTTTCCAATTTTCCCTGAACTTTTTTTTAACTAAATAGGGAGTTGTTATTTTTTCGTTTTTTTTCCCCCTAATAAATTTATGTTTGGGGTTTCTAGAGGACTAGGTTATTGAGTTTCATTATTTCTAATTCTCCCTTATCTATTCTGTTTCATTGATCAATTTTCCATCTTTAGCCATGCACCAATTTGGCTTACTGATGCTTTATAATATACTTTGAGAGGAATTTACATTCTAAAAGGGCAGATTAAATAGACTTGCATGGCCATATGTAAACCATCTCAGTTAACCTTGAAGTGGAAAGCACTAGCATCTCTGGGTACTTGGAAGGACCTGATAGTGCTATCAGCAGAATTATCTTATATTCTCAGAGAGTTTCATGAAAGCAGTGAGAGGTTAGAATATTTACGTAAGGTTACATAGCTGGGGTATATTCAAAGCAGGGCTTGCATTCAGATCTTCCTTACTCTAAGATTTGCCTCTCTTGTACCCGCTATTTCCCTACCTCATGTATAGGTACATAATAAATATTTATTGATTAATTGATTAATTTAAAATCAAGTCAAAGGATGTTGTAGAACTACATGAATATAATCAGTATACATCCTGGTAATAATCTATTTTTGAGTCTCTCGTACAGTGGAGAGAAGTATTAGCATACTTTTCAGTTATTAAAAAGATAAAGAAACATTTTTTATGTCTAGGAAGGTAATAGGAAGTTAGATGAGAATGGAAGCAAGAGCAAGAAGAAATTTTCATTGGGTGATTTTACATTTATATTTTGGCTCCATCTGTGTTGGTACAAGATTCCCAAAATTCTGTTAGCCCCCAGACTAGCAGACCAGAACTGGAATGACTTGGATTGATCAATTCATAGTTCTAGAACTGAAAAGGATTTTAGAGTCCATCCATCTAGTTCAAAATTTATCTTCATTTTATAGATAAAATGAGGCACTGAGAGATTAAGTGACTTGCCCAAGGTCATATACTTAGATGATGTTAGAGGAAGGATTTAAAGCCAAGTCCACTGATTCCAAATCCTGCTTTCTCTCCACTTTATCATAGTCTATCCCTAGATATTAAGCCATATCCTATACTCAGTGACTCCCACAAACTCCACTGGCTTTCTGTGGGATATTAATATGAATACCTAAGGGTAGAATTTGGCTGATTTTTTTCATATTTATGGCCAATGAACTTATGCTTTACCAATAACAGCAGTGAAGGGCATGATTAATAACATCTTGTATATATTTAGCTCAGGGAAAAACTTCCTGTTACCTTTCATGCTTATGATGCAAGACCACCTCATTGGGTCATACTAATGCATGTCAGATGCTGTTCAAAAACCAGATTTATAGATTTAATAAAAGTTTATTAGGCATAAAAATGCCACTAATGTAGGCCAGAGGGTAGAGGATCTTAAGCAATGGCTAGAATACCATGCATAGGCAGGGAAATGCTCTTTAGTTTTTTAATATTTTATTTTTTTCTGTTTCATTCCCATATTTCTTTTTTTAATGCAGATATTTTCTCCTAAACAGGAATATAGACTTGGTGATCTCTGCTTTTTCCTTTTTTTTAAATCAGAAATGCACCCAGATGGGTACTTTTTTTTTTAAGTGTGAGGTAATGAACATTCACATAAAGATTGTAAAGTCACATTTTAAATTTAAGGGGAAAAGTGTCTTACTTTGGAATACTAAGAAATTATCATTATTTTAAGTATTAGAAAATGAGAATTTTTAAAGTATCAAGAGGGATCATGTAATGGTACACCCAGGCATGTGTGTCACTCACATTATGTGAATATAAAAGTGGACATGTAGATTAATCAATTCAGGAAGAGTGAGTCTTAAATTTGCTTCCCAGAACATAGCCCATTTCAATAGCCCACTGAAGTGCACAAAAAAAGAACACCACCATAAGAATTTTACAAAGTATCATAAAGGGAAATAGTCTCCAGGAAGAGGGATATTACTAGATCATACAAAATAGATTAGGCAGATATGAATTTTTCTTTACTGTGAAAATGTGACTTGGTTAGTTACAATGGCACCTCTGATATCAAGAGTGCCTATGTTAAAAGACCTTTGGCAACATGGTTGCCAATACACAGATAATAACTGTGATATAAACTTGCCCCAGATGTATTGACAGCAGAATAGAAACAATGAATGAGTAAATACATCGAATGTACTTTGGAGGTAAGCATCTGGAGAAATCCAAGAGATGACGAGCAAAGTAAAGAATAATTAGAGCAAGAGACAGGGAAAGAAAAATCTAACCAAATGGCGTATATGGTAAACCTGCGTAGGACAGGTGCAAGCTGAATGAATGAAAAGGTGCCAGCTCTCTGCTCTCAACAGCCTGGGAAAGTCTTCTTGAATTATGTTGTGTGACCTTATGGTAACTTCTTGTTTATGAACCAGGGCAGAAGGCTAACAGTACCTTACAAGGCTGCTGTGAGAACTAATTAGATAACATCAGTAAGATACACAAGGCTTTAAATAATGCAACATATTAAAAAAAATTACTGCACTGAGGCTCATTTGCTCCCAAATATGACTGATGGGAATATGAAAACATATCACATCAGCAAAAGAGCAAGAACTGGAAGTTTAAAATTGGATAGCTCAAGGAGGCCTGCTCCTTTAAGACTAGTCTGTGGCCATGGTGACACTCAGAAATCTAAGAGTCTAAACCTGGAAAAGAAAAAAAAAATAGGAAAAGCAGCCCAGGAAAACGAATTCAGCTAACAAGATCAGACGAGGAACTTAAATACAGTAGACAGGAAGCAGAGTGAAGAACAGGAATGAGAGCAAAAGCTTGCTGGCTGATTGGATACTGATCCTTCCAAATCAACCAGCTTAAAGTTCAGTTGAGTTATTGCCCAAGAGAGGGATTTATTTCCTGGCTTCATTCTGGCTTTGCAAAGTGAATGGATTCTTAACTTACCAAGAGAAGGAGGAGGGGAGGTGAATCATGTGGTTTAACTGAGGTAAGAATTGGGAATGTAGTCATAACTTCCAAGAGGAGGAAAATACTCTTTATGTATAAGTATTTCTCTCCTGCTCCACCCCAAACCAAACCAGTCTCTTCCCCCTCAAAACAAAACAAAACAAAACAAATTTACATAGTATGGAGATATATTTACAAACAATTTTTTGGTTTTCACATGAATGTCTTTATTCTTTAAATACCATTTAATATATTAGCAGCTTGAATATTTATCATGCTGATTTCTCAAAAATATTTTTGAGGTAAAGAGTGTTAGGAAGAAAACATATATATCTATATCTATATCTGTATCTATATCTGTATCTATATCTATATCTATATATATGTTCCCCAGCTTGCCCTGCAGCTTGAAGCCATGCTTTCCTTAGTATTATGCAATGCTAAACATAATCATCTCTGGTTGTGACGTGAATTAGGGGACATTTTTCTTTGTTCACATAAAAAGAAGAGCACTTATGAGCTTTTGGAGACCTCAAGGATGAAATTAACTGCTAAGAAGTGCTCTTCTAGGAATTTTTATAAGAAAAACTATGGCTATTTTACAGAAAGCAGAGACACCATGAAGGCCTCATTTACAGTTAAATCGACTATTTAAATTAACTTGGTTCTTCTGGCCTAAGATTACAAGCTTGGCAATAACCCAGGCAAATTCATGTAAAACCTGGCTAGACCTAAGTCCTCCTTCCATCAATGGTTACAATTTTTTTAAGAAGATCTATCAGCCTACAATGACTTTAATAGCTTTAATGTCACATATGGCCTATACCATATATCTCAAGTCCTTCATGCTTACATGATACTATGACATTTTAAAATAAATAAAACTTCATTTCCTATGTGTCATATTTGATACTTGGAACAACAGCTCCTTATCGGTGCTCCTTCTGCCCTGGCTTCTTGGAAACCACAATCTTATAATTCTCCTATAACTTGAAAAAATTTATTTTCTGGCCTTTTTTGTCCTTCTCCTTCTTCTTCTCTCCTTCTCTTGCTACTCCTTTAATGTGGATTTCCTTCAGGATTGATAGTATAGTCATATATAGAGAGTTTGGAAAAAACCAACGACTTAGTGAGCACCAAGACCTTTTAGAGGTCAACTATCTTATAATATAGGCGGGAAAATGGAAGCAAAAAGAGAGTAAGTGATTTGCCGAGTGTCCCATATATTATTATTATTTTTATTTTTAATGTGGAATACATTCTAGGCTCGGACAGTCAAAGGAAAGGGAATAAGCATTTATATAATATAAGTTATGTGCCAGTCTCTATGCTTACTGCTTTATTACAAATTTTATTTCACTTGATACTCACAACAATTCTACTATTCTATGATCATCCTCATTTTATAGTTGAGGAAACTGAGGCAAACAGAGGTTAAGTGAATTGTTCAGGGTCACATAACTAGTAAGTGTCTGAAGTCACATTTGAACTCAGGACTTCCCAATTCTAAGCCTGGCAATCAATCCATTGTTTCACCTAGCTACTTCAAGTTTTTTTAATGTGTTTTTTGTTAGTTTGTTTGTTTTTCCCCTTGCAACACTACATATAAAGTTGAGTATAAAATCCATGCAATTGCATTTGTTTATTTTTGTTTTTATTATTTTTATAGTGCTTATATAGTGTGTGCAAGGCACCGTGATAAATGCTTTGTAATTATTGTCTTATTGAATCCTTATAACAACCTGAGAGAGGTGCTTTTATTTTATTCTCTTTACAGAGGAGGAAACTGAGACAAGTAGAGGCCAAGTGACTTACCCATGGTCACACAGACAGTAAGTGTCTGAGGCTGGATTCATGTATAGCTAGTACATGGGCCAAGATTTGAAATAACATCTTCCTGACTCAACTTCTAATCATATATACCTTATGTCAAAATGTATTCTTTTCCAGATTCTGCAAATTCTGTCTTAAATTTTTATAGAACTTATCAGCCACTATGGTTTTGATTGCCACTGCTTTAAAGATAAGCCTGAAATTGTACACATGCACCAAATCTTCAGTATCTCCTATGGGGACTTGATCTATATTTATAAATTGTAGGCATATGTGTATAAGTATAGTATATTAAAATGTCTATGAGGCATATATCTGTGTATATGTGTGTGTATGTGTGTGAGTACACACATCCATCACAAGTCATTTTTTTCTTTTTAAGTATCTGTTTCACTCTTCATATAGCATTGTATATTATACTTACCTGGTTTTATATCATCTACTTATCAAGCTCCATTAGGTCAAGGACCAAAGTTAGCTTAAAAGGTGGTCCCTAGTGTAGGATACCTTCGGTTACTTGTCCTGTTTTGTTCAACATTTTGTAAATGGTTTGGATATAGAAGGCATGCTTGTCAAATCTACAAATGACATGAGATGGGGAAGAATAGCTAACATGCTAGGTGACAGAAGCAGAATCCAAAAAGATCTGGCAGGCTAGAATGGTGTACTGAATTGAAAAAGGAAAAGAAAAGGAATGTATAGAGATAAAAGAAATCAACTTCACAAGTACAGGCTGTGGGAGGCATGACTAAACATTAGTTTCTGTGAAAAAGATATGGAACTTTCAGTGGCCTGCCAGGTCATTCTGAGTCAACAGTAAAGCATGGAAGCCCAAAAGGTACTAATGCTATCTGAGACTACATTAAAAGACACTTGGACGAATGTGCACATAATTTAAAAAAGAAGAAGAGAACAAAATTGCTTTTCACAACAATAGGTATGGGGAGAGTTCTTAACCAACCAAAGTATAGAGGAGTTCACAAAAACTAAAACAATTTTGATTACATAACATATATACACATATATCATGAATAAAGTAAACAAAGAATTGAGAAAAATGTTAAGTAAATATTTGCCTCGAACATCATTGATAAAAGTTCCATATCCAAACTATATGGAAATGACTCATATAATAGTGTCATTCCCTAACAGACAATTGGTCAAAGAGTATGAAAATTTTTCAAAAGGTTATTTCTAAATTATAAAAAAAATTCCAAATAATGAATAGTAAGAGAAATGCAAAAAAAAAAAAATCACCGAGGCTTTACTTTATGCAAATTGGCAAAGTTAAATATATTATATATAATGTACATTTGTGCATATATACATATGTGTGTATGTCGATATGTGTGAGTGTGAGAGTGTGCGTGTGTGTGTGAATGTAGTAACTATTGGAGAGACTGTGGAAGAATAAGCATAATGATTCACTTGTTGATGATGAAATTATGGTCAGTGCATTCTGAATTTTGATTTGAAATAATGCAAGAAAAGTGAATAAAATATTCTTACTTTTTGAAAGAGCAATCTTACTACTTGTCATATACTCCAAGGATGTGATGGACAAGATAAGGCCAGGCAATAAGTATTAATTAAGTACTTAATGTATGCCTAGCACTGTGCTGAGCCCTGGGGACAAAGACAAGCAAAAAATATTACAGTGCCTGACCTAAAAGAGTTTACACTCTAATGCCATCATTTAGAGTTTATACGCTAAGACAATAGAAAAAAATAAGAGATGTGGAGAAAATAGGAATGGGGGTTTTAGCCTGAGCATGGTGGTAAATTCACAAGCAGATTTGAAAAGAGAATAAAACATGGGCAGTAGTACTGTCTCTACAATAGAGTTTCTGGGAAGAATTTGCCAATAGGGTTAGAAGGATAGAGAAGCACTGGAATATTCCAAAATGAAGAGGCCCCCTTGTAATGCATAAAGTTCCAGAGTAAGATGCCATGATGATAAATTCCTTAGAGTCAGATACAGATCTGGGAGGAGAAAAAACAAAGGCCAAATACATATCAACATATTAATAGCATAATTCTTTGTGGTAGCAAAGAACTGGAAACAAATTAAATGTCCTTAACCTTCAAGGACATCAACACTCTACTAGGGAAATAACATATACATAGATCATGCAATCATAGATTAAGATCTGGAAAGAACCTTAAATATCATCAATACAAATTCTCCATTGTCAAAATGAAGCAGTATAATTAGAATGGAAATCTTAATCTTCTGCCTATAGAAAAAGAACTCCTTCTAGTATACCATAAATATATATGTATGTATTTAAGCCCATGTTTATATACTCACACATACATTATATCTGTATCCATATAGCTGTATCTATGTATGTATGTATGTATGTATCTATCCATCTATCATGTTCAGAAAGGACTAGCACCTCTGTTGTGAAGGCTTGCCAAGACTTTTTCACGGATACTCATCCACCTTTGGTGTCCACCTTTGCACAGTTCTCACTTGTGGCTCCAAAGAGCTGTAGGATGGACAGAGGCTACACCTGGGTAAAACCATCTCAGAGGACTAGCTAAATGAGGTTGAGGGTAACCGACTGGTCTCAGATCTGTTGGTGAGTTATGTGACTATGTCAAGCATGTGAAGACTTCCCAAGGCAGAATAGGCAGATTACATTAATATGTTCCAGTTTTCATAGAAGTGGCTGAAGCAGGCTCTGTGGAGTACATTGAAGATGTCATCCCCAATGATACTGACTTTTGTCTTTTCACTGGACTTTAATGATTCTAAAAAGGAGAGTGAGACTGATGACTTTGTTCATCTACGCTTCACTTAAATCCAATTCATGCTTAAGTGAAGTCATTACTCAGTGATGTTATGGTCCTTTTTGAAAATCAAGGATAAACAATATATGTATGAACTCACATCTATTGATTTGTGTGTATGGAGGGAGAGAGAAAGAAAGGGAAAGAGAGACAGAGAGAGACAGAGACAGAGAGAGACAGAGAGAGAGAGAGAGAGAGAGAGAGAGAGAGAGAGAGAGAGAGATTAAATATAAAGTAATTTGGGAGAGGATTTTTGTTGTTCAGTCATTTTACAGTCATATCCAACTCTTCATGACGCCTTTGTGTTTTCTTGGCAAAGATCCTGGAGTGTTTTGCCATTTTCTTCTCCAGTTAATTTCACAAATGGGGAAACTGAAGCAAATAGGGTTAAGTGACTTGCCCAG
Organism: Gymnobelideus leadbeateri; assembly: GCA_011680675.1. Lineage (NCBI taxonomy): Eukaryota > Metazoa > Chordata > Mammalia > Diprotodontia > Petauridae > Gymnobelideus > Gymnobelideus leadbeateri. Next base: position 53,800 of record WOXC01009559.1, on the reverse strand, counting down.
TGTCATACAACTAATAAGTGTCTCAGGTCAGATTTGAATTTGGGAAGATGAGGCTTCCTGACTCTAGCTCTGGTGCTTTATCCACAGTACCGCCTATCTGCCATTGGGATAGGCAGAGATCACTAAAGCTATATAGAATCATGAAAGGTCGCCTTTGGGATGTGGCACCTGAAGGAAGTTAAAGATTTTTCAAGACAGAGATGGAGAAGAGAATTTAAAGCAGGAGGGATTGCCTACAGAAAGATGTGGAGCTGGAAAATGGAGGGTAGCATATGCAAGCCATTTTTCCTGCAATGTATAATCTGCCTAGAAACATAGCTTCAAGCCAAATTCTTAAGAGCTTTGAATCCCAGACAAAAGAATCGCTATTATATCCTAGTCCATAGAAAGCCACTGAAGTATCTGTTTAGTAATAACAATGTTGCTTCTTTATGATCACTAAAGACATGGAGGATGTATTTCTCATACATAAGAGGTATGGGAAAGACAGAGCGACTGAAGTCTAAATATCCCCGATGTCTACATTATCCTATATCTATACCCTGTATGCCATTAAAGTGTAAACTCCTTAAGAAGAAGGACTGTCCTCTGACTTTGTCTTCCCATTCCTTACATGATGCCTGGAACATAGTAGGTGTTTAATAAATCAAAGTTGACTGATTGATGGCATCTTTTCCTATTCCTTCAGCCAAATGCCTAGAAACCAGTTATACTCATTGATTCCATTCTCTCATCCCCAAACTGGACGGAAATTGTTCCCTCCAAGTTTACCAATGATCCCATAATTCCTCAGTTCTACTGCTTAAAATACCATGTTCCTTTCAAGACTCAGTCTATGCTGCAACTCCTATCGTAAGACTTCCCTGATGTTCCTGGGTAGCAGTGCTCTCTTCCTTCTGAAGTTACAGTCTGTTTTGCTATAATGCTTGTTTTGAAAGCATAAATTTCTTCTAATTTAATTGATAAATTGTAGAAAATTACAGTGTAATGTGAATTTTGGGTTTGCTAACATACAGTATTTTCCTGAACAAACAGGGAGAATGGAGAAAACTCTGCATCACTTCAAAATAATTCATAAACTTTAACCCTTTTGACATCCACTTTCAGAAGCAAACTTCAGGTCTTTCTTCAAGGCAAAATATCTATTTTCTGGTGCAGTAGGAGCTGTGAGCACATATCATCCCCCTTCTACCTTCAGCCATGGTCCTAGCTTAGGCCTGTTCTTCTCCATCCCCTCAAGTTCACCTGCTAAGGCTGTTCTCTCTCTTGTAGCCATCAATTTTACTAGTCCAAGCCTGGTGAGAACCATAGCACCAACTGGTCAACAGCCCAAAGCCACAGACACAACCACGACTTAGTGCTACCATGTTTATTAGTTCTCGTTCTCTTTCTCTTTCTCTCCCTCCCTCCCTCTCTCCATTTCTCTCTCTCTCTCTCTCTCTCTCTCTCTCTCTCTCTCTCTCTCTCTCTCTCTCACATGCAAACACACACATGCACACATTTTGAGTGATGTGCTCCTAACTCCATTTCCCCCATTAGCCCTGTGGGTTTCATTGTTCAGTTTTGCAAAAGTGATTTTTAGGAAACCACATGTCAAACCTATTAGCAGAACCTATTGTACTATGTATTTACCTCCCTGCACAAATGTTATATATTCTCCCTGCCCCCAGTCCTCATGCCATTGGTGTAAACTTATTGAGGGTAAAGTGTTTTTGTTTGTTTTGTATTGTTTTGCTTAATTTTGATCATTATATTCCTGGCGATTAAAATTGAGACTTCACTAAGAATCGCTATTGTGGTAGAAAGTAATAGCTTTGCTTTATGCAGATCAGATCACATCTATAAGTACTAAATTTTGAAAACATGTAGACAAGTTCAGTGAAGGACCTGGTGACAGGATAAGAAAATTGTTATAATAATTATTGAAGAAATTAGGAATGTTTAGCCAAGAGAAAGAAACAGAGAGACAGCAACAAAGAAACAAAAATAGCCAGAGCCAGAGATAGAGACAAAGACAGAGAGACAAACAGAGAGAGAGAGAGAGAGAGAGAGAGAGAGAGAGAGAGAGAAAGAGAGAGAGAAAGAAACATTAGAAGTGGAGTTGTAATGCCAAGCAAAGGCAACTTGAAGGTTTAGAATACCAGCATAGTAACTCTCCATTTTATTCAGTGACAAATTAAGGCAAAACATTCACAGAACAGAGAAAATCAAAATACAGCATTCACCAAGTATGATTCAATAATTTCCAATAATTTCAATAATTTCCAAGTACTCCTCCTCCCCGGGGCAGTACATTCATTTAGTCAATCATAAAGTCTCTCTTCTCAAGTGGAGATTAAGATTAGTTTCCAGTCATAAACAAAGTATATTCATTTGGTCAATCAGAGAACACAAAAAAGTCAAATTTCCCACCCCTGGATTATAATTACAATTACTGGATTACAATTATCATCAGTTAACACCAAGCATCTTCTCAGGGCAGTGGAGAGCACAAAAGGCATCTACCCCTGAGCTACAGCAAGGTTAAGATATCATCACAGCATTTAATACCCAAATAGAGATCTTTTCTTCACCTTGACCAGAGGCAAGTTCTCTGCAATCTCTGTTCCTAGGGAGACAAAGCCTAACAAAGCCACAATATGCATTGCCTGTGTCCTCATCAATTCACTCTCTGCTTGCAGAACACTCTCAGGACCTCTAAAAATGTCAGCAAGACCCTCTCCCAGGATATCTGTAAACATAAAACAAGAAAATCCTTCTTCAGGGCTTCTGAACCAACAGCAAGGTTCCACGACCTCTGCAACAACAGCACTATCTTTCACCAGTGGATGAATCTGGCAAAACAACATCAAAACAGACAGACAAAATACAGGCATCACAGCCATGTCTCCTCAGTCCTTGGCAGCTCTGGGTGGCAGCTCTCAAAAGTCCTGGGCAGCTCCAACTGGCCCTCAGCAATCCTCCACAATGCTGCTCCCAAAAGTTCTTCTGCCTCTCTCTCTGCTTGGGCCCTTCTCTCTTCTTGTGCCTCTCTAAATCCAAGGCACCAGATCCTCCAAGTTCAGGCCTCTCTTTTCACCTGAACAAGTCCATCACACAGGTGGAATTCACAAGCCCTGGGTTTCAACACTCAACCCTAAAACTAGGCCAATACAGGGGGATCTTTAAATTCTATTACTCTTACAGGAGTGAGAATAATAACATTAGTTTAGTATTATAAAGCCTATTTTTTAGAGCAAGAAAATAAAATGGTCTGCGTAGATGCAGAAAAGGAAATTGCTATGCATAGGTGTACCATAGAGTCAGATATAAGTTTGATGAACTGTTTTTTTTAAGTTAGAGTTATCCAGTAAATAAATAGACATTTATTTAGTATGAACTTAATGAGTAGCTAGATACTATACTAAGTGAATCAAAAAGTGAAATGACCGGCCTTTCTAGGTAGTGCTTTCTTCATGGAGTTTCTTAAACAGAGGTAGTATGACCAGTTGTTGAGAATGTTCTTGAGATTTTTTGCCAAGTGTAGGTTGTATTAGATAATCTCCTTGATCTCAAAATGCTGATATTTTATGGTCTGTAATCTAAAACTAACATCTCCCTTAGCACCAATCACAATAAGCTACACTTACAGGTAAATAACAAATGGGAATTAAAAGATGAGTAAGCCATGAGCCCTACTCTTGAGGACCTTTCAACCTAAGAGAGGGAGATAGGACCAGTGGATAAATGGGAAGCATATTTAATAAGAATATATATATATATATATATATATTTACATATGATTTTAAGTTAAAATATAAATATATGCCTGTTGTCTTTTTTTGACATTGACTCATCTGTTTTAAATGAATGTTTTCTATAATTTATTTTATCTACACTGGAATTTCAATACAAAGCTATCCCTTAAAGAATGAAATTTGATACAATTCATCTTGAACCCCAGATAAATGTTTATTTTTAAGTTACAAAAAGACTTCATTCCAAGGTAGCCATACCCGTCAAGTAGTGTTAAAACTTTGTTCCTTGAGTACATTGTGAATAACAAGACCATGACATTTTCAGAGCCATTATCATTACAGTATTGTGATCCCGGAAAATTTTGACAAACTCATGATTCCATAAAAATTGAAGACTTCCCTCAATTGCTTACAGCCAATCAAAAAGTATTTATCGAGTGCCTACTATGTTTTAGACACTTAGCTAAGCACTGGGGGGAAAAGACAAAACAAATAAACAGAAACCTGTCTCTTTTTTCAAGAATATCACAATCTAATGAACAACTCTTTTATATGGAGAAAAAATAAGATTCCTGATAGATACACGTATGTCCGCAAAACATCTCAACTTGAGTAAGTATCATAGTATACCAAAGTATTAAGAATCCTTCCCTTCTCTGAACTCAACTCATTAGAGAATTTGGAGCTAAAAATATTTTGGAGTGGGAAACAAGTAGTGGTGGGAAGGGAGGAAATACAGTGTTGGCACCTGGGTAGAATATTTTCACAATCAGAATCAGGAGAGAGGATTTTTTTTTCAACTCAGCCTCAATTTGGCTGACTGGAAAAGCCTGCTTAAAAGGATCAAATGTACTCAGAAAATATAAGAAAAGGGACCTAGTTCAATCTGTTGCAGCATGAGCAAGAACCCACAATGATATTTCAGATATAAACTCATCCCAATAAATCAAGTACCATATAGGGAAAGAGAGATTTAATTTCCAATCTTGTTAAATGGATGAGAAAGTGCATTGGCAATCATTCATTTACAGTTAGATGCTTTATGATTCGTACTGAGCTCTTTTCTCCTCTTGACAATTTACCAGACTGTATCTGAGATGACCCTACCCTGACATAGATGTTACCATACTTTTCTTGTGAACAATGTGGACTAACCCTAAAATAAATAAACTTGTGGAGGAAATATGCCAGGTAATCAGAAATATTTTTATGATTCGTCTTCATGTGACCCAAAGATATGTCTTCTGGGAATCAATCTGGGAAGATAATTGTGTAAACCTGTCAAACCCATATATTACTTTTACTGGTATTGGCTGAAAACTGTACAGAATGCTAAACACCTGCAACACAGATAGAGTGTTAACTAAGCATTCTTGGAGCCTGATGATAAAAGACTTTCTCCCTGAAGAGCAAATTACCTAGTGGACAATAGAAAGGAAAGAAACATTCAAGGATAAGTGGTATTTAGTGCTATAATATCTGCAGGAGGAGAACATCAAATTTTACTGTCTTAATAGCAAACTCTGCCGACTTTCACTTACCTAATCCCATGTAAGCCACATTATATTTTTGAACATGCATCTGTTTGCCACTAAGCATTCTGTGTAACCTTTCCCAAAAATCATTTAGTGTATATTTCTCTACACTGAAAATGCTTAATACAATGTGTAAGGGAAGATTTTAATTAGAAAATAGGACAATTTAAACCTATATGCTTCATGAGAGTCTTCTTTTGGAGGTTTCCAATCTTAATCATTTCTTTTAATATAGGTACAGTCGGTCCCCAGAGTACATGTAGTTCAACTTGAAACCATTGACAATTTGGAACTAGGAGCCAAGATGTTGGAGAAAAGGCACCAACTCACCTGAGCTTTTCCCCGGATTCCTCTGAACACCTTTAGATAATGCCATAAAACAATTCCTAGAGCAGCAGAACCCACTAAAGGATGGGGTGAAATAATTTTCTAGCCAAAGACAACTTAGAAAGTTGATAGGAAAGGCCTATCACATTTGTGTCATAGTTGAGTACATTCTAGCACAGGGCACACCAGACAGGCCCCAATAAACCAGGAATAGGCCTTTAGGGCCACTGAATCAGCCTTTAAGGCCACTACATCAGCAGTATTATCTGCTTCCAGAGCTCTCAGCCCATAGATAGCAAAGGGTTTGAACAGTTTGTCAAAAGGGCCAGAGAGGGGTCTCTTTGCTGGCACCATAGGAAGGACTCTGTTGTTCTGTCCATACTCAGATCTGGGGCATAGTCCTGGGTCGACATCCCAGGGTGAGTAGGACTACTGGCATACCAGAGCTTGCTGCAGCAGTGGAGCAAGGATCCTTGTCACAATTCTAGAGCAGAAAAGAGTGCTTCTGGCCACTCACAGACTAGAGCACAGGCCAGGAGAGTAGCAAACAAATCACACTTTAGATCATACTAACTTGGAAGAACTGAAAACTTATAGTCCCTAGAAATATCTCTGAAGACAGCTACATAAAACCCCTAAAGCTTGGGACAGTGCACCCTTGACCCTGGAAGAAGAGCCCTACTTGAATGAAAAATTAAAAGTTAAGAACTAGACTAGGAAAATGAACAAACAACAGAAAAAATTCTGACCATAGAAAGTTACTATACTATTATGATAAAGATCAAAACACACACTCAGAAGAAGATAAACAAGTCAAAGCTTCAACATCCAAAATTTCTAAGAATTATATTTGTCTCAGTCTATGGAAGACTTCAAAAAAGGATTTTGCAATTTAAGTAAGAGAGGGAGAAGGAAAATTGGAAAGAGAAATGAGAGTGATGCAAGAAAATAATGGAAAAAAAAAGAATCAACAGGAGACTGTGTAAAGGAGACATACACATAGACACACACACACACACACACACACACACACACACACACACACACATACAAATTCTGAAGAAAATCACATCTTGGAGTCAAGATGGAGGAGTAGAAACAGAACTTCCACACAGCTCTAGCTTCAACCTTCCCCAACTATGTAAACGGGGACTCTGAACAAACTTTGGAGCTACAAAACCCACAAAATGACACAGAGAAGCTAACTTCCCACTGAGGACAGGCTGGCAGCCTGCCAGGGAGCAGCCAACACAGCACTCTGGGAGCTGAGCCCAGGCCCATGTGAGCCAGAGGTTTTAGCCCCAGGGAGTGCCTGACCAAACACCAGCTGGAGGGACTCCAGAACACCAGCAGCTGTGGCTTTTCCAGAATTATTAACACATAGATGCTAAGGACAAAGTGAGAGTTCAGTGCACTGTGGAATTTGAGTTCCAATGGTTAGGAGTGCCTTGGCATCGTTGCCCCAGGGCAAGAAGCTGCTGAGGGGCTGAGGGACAACCGCTACCATTTTGCAGTGTCAGCTCCTGGCCTGCAGACTGTAGGGGGGTAAAGTGACCAGTCTGAGGGTTAATTGCTCTTGCTTTAACCTGCTTGGATCTGGATTGCTGTCTAGGGTGGAGGTCCTAGGGTATGGGACCAGTTTGCCAGAGCTTGTGGAGCTTTCAGAGAGGGCACCCAACTAATACCTCCGGCAGCTGAGAAAACCCCAGCTTTTGGGATGGAAGCCCCCCTGTCTGGTGGCAGAGTCCTATTGTGGCGAAAAGTCCAGGGGTCAAGTGACTGAGTGGCGACATGAGTAGGCAAAAGAAGCAAAATAAACAGAGTACCCCAACTTTACACTCCTACTTTGTCAACAAAAAGGATCAAAGCATGTAACAGGAGGAAGACAGTGAAGTCAGAACTGCTGCACCAAAAGCTTCCAAGAAAATTAGGAGCTGGTTACAGGCCATAGAGGAACTTAATAAGCAAATAAGAGAAGTGGAGGAAAAATTGGGGAGAGAAATGAGAAATATGCAAGAACATTATGGAATGAGAGTCAACAGCCTGACTGAGGAAAATAACACCTTAAAAAATAGACTAACTCAAATGGCAAAAGAGGCTCAAGAAGGCAATGAGGAGAAGAATGCCTTAAAAAGCCAAATTTTCCAGATGGAAAAAGCATCTCAAAAGCTCACTAAAGGGAATCATTCCTTCAAAATTAGATTGGATCAAATGGAAGCTAGTAACTTTATGAGAAATCAAGATGCTGTTAAAAATATCCAAACAAAGGAAAGAATAAAGTCAATGTGAAATATCTTATGGGAAAAACCACTGACCTGGAAAATAGGTCCATGAGAGATGATTTTAAAATTATTGGACTATCTGAAAGCCATGGTAAAAGAGAGAACCTAGAAATCATACTCCAAGAAATTCTCAAGGAAAATTGCCCTGGTGGTTTAGAATCAGAGGGCAAAATAGAAGTTGAAAGAACCCACTGATCACCTCCTGAAAAAGATCCCAAAAAGAAAACTCCTAGGAATATTATAGCCAGGTTCCAGAGCTCCCAGATCAAGGACATAATATTACAAGTAGCCAGGAAGAAACAATTTGAATATTGTGGAAACACAATCAGGATGCCACAGGATCTGGCAGCTTCTACCCTGAGGGATCAAAGGGCCTGGACAAAGGATGTAGGATTAAAACCAAGAATCACCTTCCCAGCAAAACTAAGTATCATGTTTCAGGGGAAAATATGGTCATTCAGTGTGATAGAGGACTTTCAAGTATTCTTGATGAAAAAACTAGAGTTGAATAGAAAATTTGACATTCAAATACAAGATGCAAGAGAACCTTTAGAAGGTAAACAGGGAAAAGAAATCATAAGGAACTTATCAAAGTTGAACTATTTACATTCCTACATGGAAAAAGAATAATTGTAACTTAATGAAACTTTTCTCATTATGAAAATAGTTGAGGAAGGGTATATGGGTATATGAATACATATGTAAATGTGTGTATATATGTTTACATGTATACATAGATAGAGGGCAAACCACCATTTTAACAGGAAGGGATGATACTTAAAAGGTGAAATTAAGAGGTGAGAGAGGAATATAATGAGAGGAGACAGGGAGGGACAGAATGGGGTAAACTATCTCATATAGAAGAGGCAAGGGAAATTGGTTTCTATGGAGGGGAGTAATAGGAAGGCAAAAAGACAAAACCTTATTCTCATTGAATTTGGCTCAGGGAGAGAATGACATTCATACTAAATAGAATATCTCACCCTCCAGGAGAGTAGGGGGGAAGGGTATGAGAGGGGGGATGATGGAAAGGAGGGCAGGCTGGGGGGGTGGAAGTTGGAAGCATCCACTTTTGAAAAGGGACAGGATCAAAGTAGAGAATAGAACAAGTGGGAGATGGGATAGGACGGAGGGAAATATAGTCAGTCTTTTATAATATATCGAGTATGGTCATGTTTTTCTTAGCTACACATGCACAACATATACTGATTTGCTTATATTCCCAGTTAAGGGTGGGTGACAAGGGAGGAAGGAAATGAATCTGGAATTCAAAGTTTTAAATTCAAATGTTAAAAATATATAAATACTATTATTAATACTATTTTACATGTCATTGGGAAGTAAGATATACAGGCATTGGGGCGTAGAGATCCACCATGCCCTACTGTAAAAGTCGAAGGGGATGTGGGAGAAGATATGGGAGAGAGCAGATTGGAGGAGGGCATATCCTGTGGGACTGCTGTTTTGGGGTGGTGGGTAGGGGAAAAACTTGTTTTTGTTTGTTAGGAAAAATTTGTAAATCAAAATCTGGCAGAAATGAATGATGTAAACCAGAAGTTAATAAAGCATTTGAAAAAAAGAAAAGAAAAGAAAAGAAAAATAAAATCACATCTTAAAAACACAGGGTAGGCCAAATATTAAAAAAAAAAGTTCAAAAAGTTAATGAGGAGAATGCCTTGAAAAGCAGTATTGGCCAAATGAAAAAGAAGTGCAAAAATTTACTGAAGGAAAATAAATAAAACTTAAAAATTAGAATTGATCAAATGGAAAAGAAGTTATGAAAAGTCACTGAAGAATATAATTACTTAAAAATTAGAATTGATCAACTGGAAGCTAATTACTTTATAGGAAATCAAAGAATAATAAAACAAAACCAAAAGAATGGAAAAAAATAGAAGATACTGTGAAATATCTTATTGGAAAAACAAATGCTCTGGAAAATAGATCCAAGAGAGATAATTTGAAAATTGTTGGACTACCTGAAAGCCATGACAAAAAAAACAAACAAACAACAAAACAAACAAACAAAAACAACCGAACTAGACACCATCTTTCACAAAATTATCAAGGGAAATTGCAAAAATACCCTTATAGTTTAGAACCAGAGGGCAAAAAGGATATTGAAAGAATCCACTAATCATCTGATGGAGATCCCCAAATGAAAACTCCCAGAAACATCATAGCAAAATTCCAGAGTTCCCAGGTCAAGCAGACAATGTTACAAGTAACCAGAAAGAAACAAGTCAAGTATCATGAAGTCACATTCAGTAAAACACAAGATTTAGCAACTTCTATATCAAAGGATCAGAGTGTTTGGAATATGATATTCCTGAGGGCAAGAATCACCTACCTATCAAAACTGCATATAATACTTTAATGGGGGTAGGTAGAGGGATATTCAGTGAAATAGAGGGCTTTCAAGCATTCCTGGTGATAAGACCAGAGCTGAATAGAAAGTTTAACTTTCAAATATAAGAATCAAGAGAAGCATAAAAATGTAAACAAGAAATGGACATCATAAGGAATTTAAGGTTAAACTGTTTACATTTCTATATAGGAAGATGATAATTGTAATGTGTAAAAAAATCTCTTTATTAGGGCAGTTAGTAGTATATATTGACAAAGGTCACATATGTGAGTTGAATATGAAGGGTTAATATTTTAAAAAATAAAATTGAGGAGTGAGAAAGAGGATAACACAGGAAGAAAGGTAAAAGGAAGGGTAGAATGGGGTACATTATCTCACACAAAGGGGTAAGAAAAAAACTTTTACAGTGGAAGGGAAGATGGGAAAGGTGGGGTGAAATGAGTGAATCTTAACTCTCATCAAAATTGAGTCAAAGAGGGAATAACATACACATTCAATTTGGTATAGAAATTTATCTTATTCTGAAGGAAAATAATAGGGGGGCTTGATAGAAGAGAGGGCAGATTGGGGGAGGTGGTAGTTAGAAACAAAACACTTTTAAGGAGGGACAGGGTGAAAAGAAACAAAAGAATAAATGGGGGAGTAGGATGGAGGCAAATATATTTAGTAATCATAGCTGTGAAAAAAAAATTGAAGTAAGCTTCTCTGATAAAGCCTTCCTTTCTCAAAAAAGAAAAACAAAACAAAATAGAGAGCTGAGTCAAATTTATAAAAATAGGAGCCATTCTCCAATTGATCAATGATTGAGAGATATGAACAGTTTTCAGATGAAGTAATCAAAGTTATCTATAGCCATATGAGAAGTTATTCTAAATTTCTATTAATTGGAGGAATGCAGATTGAAACAATTCTGAAGTACTACCTCATACCTATTAGACTGACTAATAGGACAGATAAGGAGAATGACAAATGTTGGAGAGGATGTGGAAAAAATGTGACGTTCATATACTGTTGGTAGAATTGTGAAGTTATTCATTTTCCTTCCCTTCCCCTTCCCCCTCCCTTTCCCTTTCCCTTTCCGGAGCATAATTGGGGTTAAGTGACTTGCCCAAGGTCATGTGGCTAGTTTAAGTGTCTGTGGCTGGGTTTGAAATCAAGTCCTCCTGACTCTAGGGCTGATGCTGTATTCACTGTGCCACCTAGCTGCCCCCTATCTTTTTTTTTTCAACATGACTAATATGGAAATGTTTTGCATGACTATACATGTATAATCTATATTTAATTTCTTGTCTTCTCAGTGAAGAGGATGGGGAGGGAGGAAGAGAGTATTTGGAACTCAGTTTTAAAAACAAATGTTAAAAATTGTTTTTACATGTAATTGGAGAAAATAAAAACTAAGAATTAAACAAAAATCACTGGCAATTTTAACTATGTTATAGAACTATTCAGGACTGTGATAATATAGACCAATGATAACTAGAATAAATAAATAAGTAAAAGATAGGGACTGTAATTTTCAAATGCAATCTTTTGTTGTAACTTGTGTATAGATGTATACTAAAAGTCTCATTAATACAATGTTAGAACTAGATGAGACCTTAGAAATCATGTGATCCATCTGCCCTATTTCACCAATGAGGGGGCTGAAATCCAAAGAATTGCTAACTTGTCACACAATCAAATTAGAAGCAAAGTTAAAATCTCTGCCACTAGTGAGTTTTATTTTATTTTAACTTAATTTTATTTTTGCTTATACTTACTGTTTCCATGAGGCTTTATGTAAAGGTAAAAAAGAATTCCTAATAGACTTCAATTCAACTGCATATACATACAGTAAAACACAAACTCATACCCTTTTAAATAGAATTGTTAGGAAATTTTCTTCTTGGTTATTGTAATGCAGTGAGGATTTTCTATTATAACTTATTTTTTGAGATTTTGCATTAATTACAATGTAGTTTTTATGCATACACTTCCACCCTTCCCACACTTTCCATTACCCAATGACATGTGTAACAAAATTATTATTGTTATTATTACTCTCCAATAGTAAAAATAACTTCTTTTAATAAATGCATATGTTGAGGGATGGGACAGGTATCTTATTTATAGCCTAATCATGACATGTTAGGCGTTTTTTTTTTTTACCATTTTAGTTAAATTTCAAGAAACTGGTATTAAAGTTATGTTATGTATGACATATAGACAACAAAACTCAAGAAGGGCAATGTCATTATTTTAATTTAATATTCCATTTGTGATAAGATCTTATATCAAGACAGCTTACATCTATGAAGTTACAAAATAATTTTGCAAACATAATTCCACTGGTCTTTACCACAATTCTGTAGAGGACAGTGGTTAGTGCAAGTATACATACCCCTATCTTATATATGAACAAATTAAGGCACCAAGAGACTAAATGGCTTGCCCATGTTTTTGACATCACTAAGTGAATGAGCAAAGGTTTCAACCCAGATCTCTGATGCCAAATCCACTATTCCCGTTGTTCCCACCTGGGGACTTGGTAGTCACAATCCTTAGTTCATTTCAAAAAAAATTTTTAACACTTGAAAAGAATTGAGTCAATGCCAAGAGAACACAAAATTTCCATAAAAATAACTTTTTTAATGCAAATACTTTTTTGTGAATGTTATTATTTGTGTCTAGAATTCTCCATGCAGAAAGCCAATTTAAGTATGTTTTGCTTCATGGGATAAGATCTACCTTATCATATTTTAAAACTTAAGAGAATATTTGGATATCCTTCAAAATGAAAGGTTCTTTGTAAAAGTTTAAATAATGTATCCATTTCACTTATAGAAAAAAAAAAGCAAGTTTTTGCAGCTGTTCTTGAGTCCTCAAGGATACAAATCAGGGATTTGTGGGATATATCTTAGCCTACATTCTTTTTTTTTTTTTAAAGCAATTGGGGTTAAGTAACTTGCTCAAGGTTACATGGCTAGTCATTTATGTGTGGATGCTCATTTTCTGAGGCCGGATTCGATCCCGGGTCATCCCAACTCCAAGGCTGGTGCTCTTACTCACTGCGCCACTTAGCCGCCTCAGCCTACATTCTTTTACTCAGATGATCTGTGTACATATATGACACTGAAATTAGAAAAGATTTGTGACAAGGATTGGGGTGGGAACAGAGTGGTAAAGGCAAAAGAACTCTAGATTGGAATCAGAAGAACAGGTGTCAGTTCCTTCTAGCTGTTGTTTCTGAATTCTGTCTAGGGGCTCAAACTCAGGGACTCCTTTCCTCCCCTGAGTCACAGTTAGGGCTCCAGCCACATTGTCGCAAATGTGTTCTTGCTCCCTGTAGTACAGCACTGGCATGTGCTCGCTTGTTCTCCCTCACAGCCACAGCTCAAGTTCACTTCTGCTCAGCTCTGCTAGGCCTGGCTTCTGGAAACAGCAGGTGGTCCCACAATCTTCCCCCCATTCAGCTGCCCACTGCCCCCCAGATGAAAGTAGGTGAGGTAAAAGTTTATGAGGTGAAAGTTCCTGAGTTGAAATTTCTTGAGATGGGGCGGAGCCAAGATGGCGGAGTAGAAACAGCTCCTCCAAGCCTCTCTGCCCCCAGATTCCACCCAAACTATGTAAAAGGGGACTCTGAACAACTTCTGGAGGCCCAGCACCCACAGAACGACACAGAGAAGCTAACCTCCCGCTGAGGACAGCCCAGCAGCCCTGCAGGAAGGACCAGCGCAGTGGTCTGGGACCTGGCAGCGCACAGAGCGCAGGAGCCGAGCCGAGCCCAGGTCCCCGTGAGCCGAGGTTTTAGCCCCAGGGTGGCAGGGCCAGCAGCCGGCCTGAGGAACCCCAGAACACCAGGAGCTGTGGTGACTCCAGAATTATCAACATAGACATGCCTGGGACAAAGTAAGAGGTTAGTGTCCTATGGACTTTGGGACCTGTATTTGGGGAATGCGTCAGCTCCCTCCCCTGGGGGCTAGAAGCCGCCGAGGAGACACACCATTTTGTAGTTTTCAGAGGAAGCTCCGGCTCACAGCCTACAAATCGTGGGGAGATCCAGCGATCAGTCTTGGGGGGTAATCGCTCTTGCTTTAACCTCCCTGGATCTGGATTGTGATCTAGGGTGGAAGTTGTGGGTGGGTTTACAGCTTGCCAGAAACGGAAGTTGCCCCCCACAGGTTCGGGACGAAAATTCCTCTATCTGGCCTTAAAGCCATAGTGTGGCAACAAGCCCAAAAGTCAAGCAATTAAGTGGCAACATGCCAAGGCAAAGGAAACAGAAAAATGCAACCCTAGACTCCTATTTTGGGGGCATAGAGCAGGAAAAGGACTGTGAGGTCAGAAGTCCTGCTCCAAAAGCCCCAGGGGAAAACATGAGCGGGTTGCAGGCCATAGAGGACCTTAAGAAGGACTTTAAAAATCAAATAAGAGAAGTGGAGGAAAAATTGGAAAGAGAAATGAGAAGGATGCAGGAAAAGTATGAAATGAGGGTCAACAGCCTGACTGAGGAAAACAACACCTTAAAAAATAGACTAACTCAAATGGCAAAGGAGGCCCAAAAGGGCAATGAGGAGAAGAATGCCTTAAAAAGTCGAATTTGCCAGATGGAAAAAGAATCTCAAAAGTTCACTGAGGAGATTCATTCCTTCAGAGTTAGACTGGAGCAAATGGAAGCTAGTGACTTTATGAGAAATCAAGATGCTGTTAAGCAGATCCAAACAAACGAAAGATTAGAAGGCAATGTGAAATATCTCATGGGAAAAACCACTGACCTGGAGAATAGATCCAGGAGAGACAATTTAAAAATTATTGGACTACCTGAAAGCCATGATCAAGGAAAGAACCTAGAAATCACCCTTCAAGAAATTCTCAAGGAAAACTGCCCTGATGTTTTAGATCCAGAGGGCAAAATAGAGGTTGAAAGAATCCACCGATCACCTCCTGAAAAAGATCCCAAAAAGAAAACTCCCAGGAATATTATAGCCAGGTTCCAGAATCCCCAGATCAAGGAGAAAATACTACAAGCAGCCAGGAAGAAACAATTTCAATATTGTGGAAACACAATCAGAATAGCCCAGGACCTGGCAGCTTCTACACTGAGGGATCGAAGGGCATGGAATATGATATTCCAGAGGGCAAAAGAACTGGGAATGAACCCAAGGGTCACCTACCCAGCAAAACTGAGTATTTTGTTTCAGGGGAAAATATGGTCATTCAGTGGAATAGAGGACTTTCAAGCATTCTTGAGGAAAAAACCAGAATTGAATAGAAAATTTGACATCCAGACACAGGAAGAAAGAGATGCCTGAGAAGGTAATCAGGGAAAAGAAATCAAAAGGAACTTATCAAAGTTGAACTATTTACATTCCTATATGGAAAAGCAATAACTGTGACTGATGATATCTTTCTCACTATGAAAATAATGGAAGAAGGGGGTGTGGTCATATGAATACATATGTGAATGTGTGTGTATATGGTTACAGTTATATATGGATAGAGGGCATAGGTTGAATTTGTTGGGAAGGGAGAATACTCAAGGGATGAAATTATGAGGTGAGAGAGGAAAGTGGCAAGAGGAGATGGGGAGAGACAGGGTAGGGTAAACTATCGCATGTAGAAGAAGCAAGGGGAAGTGGTTGCAAAGGAGGGGGAGAATAAGGAAGGCTAAAAAGGCAAAACCACATTCACACTGAATTTGGTTCAGGGAGAAAATGACATACATACTAAATGGGATATCTCAACCTGCAGCAGAATAGGGGGAAGGGGGATGAGAGGAGGGATGATGGATGGGAGGGTATCCTTGGGGTGAGGGGAGGTTAGAAGTACCCACTATAGAAGAGGGACAGGATCATGGGGGGAATGGACCAGGTGGGGGGTGGGATGAGTGGGAGGGAATTATAAGCAGCCTTGTACAACATGTCTACTATGATAATGTTTTGCATAGCTAGACATGTACAACATATGCTGAATTACTTATCTCCCAAGAAGGAATGGGTGACAAGGGAGGAAGGCAGTGGATCTGAAATTCAAGGTCATAACATTAAATGTTTCAAATATATATAAATAATATTATTAATACTCTTTTGCTTGTAATAGGGAGATAAGATGTGCAGGCATTGGGACACAAAGATTCACCTTCCTCTGATGGAAAAGTCGATGGGGTTATGGGAGAAGGTATGGGAGAGAACAGATTGGAGGAAGCGATATCTTGTGGGACTACTATTCTGGGAGGTTGGGTAGGGGAATAATGGGGGGAAAATGATTGTAACCCAAAATCTGGCGGAAATGAATGATGTAAAACAGAAGTTAATAAAGCATTTGTTTAAAAAAAATAAATTAAAAAAAAAAAAAAGAAATTTCTTGAGACCTAGTCCAATTCCCTCAGGGTCTACTGTTTGTTGATTCAGTGGAGTTAACCCAGAAGTGTCAACACTTCACTCAGACCAACCTCAAATGCTTGAGGTCCTCTCTGAGGTCCTCTCAAGATGTCTTAGGTGGACAACTGCTTTACCTCTTTATTTGTGCTGCTCTGTACTCATTTCAGGGCGATTTTCTATCTGTTTGTGGAGAAAATAGGAGAACCTGGAAATATCTGACCTACTTTACCATCTTCCCAGAATGACAGTTCAAGACTTCACTCTGCCACTCTCTAGCAACAAGAGTGTATAAATATTTCTTTACCTCTGCTGGAGTCTCAGTTTCCCTATCTGGAACTGGTGAATAATCATTACCTGTCTCACTGGGTTATTATGAAGATCAAAAATCAGAAAATGTTTCTAAAGTAGTTTGTCACTATAAATCTTTCAGCTATTATAATATTTTTCATCAATAAATATTTATTGAGCATCTCATAATCTAAGGGCAATGTGGGAAGTATAATATCATACAGGCAGATAATATCTTCTGACCAAAGTATTCAAACTACTTCCATGTCTTTTATTTCATTTCATCCCAAGTGTTTATTTAAACAAAAGACTTTAGAGGAACAAATTAGTTAAATGAATACTTACAATATGTGATGTAGGAATATATGGTGGGAAAGGCAATTCTTTTATATAGTGACTAATGTGTTTGATTTAGAGTGAGGAAAAGTTAAATTGAAATTTGAACCCTAAGCAAGGCAATTAATTAATACTTCAGGCAATTCCCTAGGACTTATTTACTAAGTCACACTGGGGCTTTGATCTTCCCTAGACTGAGAAATTAGAGGTCTTTCTCACCTATGTAGAGGTACAGGCCTACTTTCAGAGCTTTTATTTTCTTCTATCATGAAGCTCAAAGTTTGGATCATAGGCTGCCCTTACTGGATTTTTCTGATTATCACATCTTCTGTCATCTTGGGGTCCTTTTTGTCATATCCCTCAGAAATGGTAACTAGGATTTTCACTTCCTTATTGCCCAGATCCTTAAAACCATCAAAAAAGCCTTTTAGCTTATTAAGGGGTTTTTGTTTTCTTTTGACTGTGAATCATTATGGGAAAAAAACATTGTTTAAAAAGACAAAGGAAAACGTTAATGCTAGCACTTTTGAGGGATAGATCCAGCTCTGCCTTTGCACACCTGGCTGCCATTGAAGGGAGGGCAAGATGCCCCATGTGGAGAGGTCTCTGTACTAAGCCTGAGAAAGGCAGGGTTTCCCTGCCTATCAGTAGAGCCAAAGGGAGCTACAGATCCTTTATCTGACAGTAGGCAATATAAGAGCCAGCAGATGGTTTCAGTCTGTTATTAGTAATAGTTTCTGCATATCTAAGCACTTCAACTCACTGAGGTTATCCACTGTAACATGAATGAATCTGGACTAAACATGCAGAATAATTGTCTGGAAAGACTATAGGATTAAAAGGACACTTGTCCCTATGGCTATAAGTGACCTCTTTCTTGTTCCTTCATTGTGGGAGCTATTTGTGGTTCCAATCAGGCTGAGGGAACTTAATGATTGGTTCAGGACATGTCATGTTTCCCAGAGACTGAAGCCCCATTATAAAACCAAACCATAATAGATGTGTTGTAAGGGATAGACTAAACTATCTTCAGAGTAATCTTGTGTTAGACTAGACACTGAAAGTTTAGTGGTATAAGGTGAAGTGTGGCTAATAGACTACTGTCAAAAGCAGAAGTGCCAGTTTTAATTAGTTATCAGTAAGAATGGAAGAAAGGAAACAGCTAACTGTGACAAATAACCTGCCTCTTCCATAGAAAGATATTTGAAACTAGGACTTTACTTGTCTTGGTGTGCCCATTCTTTTCTGACTCAAATTTTTCTCCAGTGTCTTGACCCTGAAATATGTCAGATACACACACACACACACACACACACACACACACACACACACACAAATATCTATAGTATATATTATATATTGGTTGGTTGATCTGTTAGTTGGTGTCCTTCATTCTTGAAGACAAACAAAATTGCATCGCTTTGCTAGAGCCAAGTTACAGTGTGTCCGAATTTGGCTAATCAAACCAATATGAGCTTAGAATGCCCTACCAAAAGTCGGGCACAAATATTCAATGTGAACATTTGGGGTGAATTCTCTAAATTTACTCATCACACCTTTGTTTTGAGCTACTTCAATTCTGCTTTGCTTATAGAACATAGTACGTTTTCTGATGTGGGCACACTGTGCTGGGAGGTCCTGTGCCAATGACTCCCATGTCATATAATCAATTACAAAGTTCTTAAGAGTGACCTTGAGAGTGCCCTTGTATAATATTTTCTGACCATCATGTAAGCACTTATCCTGTGTGAGTCCTCCATAAAATAGTATTTTGGGGAAGTACATGTTTACAATTGGAACATGGCCAGCCCATTGGAGTATACACACACACACACACACACACACACACACACACACACACACACACGTAAAGATTTTGAAGAAATGCATTTATTACTTGACTTATACAGGTAAAAATAGGAGAGCTAGGTGATTATAGCGCCAACACAATATTCACAGCATCAGTGGCTACTATAAATATGCCTGCATATTTCTCAATCTCAAAATATGACAGACTCTCCATATAGAAAACAGAAGCAAAACATTTTTTCAGATACCAGAAAACCAAATCCCAACACCAGAAAGTCAAATCCATCATAATAGCAAAGAAGTTAATACACCGTAGCACAGCACGAAGGCACACTATCCTTTAGCCTTTCTACAAACCAGCACTCTCGAGCCTAGCTGTCTCCGTGAGTGTGTCCTCTCTTTCCCACCATCTAGCTGTTCTGTCTCCCAGCTTCCTCTGGGCTCTGCTCCACTTGTTCAGCAAACTCGTTCTGCCACAGGCTCTAAGTGATTACAGTTGGCCTGTTTGGAGACCAGAGAGATGATCACAGCAGGAAAATATCTTCAAACTCCCTTAGGCCTATTAAGGGTCAGGGAAGGTCTTGAAATTCTCATTACCATTACAGTGTCATAGTAGATAGAATGCCAGACCTGGAGTCAGAAAGTCTTATCTTCTTGAGTTCAAATCTGGCCTTAGACACTTGCTAGCTGTGTGACCCTGCACAAGTCATGTAACCCTGTTTGCCTCAGTTAACTCACCTATAAAATGTACTGGAGAAGGAAATGGCAAATGATTGCAGTATCTGCCAAGAAAACCCCAAATGGGTTCACATAGAGTTGGACATACCTGAAACATGACTAAATAACAACATGTATAGATACAAGCATAGGTATAGGTATGAGTATTGGCATGTATACATCTATATTTAATATCTGTACTTATTCCTATATGTATGCTTCTATGATGTGTGGCACATAAGCTCTATAGCACTTGAGAAACAATGGCCATGGATCCATTAGGTCCAGGAGCCATAGAAATAGTGAATCAGTTCATAGACCAATCAATAGATTGGCCCAGAAACAGTGGTATTGTTTTGAATACTATATGTTGAAGGTAGAAAGAGGGAATGAGATGTGGTTACTGGATGGAGTGTGAAGTAGATGGCAAGATGGGACAAAGACAACTGGTTGGCTGGATTGTGTCTGAAATGTTGTTTGGGACCCAACTAGATATAGTGGGCTTAAGTAAATTTGTACTCATTCAGTCCCCAGTCAAGATAGCTGAGCTGTTGGGGGTTCCAAAATTGAAGGGATTAACTTCTCATGGACTTGCACATGGATTTTGGAGGTACAGTGTGGAGATCAAGGTGGGGAAAAGCAATACAGCAGGTGGTAATAAAGATAATAAGATTGCCCAAGTAGGTGACTGATTTTGATAGATGTGTTAAAAAAAAATAGCAACTTCCTAGGGTTGTTTTGACAGTCCCATGAGATAATGTTATCCAGTCACTCCTACTATGTGTCCAGCACTGTGCTAAATGATGGGGATACAAAGAAAGACAGTGACCAGTGACTGTTTTCAGGGAGCACGTAGACTAAAGTTACAGCATGGGAAGGAAGAAAGATAAAAAGGAAGGAAGGAGGGGAGGAAGGAAGAAAGGAAAGAAGGAAGAAAAAAAGGAAGGTAAGAAGGAAAGAAATTGTATGCAAGCAAGATATATACAGGGTAAATTGAAGACAGTCGATATAACGATGACACTGGTATTAAGAGGGTGGGTTAGGTCATAAAATACTTCTTGCAGAAGATAAAATTTTGGATAGGACAGTATCACATGCATGGGGAAAAGTAAGTGAAAATACCTGGAGCTAGGAGATTTGAATGTCTTGTAAAAGGAACATAAGATGATTTGGATTCACAGTGTCATAATATATGAGTATGTCACTGGCTTTAACTCATCCTTTTTTCTGGAGTCTGTAAATCCTTCTCCCTGGTTATATGGTGGTTTGTCCCTTTCTTTTCTGTGTATAGAGGTCAATGTACCTGAAAGGATATGTCATCTTTGAAAGCATATGTAATAATCGCATTTTAATGTCACTCTTAATTTTATAAAGTATTTTCTCTCCATAACCACTTTCTGAGGTAGTTCAACAGTTCTTCCTATTTGGCAGATGTGAGGTTATTTTGCTAGTGAGTGTCAGAGTTTGGATTTGAATATAATCCCTAAACTTTAGATCCTCCTCTTAGTTACACAAAAAGTACATCTTATCTCCCTACCTTTTCAATCCATACTTAAAACAGTTGCCAAAATGGCATTCCATTTTAGTCTCCAACTCAATAAATACCAGTACCACCCTATTTTCTGTAGGATCAAATACAAACTTTTTGGGGGGGGGCATAGAAAGCTCTTTACAAATTGACTGCCAGTCTGCCTTTTGCAAGCTTATTGCATAGTAAGTAGGTGCTTCCACTTTCTCTTCTCTCCCTTTTTCATCTTAACCCATCACAATATGGCTATCAACCTTATCATTCCACCAAAACATCTCCCTCCAAAGTTATTAATGATCTTTTACTTAAAAAGTCCAGTGGTCTTTTCTCAATCCTCATTCTCCTTGACCTCTCTGCAGCCTTTGACACTATTGATCACTGTCTCCTGATTGATACTCTTCTCTCTAGATTTTCAGGACACTACTCTCAACTAGTTCTTCTCCCTATCTGACCATTCTTTCCATCTCCATTTCTGGATTCTCTTCCAGATTATGCCCTCTAACTACAGATATCCTCCAGAGTTTTGTCATGGATCCTGTTCTCTTTTCCCTCTATCCTGCTTCATTTGGTGATATCATCTGCCCTCATGCATTTAATTATCATCCCTATGCTGAGGATTTTCAGATCCACTTTTCCTCCTCCCATTTCTTTGCTGACCTTCAGTCTTGCTTATCCAACTGCCTTTCAGGCACCTCAAACTGGATGTCCAATAGAAATCTTAGACTCAATATGTTCCAAATGAAACTCATTATCTCTCCCTGGTGCTCTCCCTTTGCTTCAGTATTTATATAGAGGGTAACACCATCCTCCCAGTCCCTCAAGCTAGCAATCTAGGAATTATTCTGGATTCTTCATGATCTCTTACCCCTCATAACCAATCTGCTGCCAAGGCCTGTCAATTTCACCTTTGTAACACCTCTCATATATGTCCCTTCTCTCCTCTGACAGGACCACCATTCTAATTTAGGCTTTTGTCACCTTTTACCTAGATTATTGCAATAGTCTGCAGGTAAGTGTGCCTTTCTCCCTTTTCTCCCCACTATGATCTATGATGTATTCTTCCACTAAAGTGATTTTCCTAAAGCACAAGTCAGATCATGTCACCCCTCTTCAATAAATTCCAGTGGCTGCCTATTGTCTCAAGACACAAATGCAAAATGCTTTGGCTTGCAAAGCCCTTCTTAAATTATCCCTCTCCTACCTTTCTAGTGTTATACCTTACTCTTGGAGACATCTTCTTTGATCCAATGACTGTTTCACAAACAAGATCCTTCATCTCTTGACTAGCATTTTCTTTGGCTGTACCCCATGACTGCAATGTTTATCCCTCCCCCACTCTGACTACTGACCTCCTTGATTTCCTTTAAGTCACTAAAATTCCACCTTGAATTTGATGCCTTTTCCACACCCTCTTAATTCCTGTGTCTTCCCTTTGTTAATTGAATGTGTTCCTTCCTGTTGATATAATGCCCTCTCATTTTACTGGGTCTTTTAGAATCCATACTTTCCTTCAAAGCTTACCTCAAATTGTAACTGTAAGAGATCTTTCCTGATTTCCTTCCCTCATACAATATCTAATCCAATAAACATTTAATAGAAACCTAAGTTAAGCCAGGCACTCTGCTAATTCCTGAAGACAGAATTAATGGGAAAAAAAGATAGTCCCTGCCTTCAAGGAGTTTATAATCTAATGGTTTGAGAGGTTGTAAATGGATGTGAGAAAGGGATAAGGTATGGGAATAGCAGGGAGTACCAAGTCTAGCAGCATGTTATTCCATGGAGTTGAAACCAAGCAGAGGTTAGACAACCATATGTTAGGTATGTTACAGTTAAGGTACAAAAATACCTTTCGTGTATGGACTGGACAAAATTACCCCAAGGTCCTTTCCAGTTCCTAAATTCTGTAATTCTGTGGTAGGCTGAAAGTGCATATAATTTTATGTATATGTAATTATAATTTATATATGTATACATATGTGCACATATATACGTATGTATGTGTTTATATCCATATATATGTGCATGTGCGTGTGCGTGTGCATGTGCGTGTGTGTGTGTGTGTGTGTGTGTGTGTATGTGTGTATTTATAGTGTCTCTTGGTACAATATAAATTTATCTATGGCCAGATGAGCTACACTTTTCTCTTTATATTCCCGAGCACTTAGTCTAGTGTCTGGCATATAATAAAGACTTAATAAATGTGTGTTGATTGATTGGTTGGTTTCTTAATATAGAAAGCAGTTCAGCCATAAGCATACCATTCAGTTCCACAGATACCAATGAAACCTTCACTATATACATTCTTTAGAAAATTTTTTTTCTGGTTTTTTTTTCCTCTCACTGACTTCTGGTTTCTAGTGCCCATGCCCATTTTAGTACCTAACTCTTTATAAATAACCTCAAGCATAATGAGTTCTGGTCTTTTCCCATAATAGTAATATTATACCCTGGATCAGGTCCCCAAGATGTCTGGGCCCTGGAGAAAGTGATCCCTTCTTTTCCTTTCCCTCCCATACCCCAACTCTCATTCTCTTGCTCCTTGAGGAGACTGCCAAGAATAAACAGGATGTCAAACCAATATGTCTTTTCATATTAAAAGATCAATCACATAGTATAGAGTCCTGAGTCAAGCAGATAGCACCATGAGCATATATCATCCACTAATGGTTCACCATCAGTTAATATTTGCGTGTGCCTCCTTATGGCCTGTGTGGTCTTTTGACCTCCAGGCAAGGCTATAGCACATTACTGGTTCTGGTATCTTATAGAAGAGTTGATCAATTTCCTTAAACTAAGAACTCACAGGAAAAACCCATGGGAGATGTGACTATGAACCCTTCAAATGTTATAGATGTATCAGGGATTAGAGCTCTAAGTATCCCCAAGTAAGGGGTCAACAGGGTATTGTGTGTTATTCCTGATAACTTATGACTGCACCACTAGAAAACCTTCTGGTGTCCTTTAAGTCCTGGATACAAATTGTAAAAAAAGGCAGCATTGACTTAGAACTAGAGTTCCAGTACTCTCTTCAATAGTTAATGAGATTATAGATGTAGAGCTGGAAAGCAGCTCAGAGGTCACCCCAAGGGAAGAACCTGAGGGTCCAAAAAGTTTTTTTTTCCTCTTTCTTGGCCAGGGTCACTCAGATAATAAGTAGCATAACTAAGTCTTGAGTCCACATCTTCTGACTCCAATACAGTATTTGTTTCCACTTTACCATATTCCTTATTTCTAGTAATGATACCATAAGCAAATTACTTAACTACAGAATGTCAGGGCCTGAAATCAAGGATAAGAATATTTGTACTGTACACCCCCAAGACTGTCAAGAGCAAAGTAGCATTTGATTTGTAAAATTTAATTTAAAAATTAAAAATACTAAGTAAATATGATTTATAATGAAACAGTATTTCTTGAATAATAGCTATTATTCTCAGATTTCTTATGAGGAAATATAAATTATACAGCCACTAAATGAACAGTTCTTGGAAATATTTTTTTCTGTTACCATTTATCTTAATAGCCCCCCCCTTTTTTTTTTTTTGCAAAATCAGTCATATCAGTTAACAAATTGAATGAAATAAATGATTATAATGGCACCAAATGGCATTTTTTCACTATCCATATAGACTTTAGTTGACAGAGAGGAAACATGCTTTGCCTTAAAGTTACAAGGCAAACCAATAGCCATGTCAGTTTCAACTTATAATCCTTGTGTCTAAATCAGTTGCTTGGTCAACTGTACTACATTTCCTACTTAATTTTTAAAAATTAGTTCATCATGATTTTTAAAATTGATGTTATTTAGATATTAATTTTAATGAGCTACTTTAAGACCTAGGAAGATTTTTTTAGAGGTTGGGGGTTAAAAAAAAAAAAGATCAAAACATCAAGGTAAAGTTAATTTCCACTGGGCTCATAAAGCAGCACTGAGTACATTTGGGGGCATATTGTCCAGATGCCAACACTGAAACGCCAACATAAAGCTGTTAAGTGAAAATGAGAGAAACCTTTTAAAGGCCCAGTGGACTGCTATACCCTCTGCCTGCTATCTTAACACCACAGAACAGATGGAAGCATTAGTAAATGTCAGAGTTTAGAGAAAGACTTGTTTCTATACTATAAAGGAGTGTTTGTGAGGGAAAGATATCTTATAAAATTGTTCTTTTTCAGGGAGGGAGAGAGAAAG
Source organism: Gymnobelideus leadbeateri (assembly GCA_011680675.1). Lineage (NCBI taxonomy): Eukaryota > Metazoa > Chordata > Mammalia > Diprotodontia > Petauridae > Gymnobelideus > Gymnobelideus leadbeateri. Next base: position 28,325 of record WOXC01009559.1, on the reverse strand, counting down.
AGGGAGAGAGATAGAGAAAGAGAGAGAGAGATGGGGGGGGGAGGGAGAGAGAGAGAAAAGCACTCTTAAGAAAATTTAGATTTGTTTTAAAGTGGCCCAATTAGTTCTCTAACAAAAAGTTCTTCTTGAGATGCTAAGCATGAGGCAAAATGTCCTGATGGGGAGATAAGATGGGTGATAGAGTCATTCACATTGCTAAATTAACTGAAGCTGAATCAGTTGCCATCAAAAAGTATTACAGCGAATTGTCATGGGTTTCTAATATGGACAAAATGTTTCTATACTATGAAGAGAATACTTCTGTATTATCCATTCTGCAGCTCTGTCCTCCCTCACTAGGGAGGGAATAGTGAAGTATATTATAATCAATTAATGAGCATTTATTAAGTGCTGGAAATTCCTGAAGCACTATGCTTGATGCTAGGAATAAAAAGGATAAATAAAATAGTCCCTTCAAGAAGCTTATATGGGAGTAGGGGGCAACAGTCATATATATAAATATAATTATATACATACATATAGATGTACAATATTGTAAAAAAGTAAATAGAGGGGCAGCTAGGTAGCACAGTGATAGTGAATAGAGCACTGGCTCTGGAGTCAGGAGGACCTGTGTTCAAGTTCAGTTCCGGCCTCAGACACTTAAAACTTACTAGCCCTGTGACCTTGGGCAAGTCACTTAACACCCTTTGCCCTGCCCTTCCCCTCCAAAAAACAAAAAAACAAACACACAAACAAAAATTATGATCATGATGTTAATGAAAATAGAAAGTAATTTTGGGAGAGGTAACAAGAAGTTGGGTAGATAAGGAAAGATTCTATGTATAAAGCACAAAGTAATACAAAAATTAAATATGCTAACTTTGTTGCCCTTTCTTTTCCTATCTTTCTCACAATAAAAGAATCTTCATGATAACCCTATCAGTAAGATAGAGGATTGTAGGAGCTATTATTTTTATGTTACAGGAGAAACCAAAAACAGTGAAGTTAATTGTACAAACCTATTCTGACGGCTTTTAGAACCCAATTCTCTTGTTGCCTTGTTGTGTATTTGTTCCTCTATTCTAGCCAAGATTCTGATTTGCCCAACCACTTGATTCAACCAAAATCAGTCCAACCCATTATATCCCAGACCATTTCACTTGTAAATAGCTTTTTCTGTCTCACATGTGCATGCTTATACTCTGGCACAATCATCATAGTTCCCCAGTGCCAAAATAAGCAATTCAAAGAAACATAAAACAGTGCATATGGTTGTCAGTAGTCTATCTTAACAGTGGAGCCCAATGAAAAAGTTTAACAACTCACATTGCAAAAAGTCACTGTGTTCTCTTGTCTCCAGAGGATACTGTCAGCCAAACCAGTTCATTAGTACTGATTATCATAGCTGTAGAAGTCTGCCCACCTGGGCTGTCAGGCCTCCTAGTTAGATGGGTCACTCAAATATTGCCCAAATGACAGATGGTGTCTGTTAAGTACAACCTTATTGTGACAGGGCTTGAGGAAGCTGAAAAGGCAAAAGAAGGCAGGACATACTTGGACTCACCCCATCCAAAGTAACACATCTCTGCAACCATTTGGACTCCCCCTAACTATCATTATCACTGTGTGTTGGATTTTCCCTGTGAGAGACGAGGAGTGCTAAAAATCAGTGCTTAGAAGAAAATATTTTTATTGAGTTAGGATAAAAGATAAGATTTTCTCACTTAGAATTCATCTCAGTTCCTTATCACTCCACTTAGGGAGTGAGTGATGGGACTGGTGGCCAGGGATGTGGAATGGTATGGCAGGAGGTTTGTGAATGCTATAAATACTGTTTCTGGCTAAAGTTGACATATTATCAGTCTGGGACACAAGCTTAACTCATTGCTCCTAGACCAAGTACATATATAGCATGAGTATGTTTAAATTGGCAAACCTCCTGAATGGTAAAGAAAAGTTCAATTTTGAAAAACTGTTTCTTCTCTCAAAAACTCCTGGGGAACATTGGTCATGACTTATTTAAAATGCTTACTGCCCCCATTGCCTAAAACATTGTAGCATCTAGCACATATTTACAAAACTAAATTAAATCAATCCTTTTATGTGAGCCTTACAGATATGTGGACTAAAAAGTGACCAATTTGGGTAGGATATCTATCAAGGGCAGCTGGAGAGCTTCAACCTATGAACGATTCCATTTGGCTCTATCTCCTTTCTCCACTACACCAATTCCCACTCAAGGTATCAAACAGAGATTTGAAACCTGGAGAGGAAGAAGAGAGGCCAGATCTTAAAAGTCCCAGGACACCAAAGTTCTCTATTGTCTAGCTCTGCAGACCCATTGGTTTTTGTTTGTTTATTTGTGTTTTGCTTTTTGGAGGGGGGAAGGTAGTGCAATTGAGGTTAATTGACTTGTCCAAGTTCACACAGCTACTTTTGTGTTAAATGTCTGAGGCCAAATTTGAACTCAGGTCCTCCTGACTCCAGGGCCAGTGCTCTATTCACCACCCCCAAAGCATTCGTATTGTTTATCTTCCCCTCTGATAAGATTCTTAATCTGGGGTCTCTGGACTTTAAGAAATATTTATTTGGAAAACTATTTCAAAGTAATTATTTTCTTTTGTAATCCTGTATTTTATTTTATGCATTAAAAACAAAGGGATCCATGTGTTTCAGCATTCAACCAAAGTAGTCCATCAAATACACACATAAACACACACACACACACACACACACACACACACACACACACACACACACACTAAGAGTCTTTGCCCCTTTGCTACAGCACACTTCCTATTTATATCTGAACTCTGTAGTCTCCTGATCCTAGTTATTCAGATGCACTTGCCTAAGACCTGTCTCTATGTAATTATGCATTCTCTGTATACTCATTTCTGTTGAGGGAGGAACTAAGGACTACATCCCACCAATTCTGTATTCTGCTATCTGTTTCTGATTTGTGTCATTAGCAGTTGCCATTCCATTATTTTAAAATTTTCCTTTATCTTGATTTTTTTTTCTTTTACCTTCTTGTATTAGCCGAAATGTGGCTTTCCCCCAAAGGCTTCATCTCTCTGACAAGTTTTCTCTAATGAAAACTACTAGTTTTTTTTGTTTGTTTGTTTGTTTTTTTCTATTTCTTCTATCTCGCAGGGAATGGAGGAGGAACTGGTATGTTCTGCTTTCAGGTTTTTCAGGTTTTCTTTGCTTCTTTTCAGCATCTACCTACTTCTCCACCATTATTTGTCATTCTTATCTTGCTACTTCTTGCATCTTCTTCCACCTTTCCCCATGAGTTTGGAACCTGGATCTCTCTTTTTTTTCCTCTCTTTTTTTCTTGCCATCCTCCTCACACACCTCAATTACTGCTGACTTCATAAACCTCTTATCTAAATTCCTTGAATTCTTCTCTTTTGTTTTCTAACTTCAGCTACCAATCATTGTTTGGTGTAATGTTTTATACACTTCCATCCTTGTCACTTAAAAACTGATCCAATTCCCAAATCTTGAACCCCCAGATTCATCTTCCCATTTATCCTCCTCCTCTTCCTCATACTCCTCCTCCTCATCATCAGTTTAGATGCCAGATCTCCAATGTAGTTATTATTTAATTCACTGAGCCTTCTACTGAACTACCTCTAAACTCAAAAAAATGTTTATATAACAACAACAAATTATCCTGGTAAATGTTTAATAATTAGTCTGTCTGGAAAAAATGTGTGCATGCAAATTTTAAGTTGGATTGTTGCTACTAACACTTTTTCAGTTTAAATTATTAATATAATTTCCGTTCTTTAAGACTCACCTTCAAGAAACCTTCAGTAACACATCCCTAACCTTCCACCTCAAGTGAAAGTTTTCCATTTTCTCAAAGCAGTGTACCTTCACTTTTCCTCTAAGCTTGCTTCACTTTGCCAGGATCATAATGCTTCTCATTTGCCAGGATTATCTGTGGAGATGTCTTTGGTGAGATCCTTAAGAGCAGTGCCTTTTTTGAATGTGTTTAACATCATAGGCTCTTATAAAGCATCCTTTGAACTTGGTAAAATTAAAGACTCTGAAACACATAGGGACTCTCCCTACCTTTTACTTATTTTACTTTTCCTCTTCATTCCTGCAACAGGAGTCAGAAGATACTAAATAACTATAGAAGGATGGCAGAGTGAACTGAAGTGGAGAAAGGAAGCTGGAATTGGTCAGTTGTTTATTTTTATCTTCTCCAAAGAGAGGAGGATGCAGTCCACTGAGCTAAGAAAGGATTATTTGAAGAGCTTTAGAGATTTTATTAAGTGGGGAGGAGGTGTTTCAGAGTAGGGAAAGTTGGCTTCCTGGGGAGGGTGTTGACAAAGCTGGCTCAGTATGCCAAGAGCAGACACGTGTAGTTCTTCTTGAATCTTCTAAAGGCACTGCTGAATCTGGTGTGTCTCAACATATGATAATAATTTGTCAAAAATATTAACTACCACCTACATATTGGCACCCATCTGAATCTCCCAGCCAGCCTTCCTTTATTTCCGGAGTCTTGAATTTGTTTGTTTTTGCCTGGGTTGCTGCATGTAGTAGTGACAGTATTTATTTTTATATTTAATGTGAAGAAAGGATATCTATTTTCAAACAAATCTATTTTACAAATGGGCTAGTTAATATTACCTTATAATTATGCACAGTAAAAGGAGGCCGTGATGTTTTTCCACTTCCAAATAACAGTCAACCTGATCTCTGGGGAACCTCAATTCTATTTCCCTTTTGCAGATACTCGAAATTCATCCCAACACTAATTTATTCTAGCATTACCACAACATAAAGAAGACAGACTATGGAGCTCTGTGAAGTAAAAAGCTGCTATAAAAACCAAATAGATAAAATAAAATAATATCGTCACTTTTATCAGGAACATTTGGTAGCAACAATTGAAAAGGTCATTTAGGAAACTGCCACTGATAAGATTTGTGGAATAAGTCCTAAAAGAAAAGTGATCGCATTAGTTTGAATGTATTGCTTTTTGGTTACATATTCAGATTTAAGGTTGAAGTTGCCTTGGATCAAGTTGAGCATACCTTGCCTGAATTTTGAATTAATGTGAAAATTATTTAAAAAAAAATGAGACCAGTATCTCTCAGTTTCTAGAAAAGATGTATCCAGAAGATACCAGATCAAAATGTGATTAAGCTATGGTGATGTGTTTAGCTGAATTAGAAGTTGAATATGAAGGTTTATGACACAGTATTGAAGGAAAATAACATAGACTATTAGAGAACCAGTATATTCTCTTCATTGTTAGATTTTACCACCACCTCATTTAACCCTTGTTGAATCTAAGAGAAAGACAAATGTATCTTTGGCTAATAAGGAAAAAAATAAGAGTGTCACATTATTGCTTTACATGAAAGCCTCAGTTTATTTCAAATGATAGAGTAAAAGATTATCAGTGTAAGAAGGACTTCAGAAGTTATCTACTCCAGCCAATTTTTGAAAAAGGAATCTTTCCTATAAAAACTTCAGTAAGAAATCATGAGGGCCTGCTCAAATATTTATAGTTACGAAGAACTCACTACTTCGTGGGATAGGTCATTCTTCTCTAAGATATATTTAATTGTTAAAAATCTCATCATATTGTGGCAGCTAGGTGTCGAAGTGAGTAAATGCACCGGCCTCAGAGTTGGGATGACCTGGGATCGAATCCAGCCTCAGAAAATGAGCACCCACACATAAATAATGACTAGCCGTGTAACCTTGAGCAAGTTACTTAACCCCAATTGCTTTAAAAAAAAAAAAGAAATCTCATCATATTGGCTTCAAATCTACCTCATTTCAACTGCCAAACATTTTTCCTAGTTCAGCCCTCTGTGTTCAAGTAAAATAAATCTAACTCCACACCTATATGACAGTTCTTAAATACTTAAAGATACCTATGATATGTCCTCTGTGTATTCTCTTCTCTCACCTAAAGTCCTCCACTTTATTTAGTTGATCATTAAATGGCATGATTTTAATTCTCTTATCCTTTTTGACATCTTCTATGGAAATGTTCCATCTTATCAATGCCCTTTTAATAGTATGGTGCACAGAACTAAATAAAATATATGAAATGTTATCTGGATGAGGTTGTTATTGTTTGTCCTTTGTTTTTGAAGAGGGCTAATAACAACATGGGATGATGCCTTGACTCATGCATAAATTGGATTTAAGTGAGACAGAGCTTCACCAAGTTGCCAACCTCACTCTCTCTTCTAGAGTCATCAAAGTTCGATGGCAAGATATAAGTCAAGATGACTGATGAGCGTCCAGAATGAAGTGGATGACCTTGACCTCTTTGATATTTGACCAAGCTCTAAGCATGCCACAGCACCTGCTTCAGCCACCTTCATGGTCATTGGAATAAATTGTTCTCACCTACCTGGGAAAGTTTTCACATGATTGGGATATGTACACTTCTAACTCACCTATTGCCATATTTAACCTCAGCCTAGTCTATCTACTGAGATGGCTTGCCATGGCATGGCTGCTGCACATGCTTCTTAGAACCATAGATGAAAATTGAGTGCCAGGGAGATCCCAAAGGTGAATGAGCAACCCTGTAGAAGGCTTAGCAAGCTCTCACACCATAGGTGGTAGTTCTTCTTGAATGTACCATATACCCCTATCTGATTGAAGTAGACCTCATTCAGGTAATAAAGCGGGACTGTCACTTTCCATGTTCTGGATGCTATATTTTTTATTAAGATTTGATTAGCTTTTTTTTGCCTACATCATAGCCTTGATTCATGTTAAGTTGCTGTCCACTAAAACTATCAGGTCAATTCATGAATATAATTAAAATTCAAAAGAGTATTCTATGAGTGACAAAAAAATCCATCTGGATACTCTGATTAATCTCATTTATCAGACTGTAGCCATGTAGATTCTAGTGGATTTTTTTGTTTTGTTTTGTTTTGTTTTTTGGAGGGCAATTGGGGTTAAGTAACTTGCCCAAGGTCACAAGGCTAGGTTTTTGTTTTCGTGCGTTAAGTGTCTGAGGCCAGATCCGAACTCAGGTCCTTCTGACTCCAGGGCCAATGCTCTACTCGCTGCGCCACCTAGCCGCCCAATTTTAGTGGATTTTTAAAAAAGATATCACAAAATATATCTGATTCTATTAGAATCTGTATGAGTCTAAAGCATAGCTCCAAATTTCATTAACTTTGTGACTAATAACAAGTCATTTAATAACTCTGAATCTTTGAATCTTTATCTGTAAAATGGAGATAATGCTGTGTGTATGTATACTCTCCAACCTCACAAAGATATAATGAAGAAAATTGTATATCTTAAAGCGTTAGATAAATGTGAGTTTATATTCATGGATTATTCCTGAAAATTGAAATCTCATGAAAGACATGTAGAATGCATGTTCTCAAGGAATGAGGAATTTGCTCTAAATTTTCTTCTTGTTCCCTTTTTTCTTTAAATATGAAGGGAAGATAGAGTTGAGGACAAATGATCAGACCCATAGCCATGGCTAACCCAATGCTCTCATTCCCTGTACCCAAAACTATACTTATACTTGAAGAATTGAGAAAATATTTACATATGGCTATTCTATCAGCAGAATATAGTAACAAGAAATGTGATAGCAACATGCTATGAGAAATTTGAGAAAGGAAAGTATGTTCAGTTGGGAGGGAAGGGGACTTCAGTAAGCAGATGTAGCCTAAACTGGGGCCTGATTCCCCTTTGTTAGAATCTCAGCCCTGGTTCTGGCTACTTATGTGTCCACAGACAAGTCCCATAGGTTCCAGGGCCTGAGTTTCCTTATTTGTAAAGTAAGGGAAATTGACTCAATGATCTGTAAGATCCCTGCCATTTTTAAATTGATAATCCTATGAATCACTCCAAACCTCAGTTTTTTGATCTGTATAATGAGGATAACGTCTGTGTTACCTACCAAGTCAATATGAGAATCAAATTAATAATGTATATAAAGTGTTTTGCAAACTTCAGAGGATTATTTTATCTATAATTGTGGTGCTTCTTGCATGAAAATCACCATTATTAATATGTTTCAGGGGAATTATATCTATTATGTATAAGGTACCTATAATTTGAAGTCTTTAGAATTCTATTGGGTCAACTAGTTGGTAACAGTAAATAGAATGCCAGGCCTGGAATCAGGTAGACTAATCTTCCTGAGTTCAAATTTGGCCTCATATACTAATTGTGTGACTAGCTCTGTTTGATTCAATTTCTTCATCTGTAAAATCAGCTGGAGAAGGAAATGGCAAACTACTCTATTATCTTTGCCAAGGAAACCCCAAATGGGGTCACAGAGTTGGACACAACTGAAAAATGGCTGTTGTTCTTCAACAATAAGAATTCTGTAATTCTCAATATACAGGGCGTCCCTAAAGTCTGGACACATAGGAAATTTCATTAACTATGAATATTTTCAAGAAATGAAATGAATGAAAATTTCACCAACATTTTATCTAATTAGCATAAATTTTTAGCCATGACAATTCCATATGGAATAAAAGCTTTCATTAGCTATTGGGAACTATTTTCCATATTAATGATTATTAATTAAATTAATTAATTATTGATTTCCTATGTGTTTTCTGTGTCTTCCTATGAAATCTCATTTATACTAATTAAATAAAATGTTGAAAATTTCACTCAATAAGCTCATTTTCCCTTTAGTGGTAGAGATCACTTCTCTTCCATACCTTTACATCTTGTACAACTTTCATAAATTTCTTGCAATAAATATCCCCATAGCTAGACCACCCCACCTCTATGGGACATTCCTCTATATTTTTTTGGCATTACATTAGTTGTAGAATTCAGGACAGTCACTTGCTCTTCTTTACCTTCTCTATGTAATCTTTCTATACACTATTTACAAACACAATGTATTTTTTATGCCAAAAGATATAATTGGAGGTATGCTGAGAGATATTAATGAATACTTTACATCTTTCTCTCATCATTTGGGATACCTTTAATTTTAACTCATCAAATATCAAAATGTTCTCTTATTCACAATCTTGATCGCAAAGTTATGTATTGAGTGACATTTGTTTATATCAAGGATCTACCATGAAAATTTCCCCAACATTTTCTAAATTAAGAAAACTTGTTTCCTCAAAATAGGTAGGTAAATGAAGTTTCACTGTGTAGTGGAATCATAAAATCTTAGCGTTAGATGGTAACTCAAAGTCTTAATCCCTAAAACAAAATTGAATTTGTACCTAATAAAGATACTCCTAACACTTACCCCCCCCCAAAAAAAAAACAGTCAAAACAGTTACTTGAAAACAAAAAATGATGGAAATTCACAGCAGCTCATGCTACTGTTCCAGAGTTTTTATGATTAGGAAGCTCAATTTGATATATATATATATATATATATATATATATATATATATATTTAGAGGGTCAGAGTCAGTTATCAATTACATCCCAACAAGTCCAAGTGATTCCTTAGATTCCTAGTTGAATGGGACATATAATGCTAATAAAGTTAGTGGAAAGTCTGTGCTGTTACATAAGAAAATAAAACAAACAAACAAACAAAAAAAAAACGCTGGAATTAAAGTCACAGAATTTCAGTTTGAATGTGGGCTATATTTGTTACTATTTGTATGAGTCTGGACAAGACATATAACCTCTCTTAGCATCCATCTCCTCATCTGGAGAAATGGGGAGATCAATTCTATGTTACTATCTCAAAGTGTTGTTGAGGATTAAATGAGATAAACCATTTCAAACATTTACAAATGATCAAATAATATGTAAATTATTATTTTAGTGATTATTGTTATGGGATCTCTATGCATAACTTTTAAAAAATCCTTGTTCTAAAACTCTGTATATGGTCATTTTTTTAAAATATAAAAACCAAAATAGTAATTGGCCTATTTAATCATATTTCACAATGATATAGTTCACAGAAAGCTCTTGAAGCACAAAAGGCTACAGAAGGTTAAGTACTTTAGAAGTGATGTCTGCAGATGAATAAAAGTTTGTTTTTTTTTAAGTAAATGACATATTGCTGAAAGGAGGGTTATAGTTTGACATTCTGATTTTAAGTGATTCCTTCCTGGAGAACAAGAATTAGGATATTGTTCTTTTTCCCCACCTTTAACAAGAGTTTTATGTATTCAGGGAAATGTTTTAAGAATCCTTGTCATATGCATATCAAGAGACAGAAACTCTAATTTCTTAAAATTACATTAACTCACCTTTTCTATTCAATACATATTTCTTAAGTGCTTACTGAATCCTAAGCATTGTGTTAAAAGCTCAGAAAGATGAAAAGATAAATAAAAGTCAGATCTCTAGGACAATTTTTGTAACTAGTATACATCAATTTTAGCAAAACATGTAATTAATTTACTCAGGCAATTACCATGGACACAATAAAGAGTTGTAGGCTAAACAGTGTTTCTGTTACGTGGCTACAGATGCAGTTGAATTTCTAGACCCCCAAAATAGGGTATTTTGTTTTATTTCATTTTGTTATAAATTTTAGTTTTATTGTTGCCACTTGTTTTTACAATTTTTACAATAAATTCATATACCACAACTTGTTCATCTTTTACCCAGTTGATGGGCATCCCCTCAATTTCCAATTATTTGCCACTGCAAAAAGAGCTGCTATAAATGTTTTCATACTTGTGGGTTCTTTTCCTGTTTTTATGATCTCTTTGGGATACAGAACTAGAAGTGGTATTGCTGGGTCAAAGGTATGCATATTTTTATAGTCTTTTGGGCATAGTTTCAAATTGCTATCCAGAATGGTTGAATCAGTTCACAATTCCACCGATAATGCATTAGTATTTCCAATTTTTCCCACATCTACAATATTTATTATTTTTCTGTTTTATCATGTTAGCCAATTTCATAGGTGTGAGATAGTAACTCAGAGTTGTTATGATTTGCATTTCTTTAATCAGTAGTGATTTAGGGCACTTTTTTATATGACTATAGATACCTTTAATTTCTTCATCTGAAAACTGCCTTCATGTCATTTGACCATTTATCAATGGCGAAGTGACTTGTATTCCTATAAATCTGACTCAGTTCTCTATATATTTTATAAATGAGGCCTTTATCAGGTTGTAAAAAGTCTTTCCCAGTTTTCTACTTCCCTCTTAATCTTGGTTGCATTGGCTTTGTTTGTGCAAACTTTTTTGAGTTTAATGTAATCAAAAATATACGTTTTGCATTTCTTAATATTTTCTATCTCTTGTTTGGTCATAAATTCTTTTATTCTCCATGAATCTGAAAGGTAAACTATTCTTTGTTCTCCCGGTTTGCTTATAATATTAGCATTTATATTTAAATCTAAGTAATTTTCCTTGATGATTTTTTGAAACATAATGTATAGGCTCTTTATTTGATCATAACTTTCAGGTAGTCCAATAATTCTTAAATTATTTTTCCCATGTCTTTTCCCTCCAATACAGTATTTCACATTGTCTTATATTTCTCTTTCTTTTGACTTTGCTTTATTGTTTCTTGATGTCTTATGGAGTCATTAATACACCTTCTTCCCCCCTTCTCTCCTTTTTCAATTTTTTTTTTTTTGCTTTTTGGGGGGAAATTGGGGTTAAGTAACTTGCCCAAGTTCACACAGCTAGGTTTTTGTTTGTGTGTGTTAAGTGTCTGAGGCCAGATCCGAACTCAGGTCCTTCTGACTCCAGGGCCAGCACTCTACTCACTGCACTACCTAGCCATGCCTCCTTTTCCAATTCTAATTTTAAGGAGTTATTTTCTTCAGTAAGCTTTTGTGATCTTTTTCCATTTTGGCCTGATTGATTTTTAAGTAATTATTTTCATCAGTGAAGTTTTCTAAGTTTTTTATATTTGGCCAATTCTCTTTTTTTGGTTATTATTTTTCATTTGTATCGTTGTGTCCATTTTACCAAGCCGTTGTCTCTGTAATTTTTTTTTCCCCTTGCTCTCATTTCTTTGCCTATTTTTTCCTCTGCCAGTCTCATCTGATTTTCAAAATCATTTTCACCTCTTCTAGAAATTTTTGTTGGACTTATTCCCAATTCAGCTTTTTTTTTTGAAGCTTTGCTTATAATTGTTTTGTCTTTTTCTTTGTCATCTTTTCTTCTGAGTTTATGTCTTAATATTCTGTCACTATAGCAGATTTTTGTGGTCACTTATTTTTGTTTTTCTTTGCTCATTTTTCCATCTTGTTTTTTGGCTTGAAATTTATGATAAAGTTGGGCCATATTCCTGGTGTGGGAGGGGAGGGGTGCTTTCCCAAGCTTTAGGTTTTTGTTGTTGTTGTTGTTGTTGTATTTAAAAACTTTTGTTTCCGGAGTTAGTTCTGAAGTTTTAGAAGTCCTTGGTATATCTAAGATGGTGTTATGTGGAGAGAAATATGATTATTGCATTTTTGGTATGTGCTCCAGTTCTTACTCAGAAAGGACCCCAAATCTCTTGGGATCACAAGGAATATGGTTCCTCAGGATCACTAATCCCTTGTGATGGAAAAAAAGATAGTGTTCCTCATGGCCACTACCCCTTCTTTACCACAAGTGCTCTTCTCTGCCCTTGAACTATGACCCATAAAGCAAGATAAGTAATGGAGTTGTCAAATTGCTTTTAGGCCTACATCCTGTGCCAGCATAGGATTGCCTTGTAATTCTTTTTTTCTCACTAGTTGCCTGGGCCCTCTTTCTATCTCTGACTGAAAGTTCCTGAAGCTGCTGGTACTTCTTTGTATCTAAGTTGGCTTTGGGCCAGCCCCTACTGCTGTCAAATCTCTTCTTCCAACCTCTTGATCTAGAAGAATGTATCATGCTGACCTTTTGCTGACTGTGCCACTCCAGAATTAGATTTGAGGAGTTATTTTAAAGTTGTTTGAAAGGGAATGTTGGGAGAGATCATCTGAGTGCCTCCTCTACTCTGACATCTTAGATATAACCCCCAGCAAAAGTTTTGAGATATGAATGAGAGTGTAGTTTCATTAAAGGGGAACAAACTGAAGTTTTATGATTTTAAAATAGTTAAGAAAAATTTGCATGATATGGAAAATCATATGACAGTTGCCTTAAAACTCTATTTTGATGTGAATAAATCATATTTCATACCTCAATCAACATTTTACATACAAGTAAAAAATTAAAATACTTTTTTACTCATTACTTCTATTTCAGTTATATGCATTGCAATCTATGCAAATTTGAAATGACAGTATGTTCTTATGCCCCCTTCCTACTTTAATATCTCTACTGTTTTTTTATATAGCGTGGGTTAAAAAAAAAGGTAAAAGAAAACTGAACATATGTTAATGAAATAAAATAGAATTAGCCACAGCTCAGAAATTCATTATTTGGCTATATTTTGTGTTAACATTCTTTCATATCCCACAGCAATTTATTAAACACCTTTTTTAAGTTAAGTTTCATTTTGTTGTTCAGTTGTTTGCTTGTGTCCACCATAAGATGTCAGGGACTTCTGTCCTTTGTTATCTCTTGAAGTATGTCCAAATTCATATTCATTGCTTCCATCTATCCATCTCATCCTCTGCCATCCCTTTCTCCTTTTGCCTTCAATCTTTCCCAACATCAAGATCTCCAATATGCCCTACATTCTCATTATGTGACCAAGGTATTTAAGTTTCAGTTTCAGTATTTGCTGTCAATTGAATAGCCTGAATTAATTTAAATATTGACTGATTTGATCTCCTTGCTATACAAAGTACTTTCAAAAGTCTTCTCCAGCACCGCAATTCAAAAGCATTGATGCTGTAGCACTAAACTTTCTCTTTAGTTCAACTCTCACAGCCAAGCATTGCTGGGTATTCTTGGCAAAGATACTGGAGTGGTTCAGCATTTTCTTCTCCAGCTCATTTTAGATAAGGACCTCATCAGATAAGGAAACTGAGGCAAGCAGGGCCAAGTGATTTGACCAAGGTCACACAGCTAGTGTCTGAGGCTGGATTTGAACTTAGGATTTCCTGACCCCAGGCCTGGCACTCTATCCACTGTACCACCTAGCTGCCCCATAAGTTAGGCATTTGGATACAAAAAATAATTAAGACAAAATCCCTACCTTCATAGAGTTCACAATCCAACAATCTAGCAGAGGTAATAAGGCAAGGAAATCACTCTTAAAACAAATTAAAATCTTATAATTACATAAGAGATAGAAAGTATTATGAGAATTAGAGAAGAGAGTCACTGCCACTTTGGTTAGTATCAGTGAAGGCTTCTTGAAGTAAGAATCACTTGACCTAGCTAGTGAAAGTTGGAAAGTGATTACAACCAAAATTAATGATGGGGAGGGTATAATCCAGGCACTGGGGGGGGGGGGGGGGAAACAATGCACAAAAGTACATGCAGGACAAGAAAGAATGAGGCAAGGAAGTATTAGAGATTCAAACAGTACAATCTACCTAGAGTAAAGTAGGGGAAAGGAAATAATAAAAATAGAAAAAGTCAGTTGACATTAGATTATGATGAACATTGAATGCCAAATTAGAGAATTTGGATTTTATTTACTAGAAAATGAGTAGCTATTGAATGTTTCTGAATAAAAGTGACAGGATGAAAACGGTGTTAGTAAGGTTATGTTGGCTGAATATGCATTGATCAAATTGGAACAGGAAGATTTTAGAATCAGAAAAACAAATGAGAATTCTATTGTCATAAGAAATCAAGGCAAGTGACAATGATGGTCTAAATAATGGCAGCTATTTGGGGAGTAGAAAGTAAATGAATGTGAAAGATGTAGAAGTAGAATCAGTGAAATTTGACATTATATTGGATATGTTAATTCAATATATTTGAATTATAAATAAACATCTACTAAATACTATAAAGGAATCTGGGGGTCAAATTGACAAGCATTTTTAAGTATTCCCTATGTGCTAGGTACTAGGCTAATGACTGAAGCCCTGATTGTCTCTAAGACCAAAGGGGAAGGGGAGGACGTGTTAAGACTTGTTGATTGTTCTGGCATAACATCTGTTATATTCATCCTTTCATTTCTATGTCCACTTTTACTAACTTTTGGAACTTCTAACAGAGATGGTTAACATTGTTGCAATAGCTTCCTCAAATCCAGTATGTACTGCACAATTTTCTTGAAATATTATCATGACTTTAATCTTCTTAAGACACTATAGTTATGCTATTTCCATACTAAAATTTTTAGAAGTTTCCCATTACTGTGACCCTTACATTCAAAACTTTTTTTTCAAATGAACTGCTTTGCTCATTCATATCTCTACAGTATGCTCATGATACTTTTCCATTAAGTTTTCCCCAATTTGTACCTATCCAATTCATACAGCCATTGAAATCTCAACTCTGGGATCACCTCTTTTAGGTGCCCTTCTTTGGTATTGCAAACTCACCTTTATTTCTCTCTACTCTAAAATTCAAGATCATTAATTTGCTTCTTAAACCCTTGCATTGTTCAATATTTTGATGTTTGCACATACTTTTCATGTATGAATACTTCAAAAATAATAGTCATGTAAACTTTCCTATAAGTATTTTTATAGACTGTATTGAATTGAATTAGAAAACAAAACAAAACAAAAATAAAACTTCAAACTGCATATTCTCTAGACAGTCATAATGTTCTGCCCACAGATAATATTTAATAAAAGTTGGTTAAATACTTTGGCCAAGTCACATCTTTTCTATGTTAAAATTATCATATCTTTAAAATGAGAGTTTGATTAAATAATAGTTAATGTTCCCTACAATTCTAAGTAATTTTCTACTTCTGTTATCTATTATCTGATTTTTAGGGTGAAATTCTTTACTTCATTGCTACTGGGGAAACCCCAAGGCATTTGCCCCTTTGGGGGAAAACCCTAGTTTATGTCATGATCACTTTTAGGACACTGCCACTCAGAGAAGAGCTTACCTGGTATATGATTATGGAGGGATCATAGGATAATAGATGTAGACATTAAAGTGGTAAAACTCACCAGCTGGTAGCTCCCTAATTTAGCTAATTCTTTTTAATTATTTTCCATGCTGCCCAAGGAGCGAAAATATTGTCAAAATTTAAATTACCAAATTTTTAACTGCATAAACTTTAAAACATCATTGTTTAAGTTTTTTTTTCCTCCCTCTTAATTTTTCTATCTTTAGAAAAAGTCATTTTCACCTCTCCCTAGGTCCAACTCTAGTGATAATTATAAGCCTTCACTAACTAAAGGACAAGGTAAGACTCATTTTCTTTAGGAATGTTCCAAGATTTGCCTCCTGATATTGAAGTGATTGAAAAGAATATGTTTCTTTCTTATGCCTTGTGTGATCTCTCCAATGCCATATTTCTGCCTCATGTTGGCTGCATTCGAAAGCCAAAAGGCTAAGGACAAAGAAAACTTTCATTATTACAAGGGAGAATTTTCTCTTAGTAGTTATTGCCACATTCAGAAGATATTATTTGATATCTTATAATCCTGCAGCATTTGCTAGCTCTGTTTATTAGTTTCCATAGTGTATTTGAAGCTATAGCTGTAGAAGCTAAGCAAGCTGGTTTAGAGTTGGAAGAAGCTCTTGTAACTAAAATATGGTATGGCTGTTAAAGTTTCATAATCCCGGACAGACAGATAATTCTTGTATCAGTTCTTCATAAACTGACATTTCCAGGCTCTCTTTTCATAAGTGGGTAAACTATAACCCTCTTTAGAGAGGCAAGGATTAGACTCGATGAAAATGACTGCATTCTTTAAAATGAGAAATAAATGTCAATCCCTGTTTACTTAGATGGTTAAAAAAAAACACAAATTGTTTTTGCTTAGCTCTTTTTATATTTGTAATAAAAAGTTACCTGTCTGTACAAATAAAGCACTTCAATAAACATTCTATTTTTTTTAAAAAATCAATAAATGTGGACTTTTTATTAATGATGGATTTATTCTGATGAAATTATAAATTATAAAATACTATTTCAAATATAAGAATTACTGAAAATATATTTTAATATAATAATTTTCTTGGGATTAAATTTGAAATCGAAAAAGTTGCTTTTTCTTTTCCTTTTTTTTTTTGCTTTTTTGAGGGCAATTGGGGTTAAGTGACAAAGTTGCTTTCTTTTTTCTTTAGAGAAAAACTTATAAAAGCCTAAGACTCATTCATGTATTGGCAAAAATGATTTTAATTTTAATTTTATGTAACCTAAGTAGATATTTCTGAGTTATGTGGACACATATTAAAAATAATCAATGACCAAAAGTTATGTTTGCTTTGAGTCACCTGCATTAACTCTTTTGTTAAATTACCCAAACTGTCTATTGTACATTTTAGGAAAAAAGAAAATCATTTATATTTAGAGCAAGGGGTACAACATGTCTTTTCTTTTTTGTTTGTTTTTTATCAGAGACTACTTTGGCAGTCCAGTGAAGCAAATGGATCCTTTCTCTGAATAGTGTTTGTAAATGCAATGCAATGCAGTACACACACACACACACACACACACACACACACACACACACACCCCTATATGATTGCAAAGGATACCAATTATACTAAACAATTGTTATTATTACTTTTAAAGTTTGTAGCCCTCAGTATAAGAATTTCTGATGTTAAATTTTTCTTCATCTGGAAGTTGACTATAACAATGAAATCACAGTATAGTCCATGATACAGTCCATGTCCTTTGTATCTATATATTTATATTAATAAAAATAATATGAATCTGATAACTGATATTTACCTATCAATTTTAAACTTGAAAATTCCTTGTATACATTACTTTCTTTGAGTATCACAACAACATTGATATGGTAACTGTACGTACTATAATCCCTATTTTGTAATTTAAGAAACTGAGAAAACTTGTCTCAAGTGCCCTAGTATTAACTAAAAGAAGCAGAATGTAAACTTTATTTTTCTAAAGTCTCTTATTTACTATGCCTTACTGTCTATATAATATGTAGCAAAAAGTCTATTTAATGCATATGTTTTATGTTTTACACATTTGGCAATTAATTTACTCAATGTACCTTTCATGTAATATCATGATACACTTCTATGCTAGTTCCTAAAGGAGATTCAATGACAATAATAGTTCACATTTACCTACTACTTTCCTCCTAATAATTACTAGAAACTTCACTGCTACTGTGCAGTGTTCATTCATCTTTAGTTGACTTTATCATATACTACATGTTGTTTCAAAACTTGTCTCTCCACAGGTTCCCAATGCTTTGTATCCCTCTCAATTCTCTAAGCAAAGAGCTTCTCTTTCTACTGAGAACTTTGAGGCAATATATCTTAATCTCCTTCATCTCCTCTCCTTAAAACTATTTTATCTCTGAACATTCTTCCCTATACTCTAAGAGATAAAGTTGCCCTATTCCCTACCAAAGTAAAACCCTTATTTACTTCACCGATCCTATCCCTTGCCATCTCCTCTGGAGAATTGTTATATTTCATTTGATTTCATTGATATTCAGTGATTCTATTTCATTTCATTTTCACTCTTAACCTCACTATTTTTTTTCTTTCTCTTTCTTTTTTATTTATTTTTTTAGTTTACATCATTCATTTCCATAAGATTTTGAATTACAAATTTTCTCCCTAATTTTCCCTACCCACCACTCCAAAACAGTGTTCCCACTAAATATCCCCTCCCCCAATCTCTTCTCTCCCATATCTTCCCCCATTCCTCCTTCGACTTTCCAGTAGGACATGGTGGATCTCTATGCCCCAGTACCTGTATATCTCATTTCCCAGTTACATGTAAAATATTAATAACATGTGTATATATATATATATACATATATATGTATATATATATGTATATATATTAAACATTTGATTTTAAAACTTTGGATTCCAGATTCTTTTCCTCCCTCCCTTGTTACCCACCTTCACTGGAAAAATAAGCAATTCAATATAGGTTGTACATGAGTAACTATGCAAAACATTTCCATAGTGGATATATTGTGGGAGACTGATTATATTTCCCTCTATCCTATCCCACCCCCCACTTGTTCTATTATCTACTTTTATTCTTTCCCTTTTCCAAAGTGGGTGCTTCCAACTTCCCTCTCCCCCAGCTTGCCCTCCCTTCCATTATCCCCCCTCTCTTTTCCTTCCCTCTACTCTCCTGTAGGGTGAGATACCCTATTTAGTGTGTATGTCATTCCCTCCCTAAGCAAGCCTCATACCCCAAGGTTAGCTAAATTCTTTGATGCCAGAATAAAACATTGATTGGCAAGAGAAATTAATTTCTAAATTAACCCATTACATATCAACTGAATTTTCAGAGCCAAAAGAACCTTGACTTAGGAAGTTACAGGATAATATCAATTAATTATACATAGGACCAATAATAAATAATGCAAGACTGACCTTGACAATTCCTTTGATTTTTTTAGTTCCTTAGTAGATTACCATGTATCTCTCCATATTTAATTCTTTTCACTACTAACTCCCAAAAATAAAATTATAAATCCATTTATTTGGCATACATTCAGTCTTCAACATCTTATAATATAACTCTTGATTCCATCACTCTACTGAAACAGTTCTTTCAGTGTTTTCAAAATGATGTCTTTATTGCTAAATTTTATGGCCTCCTCCTACTCTCATTCTCCTCAACTTTTATGCATATCTCACAATATTAAGTATCCCCCCCACTTACATTCTTTCCCTTGGTGAAAATTGTTTTCTCCTATTTTTTCCCTCTTCTTTACTTGACTCCTCTTTCTGAGATTTTCTTCATTACCTCTGTCCTTAGGCCTTCTGCTCTGGGATTTAATCTTCTCTAGCAATGCTGTGTTCATGTAATTCACTAAAAGTGAGTAGTCTTTTTTTTTTAAGTGTTTTTTTGTTTGTTTGTTTGTTTGGAGGACAATTCTTGTTAAGTGACTTGCCCAAGGTCACATGGCTAGTTTTTGTGTTAAGTGTCTGAGGCTGGATTTGAACTTAGTTCCTCCTAACTCCAGGGCTGGTACTCTGTTCACTGCACCACCTAGCTGCCGGAAAAGTGAATAGTCTTGACCAGTCTTGAATAGATGCCCCAGGGACAGCAAGATCTCAATTGATAGCATCCTTTGGACAAATGAATGCCATAGTACCTCTTAGCAGAATCACCATTTACTTCTACTTATCTCTTCTTCCTCCAAGATTTACTGAATGCTTTCTCAGCTGATAGCACCTTTGAATCCATAATCTTATATTTTGTTTGTCAAGCAATTGCTTATTCTTCCAGTGTTCAACTTCTTCCTCTTCAGGGAAAAACTTTACTCATTCCCCCCTCCTTTCCTACAGGAAGTGTTTAGTGGTCTTTTCCTATTTCTTTTTTTTTTTTTTTTGGTGACATTTTTTCACCCTCCAACCTTCTGACTCAAGTTAATATTTGAATCTGTATCTTCATATTTTATTTCATTTTTGCTTTTCATTTAAAGACCTTCCTTTGATTTTACTCAACACTACAGTCTTTCTGATAACCTGGACAATGGAGAATTGTTCCCCAAATCCCTGTACTTTTCCTAATAGGAGTAAGACAAGCCTTTACTTTGAACTGTCACTTGATCATATGGGAATGACAACCACCTTCACACACTCAATTTAGGATTCTGCTATTCCTCCCTGAACTATGCCGTTATGACAAATAGCATGCTCTGTCCATGTCTTTCTGGCTAGTTGATCCCCTAAAAAAATTGTGTAATAAATTATTGGAAGAAGAAATAATCCTCAAATTTAAAACTGCTATTCTTTTCACTTTATATCTCATGAATACTTGCAAATTTGCCAATTTGCTTTCCTTTCTCTTACTTCTTATCCTATGTATCAGACATCAATTATCTAATTAGCATTTCTAATCTCTTGATTCAGATAGTACCTACAACAATACGAAATTCAAATCCTCTCCTAAAATGATACTGCAAGATTAATAATGCCCCCAATTCTAAGATTTTTGAGAGTGGGAGTAATGACAGTCAGATATTAGTTTTTCAATCCATCTCAAGCTAAGCTTGTCTTTTTGTTTATATAAACATATATTGCTTTATAGATAGACAGCAGGTATCCTATAATTTTAGCATGTATTATCACAGTATCCAGATTCTGAGTTTTCTCCCCCTTTTTGGGGGAGGGGTAGAGGGAGATGTTGAAATGAGGAGTTAATAGTTAAAATCTGATATACGTATGGTCAAAGTTTTGATATAATTTTATTTATGTATAAATGAAAAAAAAACACCCACATTAATAAGCTCATCGATCCATTTGGGTATTGACTCAAAGAGAATTTATTTGATGTTTTTCTTTCAATGCAGTTTATTTTTTTTTTAATTTTGAAGTAACACTGGCTCTACATAGTCCATTAAAAGAAAATCATTTGTAGGGGCTTGTAAACTGGTTTGACGGAATTTTGACCCAAGTCCTGAAATGTTCAGGGAAACATTCAGTGGGTCCTTGTTTGAGGGGCCAGTGTCATGCAATCCCCCTCAGAATATTTATTTTTCTGGGGGCACAGTAGAAACAGGACTTCCATGTGTCTCCGGGTCCCACCTCTTCCAATACATGAAAAAATGACTCTAAACAAAAACTTTATAGCTACAGAATCCATAAAGTGACAGTGAGAAACAAATCTCCTGCTGAAGGAAGCCCAGCAGGAAGGGTCATGCTAGTATGCTGGGAGCAGAGCACAGTCCTGACTGAGCCATGGTTTTATCCCTAGGGTGGCCCCAACCAGAAGCAGCTGTTGGAGCAAACTTCATGAGAGCAAATCACCAGCAGCTATAGTGGTTTCCAGACTTCTCAATCCACAAATGCCAAAGACAAAGTAAAGGTCAGTGTGGAACTTTGTTGGGAACAGGGGAAGCATGGCCCAGCTGCAGTCCCCAGGTGAGAAGTAGAGGAGGTGCAGTGACTACTACTGGCTGTCGTGACTGTTTCCGGTGCTCATGTCCTGCAGATTGTAGGGGGACCAAGCAACCATTCAGAGGGTAATTGCTTTTGCTTTGACCTACTTGGATCCAGATCATGGTCTTGGGTGGTGGTCCTGGGGTGTGTGACCAGTGAGCCAGAGCTGGTGAGATGGCGCCCATCTAATAGCACCTGCAAAAACCCCAGTGATTTGGGACATAGCTTTCTCCATTCTGGAAGCAGAGTTCTACTATGGCAAAGAGCTCAAAAGTCAAGTAATCGGCTGCCAATATGAGCAAGAAATGGAAGCACAAACAGACCATAGAATCCTTTTTTGGGGACAAATGGATAAAAACATGGAGCAGGAGGAAGGCATCGAAATCAGAATTCCTGCATCAAAAGCCTCCAAGAAAAATATGAATTGGTTGTAGGCCATGGAGGAACTCAAGAAGGATTTTGAAAATCAAGTAAGAAAAGTAGAATAAAAATTGGGAAGAGAAATGAGAATGATGCAAGAAAATCATGAAAAGCAAGTCAACAGCCTGCTAAAGGAGACCCAAAAATATGCTGAAGAAAATAGCACCTTAAAAATAGACTAACTCAAATAGCAAAAGAGGCCCAAAAAGCCAATGAGGAGAAGATTGCTTTAAAAAGGTGAATTTGCCAGATGGAAAAGGAATTTCAAAAACTTACTGAAGAGAATAACTCCTTCAAAATTAGATTGGAGCAATTGGAAGCTAATGACTTTATGAAAAATCAAGATACTATAAAACAGATCCAAAGAAATGAAAAAATAGAAGGCAATGTGAAATAACTCACTGGGAAAACCACTGACCTGAAAAATAGATCTAGGAGAAATAATTTAAAAATTATTGGTCTACCTGAAAGCCATGATCAAAAAAAGAGTCTAGACACCATCTTTCAAGAAATTTTCAAGCAAAATTGCCCTGATGTTCTAGAAGAAGAGGGTAAAATAGAAATTGAAAGAATTCACCAATCACCTCTTGAAAAAGATCCCAGGGGCAGCTAGGTGGCTCAGTAAGTAAGAGTGCTGGCCCCAGATTCAGGAGGATCTGGGATCGGTTCCAGCCTCAGAAAATTAGTACCCACACATAAAGAAATAACTAGCCATGTAACCTTGAGCAAGTTACTTAACTCCGATTGCTAAGAAAGAAAGAAAGAAAGAAAGAAAGAAAGAAAGAAAGAAAGAAAGAAAGAAAGAAAGAAAGAAAGAAAGAAAGGAAAGGAAAGGAAAGGAAAGGAAAGGAAAGGAAAGGAAAATATCCCAAAAAGGAAACTCCTAGGAATATTATAGCCAAATTCCAGAGTTCCTAAGTCAAGGAGAAAATACTGTGAACAGTCAGGAAGAAACAATTTGAGCATTGTGGAAACTCAATCAGGATAACCCAAGACCTAGCAGCTTCTACATTAAGGCATCAAAGGGCTTGGAGTATGATATTCTGGAGGTAAAAGGAGCTAGGACTAAAACCAAGAAGCTGTGAAGTTAATATTGTTAAGTTTTGGTTTTAGAATTTCCATATTTGTGAGAAAGCAGAAGTTATGTGTAGTAACTGACAGATTGCTAAACATAGAGTCAAGAGGACCTGGGCTCAAATCCTGCCTGAAATACTTACTAGCTGTTACCCTGATATATTACTTACTTTCTCTATATTACACTACATTATATTACACACACACACACACACACACACACACACACACACACACACGCACGCACTAGATGAATCTAGAAAGGGAAAATAAGGATATCACAGAATCAAGGGTACCCAAGTATGATCCAGGAGAGGGAAAAGAGGGAAGTTTGACTTGTGTCTCTTCACAGAAATCAGAATGATGTTAGAGCAAAGCTATAAAACTAAACCTTTTAAAGTGGGAAAATATACAAGTGTGTGTGTGTGTGTGTGTGTGTGTGTGTGTGTGTGTGTGTGTGTGGACAGAGACAGAGAGAGCCAATGGCCCAATGGACTCACTCATCATAACCAGAATGTGTTAGGGAACCACTTCCAGAGTCAGGAAAGAAATATTTGCATTTGGAAGATGAGAGAGAATTAGGCTATAAAGTCTCACAGAATAAAAGGTTCTTGACCTATTCTTCCCTTCTCTCATTTGTGAGTTCCTTCTAAGATCTGCCATTTGAGGGATGGGCCTGGTCCAGTTATGCTTCATTCCCTACCTTACTGTGCTTTGACTCTCTAGACTTTGTCACTGTGATCCATGTAGGTACTTTTCTCCCTCCCCATCCCGTTTATTATAATTATGAATTATGATTATTCTGTCTTACTTGATTATAATGTAATCCTCATAAAAACAGATATTGTTTTTTTTTCATTTAGTTTGAGCTTATTTCCCCAGCATTTAGGATGATATCTGGCATATAAGTGCTTAATGCATTCTTATTTACTGCCTGCTTGTCTATGGTGAATAAAATGAATGGCACAGATATTGTACAACTTTCCAACAATGTTGATTTTTTCTCTTGGATGAAAGAGACAGAATGTTCTGACAATATCAAAGAGCTCTTTAAGAGGATTCAACAAGTGTCTTACAACCAGAACATTTAATGAAAAGCTTAAATTTGCATGAACAGGTCCATTTTTGAGTAGCATGAGTCACACATATCCCTGAGATCCCTCCAGACATTTACAGAAGTGAGTGATTTATCTGTTCTATGCCTGGAACCTTCACACTACCTTCTATGGCTACCTAAAGCCCATGATGATTCTTACTGACTAGCATGGTATGTCACATTCAGTGAGCATAGGGGTGTATCCACGAAGGATTTATCAATTGAAATGCTGCAGCCACCATATGGCATATCTTTGTAGCCACAGCTTTTCAGACTTGCTACAATCACTTTACTGTTGCTTCCTAGTAGTGCTACCATGGGTAATATTACTGTCAAGTATCACCATAGCCCACTTTCCAAAGCATTCCACACTGTGGTTCACTAATGGGCTTCAGCCCTATCATGCCATACTTAACAACTCATAGCGACCAAAGACCAGCAATATGCTATATGCTGTCTTCTCCAAATTAAAAATGATCCTACTTTT
This sequence comes from Gymnobelideus leadbeateri, assembly GCA_011680675.1. Taxonomy (NCBI): domain Eukaryota; kingdom Metazoa; phylum Chordata; class Mammalia; order Diprotodontia; family Petauridae; genus Gymnobelideus; species Gymnobelideus leadbeateri. Next base: position 3,421 of record WOXC01009559.1, on the reverse strand, counting down.
TTTTTTTCAGATTCTGCAAAGGGTAAAGCCAATTAGCCTATACATAACCTACTTTCCTAGTAGAAGGCTGGGGGGGGGAGCTAATTTTGCATACTCCAAATGATGCTTTCCCTCCCCCCAAAAATGTTGGAGAGATCATAGAACAAATTACTATTTCACACAAAGTCATATGAAAGTTGTGGTGAAAGAAAGAGATAAAGAATGAGAAAGATAAAGAAAACCATCCCGTGATGAAAAAAGGTGCTAACACCATTTATTGCAAATGAAAAGAAGGTATCTCAGAATTGCTTGCTGTAGAAGACTATTCTGTAAAATATGAGTCACTGACAAATTTCCCACTTCCATATCAAGCCAAAAAGCAATTTGAAATGAAAAGCTTAGTATTTGCTAAGCTTTGTGGCTTAGTTAATTGCCATTGCTGTTATTTAATCTCAGTTATACTAGGCAAAAACAGCTAATTTTTGATAGAGAATAAGTGTCATTGATATTGCATTGCTGGAATCGGTTTATAATAACAATAGCTATAGTCCCTCTAGGGTACAAATGCCAGAGCAGAAAAGACTTATATAAAATTATCATATGCCATTTTTGCTGACTATAGACACTAATTTAAGAGATAATTTTGTTAATGGTCTTGGCGTTTCATTGCTATTAAACACTGTTCACATAGACCTCCAAAACCCCTCAATAATTGCATAGTGGAGATTAGCATACTTTTGCAAGTGGTATGTCAAGGTTCTCTCCCCATTCACTGCTGCAGGGAAGAAGCTATTAGCATTTGCTAACTTCTGACCATCTCAGCAGGTAGCTGGCACAAAACCTCTCTTGAATTGCAGAGAAAAGGCATGTGGCATTGCTTGTGCCCTACCTAAAGGTCACTAACGTTGAACTTACCCTATGTCTACTTATTCAGAATCAGGTAGAGAATTAAGACTGATCAGGCAGCCTAGAAAATAATTCTAAATAATTGAAATTAAAATTATTTTGTAGGAGGGATTTTCTTCTGAAATTGCCTAGAGAATTAGTTTGATCATTCCATTTACCTTTTATGTATTGCAACAGTCTCAGCCTATACACCCTATAAAATATTATTCTGTGAATAAACTCAATTATTAATGAATCTGCACTTAATATCTTTATCGTGCACCAAAAAGATCACTGTTTTGTTATTCATCTAAGTCTTATTCTTATATACAAGTGACTAATCTACTATTTATCCCAAGACATGTGCAAGCTTAAAAAAGCACTGTCCTCATCTAGGAGGAGTATAGGATACTTATTCAAGCAAACAATAAATAACTATCAAAAAGAATGCCATAGGTCCTTATTTATTTATTTTTAAAGAATTAAGAGAGTTTTCTACAATTTTGCTACAGGTTATTTTTTTTTCTTTTACAAAGGACTGAAAATATGCATGATGGGGTACATTTAAAAATTTAAAAAAAAAACATTTTGGCAACCATTCAAATGCAAATGCCATGATGTTGAGTGTTCCAGCAGCATTCTATGTATTTTTATGATATCTATTATTGTGATAGTAAAGTACTCAGACAATCTATTTAGGGTATTTCAATTACCTGTTTGAGAGAGACTAGATTCCCTTGAAAAGCCTCTCCATCACAGCTATTTTTGAATAGCGGTAAAAGATGTATCAGAATTTTTCAGGCAAAGGTTAAATTAAGACCCTGAGATAAATGGAAGGGATAGGGACAAGCCTTGCCCACCATAAATATTTTGTTATTTGGGGGATTATTTAGCTCTGAGTGTCAAAAGTTCTGAAATAGTTAAGTGTCTTCTCCCAAATTTATACTCTCAACTTCCTGATGATTGTCAAGAGCAGTACTGTTCTTCTAGCTATGCAGGTCTATGATATATAGGACTCATAACTGACCCTTCATTTTCCCCTCATCCCAATCCCCCATATGAAATCAATTACAAAGAATTGTTGATTTTCCCTTCTCCACACAGGGTCATAGCTCTAAGGGAGCTCAAAGATCATCTAGTCCAACTTGCTCATTTATATTTTACATATAAGGAAATTGAGCTACAGGAGGTAAAATAAGTTTTTTCAAAGTCTCACAATTAGTGTAAGGAAAAAGATTTGAAACAAGGTCCTTTGATTCCAAAGCCAGATATTTGTTCAGTATACTTCCTACAATATCTCACATCTGTCTCCTTCTCTTGATTCATGCAACAAATGCCCTGGATCAGGCCCACATCTATCAGGTGGGCTTTCATTACATTTTCCTAACTGGTTTTGCTGCACCCAGACTCTCCTCTTCCCATTGTATATTCCACATAGCTACCAACTTGTTCTTAAATCATAGGTTTTACTCTGTCACTCCCTTGCTCAAGAAGCCTTAGTGACTCCTCATTGACTTTCAGCATAAAATACAAACTCTAGCATTTAAAGCTCTTCCAAATCTTTCTCGAGCCTGTCTTTCTAGGTTTGTTACTCAGTACTTCCTGTCTTAGGAACTATTATCTCAATAATGAACAACTACAGCTCCATAGCACTAATGAGTAAACATCTTTCCCACCTCCCAGCTGCTTCTAAAATATCAGGGAATTTTCTTTAAGAATTTCTTGAAGGGAGTGAACTCCCAGGTCTGGAGGCTGACTGCAGGGAAAGCCTAGTGAGTGAAGAATGAGCCTGCAGAGGACTGGAGAGGCCCTGTGAAGCAGGGAGGTTGGGGGACTGTCTTGGGTGCAAGGCTCCCCCTTTGGGAACTCCTCTTTGATATCAGAGCTATCAAAGAGCCCAATTCTCTCCACTCAATTCAGTCCATTAAACATTAGGAGCACTGGGGGCGGAGCCAAGATTGCGGAAAGGAAGCAGTAACCTCGCTGAGCTCCTCAGTCACTAAGTCTCAAAGGGTGAATCTGAGCAGATTCCAGAGTGACAGAGCCCACTGGAAGACAGAGCGTGGCAGAATCCAGCCCAGGAGGTTGCCTAGTGTGTCCTCACAGGTCGAGTGCAGAGCGTGTGGGGTCTGCACAGCTCAGACCTAAGAGCAGACAAGCAGACTACACCAGAGAGAGAAAAAGCCCCAGCCTGCAGACTTACCAAAGATGAATCACAGTCATCTCGAAGAGGGAAGGGATCATTGGAGCCAGGTAGGAGAGTCGGGCTCCCAGTGGAGAGAGTGGCTTCTCAGGCTGCATTCAGCCCCCAGCCTGGAAGTTTAGAAACTGCCTGCCTATATAATACAGGGGCTGGAATGGCAAAGTAAATTCTAGCTGCTCTGATCCTCCCATCCCTCCTTCATGAAGCAGAAAACCCAAAGATAAGTCTCCCACCCAGATTGAAATCCCAAGTTAATGGAAATAGCCTCAGGCTTGAGAATCTCCAGAAGGGGTGTAACTGAGACAGACAGGAATCTGAAGAGAAGAGAAGGAGGGGTTGCAACAAGCCCCATCA